>JAQFVV010012422.1:10267336-10423479 GCA_028023455.1 Epiperipatus broadwayi
AAAGTTACCCGTAATAAAAATAAATTAGATTATTGTATGGTAATAAAAGATATTAAAAAAAGAGGATATATTCCTTGGTATTCAAATGTGCCAATAGCACATAAATTATCCGGTTTAAAATCATTTTTATTTAGGAATAATAACTTATGTAAATATAGTTCTGATAAAATAAGTAACATAAATGTATTTATTATGGATTTGTTAAATGTTGGATATGATCATAAATTAATTTATAATATTGTTACTAAGTTTAATAATAATAGAAATATTTTAGATGCTATAGATATTGATAAGATAAAATATACTTGGATATCAATACCATTTATTTGTAATGAACAAGTGAAATTTATAAAACAGATATATAAAAATATATGTCGAGTTGCATTTTATACTACTCCTAATTTAAATAGATTAATAAATAATTCAAAAAATAGGTGTAGTATTTTAAATCAAAGTTGTGCAATATATAAATGGCTATGTGTTTGTGGAAAGGCATATATTGGGGAATCTCAATGTACATTGGAGAAAAGATCAAAGGAGCATTTGTTGTTATATAAACGAGTGCAAAAATCAAGACAAGAGAATGTTAGAAATGATGATGTATCACCATCAGTATTTTTTGATCATAATGTAACATGTAATTATGGTTTTGATTTTGATTTTAATAAAGTTAAGATTTTGTGTATTGAAAGAAATAATAATAAACACAAAATTAAAGAAGCTATGTTAATAAAAAGTGAAAAGCAACAGTTGATAAACAGACAGGCCGCCAATATAAAAATTAATGAATTGTGGGAAAATTGATGTATGACGTATATATTTGTTTGTTTGTTTTTTTAAATATTGTTTTACTGTATTAATTATTGTATTGTTTTGAATAATTATATATATTTTATTATAATTGGAATACAGACATTGATTAATAATTTATATATATATATGAGTGTGTTTGTGTGTAATGTATACAGATATAAATTCCAATCACAATTCCAGAAACATTCCTTACTTGATCACCATTCCATACAAAAATCAAACAATTGCTCTTAATTTTGCTATGCATTTTAGGATTCCCCCTTATCAGATGCTTAGATCTTCACCAATCTTCCATACAATATAAAAGTTGTTATATATAGAGTAAGTTAAAAAACAAACTCTTATGAAGCTTCAAAAATACCCTCAACCTCAGACCGCGGTTTCTGCCTCTAGCGTCATCAGTGAGGTGCTAGGGAATAAAAATACTAGAACTAGTCCAGCATTTTATCAATGCCTAACTATTGAGAAGAAAATCTGAAACTTTCAGACATTTAAATGTCCAAAAATCCAGCTATCTAACTCAAATAGCCGTATGGGACTGAACTAAGTTCAGATACACCATATATTAATAGCTCTAGCAATATAAAATCGCCAAAGCATTAATAGCAAAAACTAAAATTAAATTGATAAAAAATCAAGTCATATGACCTAATTTTAATAAAGCTCCTATTTACAAATGTTATATATAGAGTAAGTTAAAAAACAAACTCTTATGAAGCTTCAAAAATACCCTCAACCTCAGACCGCGGTTTCTGCCTCTAGCGTCATCAGTGAGGTGCTAGGGAATAAAAATACTAGAACTAGTCCAGCATTTTATCAATGCCTAACTATTGAGAAGAAAATCTGAAACTTTCAGACATTTAAATGTCCAAAAATCCAGCTATCTAACTCAAATAGCTGTATGGGACTGAACTAAGTTCAGATACACCATATATTAATAGCTCTAGCAATATAAAATCGCCAAAGCATTAATAGCAAAAAACTAAAATTAAATTGATAAAAAATCAACATTTGTAAATAGGAGCTTTATTAAAATTAGGTCATATGACTTGATTTTTTATCAATTTAATTTTAGTTTTTTGCTATTAATGCTTTGGCGATTTTATATTGCTAGAGCTATTAATATATGGTGTATCTGAACTTAGTTCAGTCCCATACAGCTATTTGAGTTAGATAGCTGGATTTTTGGACATTTAAATGTCTGAAAGTTTCAGATTTTCTTCTCAATAGTTAGGCATTGATAAAATGCTGGACTAGTTCTAGTATTTTTATTCCCTAGCACCTCACTGATGACGCTAGAGGCAGAAACCGCGGTCTGAGGTTGAGGGTATTTTTGAAGCTTCATAAGAGTTTGTTTTTTAACTTACTCTATATATAACATTTGTAAATAGGAGCTTTATTAAAATTAGGTCATATGACTTGATTTTTTATCAATTTAATATAAAAGTTGATCTTCAAATATTAGTAACATTGGAGAATGAGATGGTATTTGAACACAGCATTTTAAGCTCCCTTCAGTCGTTTATTCCATTTTATATAACCAATACACATGATCCCATATTTGTGAAAAGGATAAATGATATCCAATATACATATTTTACACTGAACCAGCATTTACCAATTGGTCTAGATCATAATTTCTCACACATCTATGCAATCAGTGCTTGGTTTATATTAAGATAGCAAATCTTTAAACTTTAATGGACATCCTTCAATCCTCTCCACTCTTCAACTCTTTAGCCATCTATATTATTGAAAATCTGATGATGGAAGGCTCAAAACCCTTGGAGCTTGAACATCTGTATTCAAATCCCCTCTAGTTACATCTAAAGCTTAAGCATGTACATTATACTTGTATTCAAATATTACATATTCAGCCTGTATTCTGCCCATCCCTCTTATGTTCATTTAAATGGACATATTAAGATCCTACATATGAGATATCAGACTGATTTAAATTCAACATGGTTATGACAACAATATTGGCATTAACAATGACTTTGAGCATTCCATCATCAAATTTTTAATAATATGTATGGTTTAAAATTGGAGAATGGAAACAATTGCAGCATGTTCATTAATGATTGAAGATTTGCTATCTTAATATAAAATGAACACTGATTTTATAGACATGTGGGAGATTATGATCTGGATCAACTGACGAGTGCTGGTTCAGCACCATGTGGTCATATATATCACTTATATAAGATAGAGTGGATGACTGAAGAGAAGTTTTCAAATCACCTCTAATTATATTTAAAGTTTAAGTATATACATCATAATTGTATTCAAATATAATAATAGATAAGCAACTTGATATTAAAGTAGTAAAAATTATCACTGCAGTAATCTGTTATAAATCAGTCTATTTCAATATGATATAGCATTAAACAAGGCAGACATTAATTAATAAATCAAGTATCTAAATATGTTAATTTGATGCTTTAATATCAAGTTGATCATTCCAATGTTATTAATATATGAAGATTGATTACTATGCTGTATTGAAAATTAGTAATGATATACACCTGGTGAGATAGAATCCTGAAATTAATTGTAAACCATAGAGTGATTGTTTGGTTTTTATTATGATGTGATAAATATAATATTAATATCATCTACATTCTTTATTACTTTTTACAATGCTTTTTTACAATCCATTATTGACAGTTTCGATTGCCCAACAATCTTCTTCAGAACTATAACAAATACAATACAAATACATGAATACAAATATACCAGTGATAAAGTGTGACTTTTTTAGGAATGGAAGCACACTACTTCTTTTTTTTAATAATGTTTTTATTTTACTTACCACAACGATTTTCACATATTTAAAAGATTATGTATAATTTAAAATGTGATTAAGTTTAAATTATAAATTAATTTTGTACTTTATTTTGCGTAGATCACACACATATATATATGGGTATATTCCATGTACTACTGTCATTATATATATAGCGTCTTATTATTTAGTCGTTTGCTGTTTTTTAAATTATTTTAAAATAGTCTGTAAAAATTATATCATACCACACTTACATTTAGTATGGTGAGATAATGAAATCAAAATTTTATTAAAGACAATAAATGTTTATCAAAATATATTTTAAGTTATAAACAAGATTTAGCCAACCATGTCGATTGCTAAAATCTTGTTGGAAAGTAAATGACCAAATATAAGAAACAAATGCTAAAACTTATTTTGGTCTCTAAAAATATCAAATTTTAAAGGTGCTAATTGCTAACATCACTTGGAAAATGTTGTTTATCAAAAATGTAATTTCATTATGAGAAAGTGTAAATATGCTTAGGTTTTTGCTACATATATACTCAGTCAAATTTTTAAAAAATCTGCAAGCCAAAACTATGCCCAATTGAATTTTAGGATGTGATGTTCCTCATGACTAAGGAATGGTGATCTTCATTTCCATCCTACATGCTAAAATGATACAAGTCAATATAGCAATGGATAACCTTCCTGATAGAAACATACTGCAACAGTACTTCAAGTAGAGAGCTGCTGCCTATCCAGAGAACAAAGCCAAGAGACAAGCTGCTGCTCAGGAGTTAGATAATAATCTTTATGACTACCGCAAGAGCTCTCAAATGTAATTATTAATTTTCAAAACTATAACTATGGTAAATTTAAATAAATGCACAGTTTAAAGTCTAATAGTTCAAATCTTTCTTTTACTTCAACCTGTAAGAACAATAATAAATATTCGCTTGATTTACTGTAAAATATCTCTGTAAAATCTATTATCTCGAATCTGTTAAAGAGATAAACTTAATAATTATTTTGTTAGTTAAATTCTGTTTTACTCTTGTATTTGCTGTGAAATCTATGCTCTTTTATATATTTAAGTTCTTAATATTTTATTTAGATATGTGATGATATGCCAAATATATTTTGAACCAGTGAGCAGATATATTTTAATAATTTTATCCCTAAGATAATATTTCTATCTTCAATTTAGTAATTATGATATAATGCTTAGTTATATTACATCTGAATCACTGTTTTGAAATTAAAATTCATTAATTAATAACTGATTGCCTTGTGATCATTGGCATAATTTAAATCAACTCTGAATTTGATTTCATATATAATTGTTATGGTTTGCTTTGTTATACTGATAAATTATGATTTTAAGCATAGTTTTACTTAATTAATAATAGAATTCTGGCCAGGGAGATATTAATAAGGCATATTTAGTTATTTTTATTAATTCCAATCCTCTTAAATATGCTTTCCCTCCCTTTTTATTAAATCTGATTAGTGATGTGAATTAATTGTTTGTTAAATGATAGTATTAATATATTTAAATAATCTTTCTCTCTTTATAGCATATTTTAAGTGCCTATAGTGAATGTATATTTCTTTATAGCATATTTTAAGTGCCTTTAGTGAATGTATATAGGGCTAGTTCAATCAATTCTTTCTATAATATATGTTATTCAGGATTTATCCAAAACTAAGATTACCTTTACTTTGATTATTATGTTGGGCACATTAAATTCTTATGTGCATAGATTATTCACTGAGCACAAAAGTCAGCTAATACATTTAAATGAATCTGAACACTGTATTACCCCAAACTGATTACATTCCATTGTATAATGCCTACAAGCATCTATTTGATCTCAATGTGATCCTTAAATAGTGTAATTTAATTACATTTTGTTTTTCATTACTAATAATTTTAATGTATTTAAATTTATTCTGTCGTCATTATTCTTTTATCATAATCCAGTCCACTTACTTAATAATTATATTACCAGATATTATTATGCAAAATGTCAATATTATATTATCTTAGCCATTAATCAATGTTTAGTCCAATTTTATGTGATGTGTGTGTGGTTAGCCATAGGGTCTCACATTTCTCTCTATTTAGAGCCATCTCATGATTAAAATTAAGGCCCATATGTAACCTCAGAAATATCACTCATATGGTGTTAAATCATGAAATGCTGGTGAATAAGTTGGAGCTTGGTTCAGACTGGATCTTATCCTCCCATTTCCATCGACTTTAGTGTGTTGGATTCTGGCTGTTGTTCTGTGAATGTACAGATCTGACCATTACAATATAGATAATACATTATCAGTATATTGTTATCTACCAAATGCTTTTAACATTCTTAAGTTTTAATTGTGTGAACTTTTTATAATTAAGATATACTGCATTGGCAAACTCATTCTTTGCTGTATATAAAAACAATTCAACTGTTGGGGGAAAAGGTTGAAAGTCAACTGAAATTCAATACAATTAAAAAAAAGTTTGAATAGTTTGTTCTTTTTTTATGCTTAGCAAAATAGTTGAGTTTTTTTTTTACATTTTGCAAAATAGCTTATATACACTAATGTAGTTATTGTTCTTACTACACTAGTGTATGTGCAACTTATTGGATCGATTTTGTGAGGTTAAGTATGTACATATTTTAGTGAATTTTTTAAATTGAATTTTAATTAAAGCTTTTAAAAGTTTTAGTGAATTTTTCTATGGAAGCACTCATTCTGTTCAATACATGAATGCTTCATCCCTGAAATATACTGGAACATATAATTTTACATTATATATATTCTATCTTATAATAATTATTTATATACCCACATATATATTTATGGAGCTCTCCATATAACTATTACCTTTGTATATATTATACATTTTACTCTTTTTGTATTCTATATTTATCAATTAATACTTCCTATAATCATACATATTGCAATGGAATGGGGTGGTAGGAAGTAAGGAGTGAATCTGGGGTGATGGAATATCATCATTACTCCCAATCAATTTAAAAATACAAATATTAATAATTTACAAAAGTATATATAAGTAAAATATATTTAAGAGGAGCATGAGATCTAAAAATCTGCGAGAGATCAGCCAGCTAACTCAGAAGAGCAACTACAAACATAATTAAACATCAACCAGCATTATAAAGTAAAAGTAATTATAAATAATACTCAAAATAAACCATTCATCATCATGAATGATCAACAATTAAAATAAATCAGTACAATAAATCAACAATGGGTCTTCTGTAGACCAGGCTAATTATTGAGCCTTTGCCAGCTTGGGCAATTATTTAAACATAACTTGGATGCATCACTTAAATGTCATCCATCAGAATGCATAAGAATCAAACAATAATGTAGGAACATTAACACATTCTGATCATCATCAATGCTCAGGCCACTTGTAATGGCCAACTATAAACTTAACTTCTAATAAGACTAAACTAAAATAAAATATAGTGCATGGGCTTTAAAGAGTATTCTCTTTTGCACCAACCAGGATGATGATTGATCATCTCTGGATGCCCAAAAACATTAAATACATCCCTATTTATATATTCATTCCATGCTCGAATCTAGTTCAGAGAACATGTTCTATTCCTGTTTGTGACCAAGAAATGATGGAAACAATTTTTAACAACTGAATAAAAGTTTATTAACAACAATAACAAAAAATTGAAGTTAAGGTCTATAAAAATAAGACTACAGACATATAAGCTTTTTGATTTTGATTACAAAATTTCAAATGATCTCATTGCAATTTACATAATTACTATTCAAAATTCAAATTGTTACATTGATTTACATTTTTTAATATACAATTAATATATTTCAATTGATATTCAATAATGACAAAAAAATGATGAAATTATATATATATGTCCTATTTTAATTTATTACAATAATAATATTATATTTTCATAATTAATCCCATTTGGAAAACAGACATAAATTTCACACATATATATGTGTATAAACAAAACATAGATATAATTTAAAATTAGTTATCAGTTTATAAGTTCTTTTTTTTTCTTTTCTTTTCAAACTAAATAAAGTCAATTTTTGTTTGACAGGTTGATTTATTAATTATCAACTCTCTTTTGTTTTTTGGTTTTAATTCAAACAAAATTACCAAAACAATTTCTTTAAAAATATATATGTATCAAATCGTCTTTCTTTTAGACATTTGATTCAAGTAAATTATTTATTTTTTTTGCTTTACATTATTAGTTTATAATTTTAAAAGTCATTTTAATGAATATTAAAATAAAATAACTCACTGTATATACATGTAACATGTTTATCTGTGGTTCTCTGTGTGTATAGATAAACAACAGCATAAGTACATCAATTTATTCAAGATTTCTCTTGGTAAGCTTGGTTTTTGGTCCATCAGAAAAATATAATCCAAGCTTGTTGTCATCATCAGGAAAAAGTGTTGAAGTAATTTTTTGGCATACCATGAGCTTTCTTCTGTAGTCAAAGCAATTGTCAGCATCAGGAAGAGGTACAATTCAGGTGATTTTTTGTTAGCATGCCATGAGCTTCCTTCTCACCAGGATTGACAAGCTGTTTTCTAGAACATGTTTAAGCAGCTAGTTGATCCATTTGAAGTGATGCTGACCTCATGAATCAAAACTCTGCAGTAAACTATGGGGCAGTTACTGGACTGGTATTCCATTAGATCTTCATTGAAGCTCTGTATAACTCTGCTAAGATTCTGCTTCTCAAATATATTATTAGCCAAGCCTTCTAGTCAGCTCTTACAAAAACTGCAAGCCAGACTTCAATAAGCTGCAACAAAACATAATAGCCAACTTTGCAGCTGGCTCTGCAACTAGCTCTTCTGCTAACCACTTCTCAGAAAATTAAAGCCAAACTGACTGATATTTTTTGTCAGTCCTTTTTATAATCTTGGTTGGGTCAGGTGATAAAAACATAGTGACTATTTTAAATCTGTCTAATCCTTTTGAAAACAAGTTTACATTTTTTATCAAAGTGTGATTGGAAAAAGTTGATTTCAATTAACTTTAATTGTTTGGAATTTGACCAAAGATGTGATCTACATACATGGTTTTATTCTCTTCAAATCACTTTTAATTAAAAGCTAATTTTTGGAATATTTTATCAGTTTAAGTAATTAAAAAATTTCAGAAATACCATACTTGTTTTTAAATTTCAAAATCAGAATTATAATAATATTTAGTAGACCTTTTTAAATGTTTATTTCATAACAAAATTTTATTTTAAATTGAGTTATTTAACTCTTTATAAAATGATTATTCTCAGTGAATGTAGAAAATATCTACTAAAATTTTGTCTGTGTTTATTTCTACTTTTTCTTTATATATATACAGAAAAAGAATCAGGATTAAAACCAATTCTTTTTTTATGTTGCACTTCAAGTATACAATAGTCAAATATGTTTAAAAATACATATATACAAGCAACAAAGATTACAAATTATAAAATTATCATAAAAAAACCTTTTTCGGCAAATTATGTTTTTTGCCTTTTTCAATATGACTCCACAATTTAAAGCACATACAGTGACATTTATATCAATACATGAGAGAAGACAGATAAACATATCTGTTTGTTTATCTGTCTTCTCTCATGTATTTATATAGATGTCACTGTATGTGCTTTAAATTGTGGAGACATATTGAAAAGGGCAAAAAACATAATTTGCTAAAAAAGGCTTTTTTATGATAATTTTATAATTTGTAATCTTTGTTGCTTGTATATATGTATTTTTAAACATATTTGACTATTTTATATATATATATATATATATATTGTAAACATATTTGACTATTTTATATATATATATATATATTATTGTGTGCTATGTAACCCAACTGATTATAATACATATATTATTTTTATTTCATTTATTTTTATTTTATTTTACTCTTATTAATCTTTTAAATATTTAACTCTCTAACATTATATTTATACTTTTATATCTTACATTGTTATTCATTATAATTTCCTTAACCTATAATGTCATTTTTTAACATATTTTTATACCTACCTTCTATTTGTATTTCCAAATCTTAACTGCTAATCCAAACTTTTAAATTTTACATTTAACTTTAGTAGCTCCCTCTTAATAATTGCTACAGCACTATAATAGAGCTTACATCTATTCAATGGCATTAATTTATTTGATTATATAAACATCCACTTATATATTTAATTCAAATCAATAAATAAACAATAATATGGAATAAAAGTATATTTTGTTAATATATACACCAAGCATGATTTAAACAAATATATTTAAGCCATGCTTGGTGCATTCATTAATATATTTCTATTTTGTATTGTGATTACTTTGTTGCATTTAATTATATATAAATATATCAAGTCAGATAAAATAAATATAATAATCAAAATACTCTGTAATAAACTCTACAATATTCAATATACCAATATATATTTAAAAAATCAATAATAGCTATAACCAGTTTATGGCAGTTTATGCAATCCTGAAAGCATTTAACAATTTTTTTATTTATCATACTACGCAGAATGGCGTACATTGCTGTAAACTGTTTATAAATATTATTGATTTTTTTTATGTTGGTATATTGAATATTGTAGAGTTTATTCCAGAGTATTTTGATTATATATATATGATATAAGAAATGAATGAAAGTTTTGCATACCATTTTGGTAATGCTAAAATCTCAGCTCAGTGTAATACCAGCCAAATTTAATAGTACTGATTTAAAATCTACTGCTATAAGAAATGATGAGTGAAATTTTCTTATAGCCATAAATATAGTATAATATGAATTTAAAAAACCCAATTTATTTCTCCATATATATATACATTCATAGAATCTTATGTATATATTTATTATTTAGAAATAGAAAATAGTATATAAAAATATCTAGGGAATAAAAAATTACTAGAGATTGTGTAGATTTATTCATAGTGTTAACTGATTAAGATTGTAATTCTAAAAGTGAAAAGACTAGTCAGAGAGGGGATCATCTGCAATCATTTTTCAGGATATGTTTCAGATCTTAATTTCATCTTTTACCCTAGTAATGAAAAATGTGACATTCTATAGTACTATTTATAATAATTTCTTTATACAACATTGATTTCTCTCTCTCTATATATATATATATGTTTCTCTCTTTCTCTCTCTCTCTCTATATATATATATATATATGCTTTGTAACTGATTTTATTTTATTTGTAGTAACTTGGAATACATTTAGCAATGTTAAACACAATTTGCAAAGTGCAAATCATCATTTGAAAGATTTCAAACTGACCGTGAATCTGGTTACTCGTGAGTTAATTAATTTTAATCATTCTGCAGATATAGATGAGAAAATATTTGAAAAGCATCTAAATTATAATCTTGAACGCAGCCGCAAAGCTAAAAAAAGTATCTTGGAAAGCCTTTATCAATCTGATGAAATAAAAAAAGACATTCCATATATATCTAAATGTTTAAAAGAATCTAATTTTTCAACTAACCAAGGTAAGAAAGTGTCTATTTGTGTACTTATATATATTTATTAATGAAAGTTATACAAAGTAAATAGCAGTTTTATTTTAAAACGTATAAATCATAAATTTGCTTGAATACAATATATCTTAATATGAATATAAAAAACTATGTTTTTTTAATGTAAAATATAAACTATTTATAAATAATTTTTGATTGATAACGGCTGTATTATCATCAAAATGATCGATGAAATGTATTACGCTCAGGGAATGATAACATTGTGGCACCATTGGCGAATCAAACGCAGTCTCAACTCTATTGTTAGTTTTTTTTAACTCCATGGTTAGTTTTAACTCTTTATCAAGAATGATATAAAGCAAATATTATATAACAACGTGATCCTTTGTCAATAATAGGTTTTAAAATTTCATTATTGCTGCATTAAAAAGAAATTGAAAATAAAATTCCAGATTTATAAAACATATATACATTTTTATTTAAGAAGTTATTTTATTGTTTTGTAATTTTCTATGTATATATTTAGCATTTAAATTATTATCATTCTACTTAAAGGTGAATGTCTTAAGTTTAATTACGTTTTTTCATCCGTACGTTATTCACATCATTCCAGCAAAATTTCTATCTATCTTATATGTGATCTTTTCTAGGTTTTTTCTTAAAAACTCTTAATACCAAAGTTTAAGATTTCAGTTGCTTATCTGTTGTCATTTCTTTTAAAAATACATTCAGTCTAGCCCTATTATATTCATTTAGTTTTATCTATGATGATCCATGATTGTTTTCTTTTCTATGTATATTTCACTTTCAGTTCCTTCTTATTATTCACTCATAAGTGTGAAATTCATAAGTAAGCACTGTAAAACAAATTTATTTTTAAAAAATTTTAAGCTTATAGGTATTATTTCTTTTAATATTATTTCTACCAAGAACACTCCATCCAAGTTTAATATTTCCATCTATATTAATGATTTAATTTAGATATTTATTGTTGTTAATTTGAAATTTTATATTAATTCATTCTAATTCATTACTGTCTTTACACTGAATGTCTTTAGCATTTATTCTTAATTTAGTTCAACTTTTTTTTACTTTCGTTTGATTGTTCTTGTAACATTTTCTATAGCTTTAAAGTATTTGTTTTAAAAATAACTGCATCATTTTCAAAATCTAGATATTTTAAATCTCAATTTATTTTTATTTCCTTAGTTTTCTAAAAATAGTCTTTATTATCAGTTTGAAAAAAATATAAATATCTATAAAATATATAAACACAATTCAAGTTAGCTAGCTGGATTTAAAGACATTTATGTATCTGAAAATTTCAGATTTTCTAATTAATTGTTATGTATTAGATAAGTAAAGGATTTTGAGTTGGTATTTTGGATCTAGTGTCTGAATGTCTTAGCTTCTCACTTATATGACCAAAAGCTCGAATCTGATTGATCTGAGATAGGGATAATGCTTTCTCTTGTGCACTTATCAATAAGAATTTGTTAGAGCTATTGGTATGCTCCCTATATTACATACAAATATATATGGTATATACATTCATAATATGTTTGTTTTAATTTTTTCACACATATACATTCATTAGAAAATATTTCTACGCTATCTTTTTTTTCTTAAAAAAAATCATAAATATAAAATTGATATTTTAATAATGTAAGCTCAATTTTACATTTATAATATTTGAAAATAGAGATAATATAGAAAATATTATGATATATATTTTTCTAATGAAAATAGATGCATTAATATGTATTGGTTGACTAATTTATTAAAATAAGCACAAATTATGGAAGATTGGTATGGTTATTTAATGAAATTTTGGATTTTTAAAATTTTAACTGTAAATGCTATTCACATAGCTATAATGCAGAAATTTGTAGTCATTTGTTCATTTACTGATATAGTGCAATTTATAGGATTAATTCTATTTATTGTTTCAATATATATATATATATATATATATATATATAAACAATATTGTTTCAATATATATATATATATATAATAGTTTTGGGGGTTAAACTGTGTATTAGTTTTGATTAATTCCCAATGTTTCAGTGAAATAGCATCTGCCATTATCAAGGGATACTATTTCGTCTGAAACGTTGGAAATTTAATCAAAAGTGACAGACAGTTTAATCCAAAACCTATTTTCTTTACATCATATTCTTCCCACAGTCCCATCTAATGAAATATATAAATAACAAAAAATTCAATAAAATCTAGGAAAATATTGAACATCTTGAAAAATAAAATGTTTATTCCAATCCTTTTTGAATATCTTTTCCATGCAGGCAATATCTTCACAAAGCAACAACCCAAGGATCCATTTATGTGAAAATATTTCTCATGTACATGTTTTCTTAATTCTAGCTATTGTATATGGCAGATGTATCATGCTAAATATAACACATGTAATATACACATTTCCATCAGTGAAAACATTGGTAAAATGTATAATATAAAATTATTCATTTATTTCATTCTTTCAGCAGGCACATATTTCATAAACTAAAAGTAAGTATTTCTTTCCTTAAAATATTCAAGACTATTATCCTTAAAATATATATATTTCAACTAGAGATTTTTCAGGTAAAATGACAGTTATATCATTCAAAACATTCATTAACTGAAGAAATATAAATCTTTTAAGCAGATATACTGTAGTTCATTTATTTTAAATAAAATCATTTCAATGTATATAATTTATTTATTGATTTTTACTGATAGTAAATCTTTTTTTTAAAAATGCATAAAACATTCATCAGTCATTTTCTCCAATTTTTCATTAAAATATGTCATTCTTAAAATGTGAAATCTATTTAGATTAAATTTTAAAAGTAAATTAAATGCAAAATGTGATATTATCATTCATATAACAAATAGTCACTCAAACACATCATAAAGAAAACTATTTTTAATTTAGTCTTTAAGCTTAAATGCAGAATAATAACTTTTCTCTTCCTTTAAACTTAATATTAAGATAAACATTTTTTTATAAAATGTTCATCTCTTCTTAATTAACTTAATATTTTTTGACAAATTAGTCTGTTATTATAATTAAATTTTCATTCATACTAAGCATGTTAGTTATAAAAAATTTAAATTCCTTACATAAATATCCAGTCTTGTAGATATTCTCTGGCATTTGTTGTACATTATTCCAATATTCAAATGATTATTACCATGTTCCATAAAAATTATTGCAGCTTTGAATTAAGTTTCAAGCAGAATCTTTTAATAGGGAATTTGGTATTTTAGTGAATCATTATTTAAATAGTTATTAAAATTATATTTTTAAAACACTTTTAAATGAAAATGATTAATAGTTTTAAAAAATTACATTTGTCACAATAAAAATATTGATTATAAATTTCAAACTACTGTTACTTTTTCACTTTCACTTGTACTATGTACTGTGTGTCTAGACTGAATTAACTTCTGTTTTTATACAGGTCTAATGTAATGATTTCATTGGTTAATTCTGCTTTAAAAACCTGCTAATTTACATAACTAAATTAATTTCATTTTTTAAAATTGTTTTAAAATTATGAGTCATCATTTATTAAATATCAGATTTATAACAAGCAAAACTCACTATATGTATTACCACACTCAGCAAGATAGAGTAAACAATGGATGCCAGAAGGCTTATGCATAAAATCCCCATGTAGTGCCTATTCATCCAATATCTCCAGACTAGTTTATGGCTTGTGGCCTTCATCAGTGAGCAGCCTTGGATCTGAGAGCACTGCACCTAAACCTTAGGATCTAATGCAATCCTCTAGCAGCCACCTTTTATCTCAACTAAAAAACTATAAGTCTTAAATTGAAAACACCTTAATATTTTCAATCCAAGCTTATTAGCTTATATAGTCATATAGATCTGAACTCAGTTCAGTACTTATACATTTTGGTGTCTTTGGTTCTTTACTAACCATAGCCACACTATTCTATTAGGCAGGATTAGTTTTAAGCCAATAAACATCACATGATCACCATTTCTTATGCTTGCTTTTAACTTATTAAAACTGTTAATGGTGATCATGTGATGTTTATTGGCTTAAAACCAATCCTGCCTAGTGAGATAGTGGTGGATATGGTTATTTAAGAACCAAAGATGCCAAAATATATAGGTACTGAACTGAGTTCAGACCTATATGACTATATAAGCTAATGAGCTTGGATTGAAAATATTAAGATGTTTTAAATTTAAGACTTATAGTTTTGTAGTTGAGATAAAAGGTGGCTGCTAGGGGGTTGCATTAGATCCTAAGATCTAGGTGCAGTGCTCTCAGATCCAAGGTTCCTCACTGATGAAGGCCACAAGCCAGAAACTAGTCTGGGGATATTGGATGAGTAGGCACTAGATGGGGATTTTATGCACAAGCCTTCTGGCATCCATTGATTACTCTATCTTGCTGTGTGTGGTAATATGTATAGTGAGTTTTGCCTGTTTTAATAACAGTTAAAAGCAAGCATAAGAAATGGTGATCATGTGATGTTTATTGTCAGATTTATTCAATACTTTAAATATTAAATATTTTTATCTAAAAAAATTAAATATCTTTGTTAAGACAATTTAAACATTTTAATGACACTAAAATTGATTTCTTAAACAAAATATTACATTTAGCAATATAATAATAATGATTTCTAATTATTATTTTTCAAACATTATCTTTATCTCTAATTTTTGCTATTTTTGTAATGTCTCAAATTTTGTTAACAAGCTAAAATCAAAGTTTTCTTTTTTAACTCTTGAAAGCTCACACAAGCGCCTTTAATCATGTGACACTTTCAAAAGTTTCTAGACTAATATTAAATTAACTATCATTTAAATAATATTTTAAACAAAATAATTATTATAAACATATTACAGTATCTTTTAAATATAATAAATAAAATTAATACTAACTTAGTAAATAATATGATAATTTAAAATTAATACTAACTTTTAAACAATATATTATATTATTTTAATTTATATTAAAATGACTAAACTGTTTAAATATCTTTATAGGCTCCTATTTATTGAGTTTGAACTCACACTAACTATAACATCAAAATTACATACTAGAAAATGGCCTAAATTTAATTTTTTTTTAAAAAATAGCTACATTTCAAGCCCTACCTAATCTTTCTGTACCAATTATAAGAGTATATATATTGTAATGGGATGGTTCTTATGTATGTCATCAGATTCCTAATGACTGACAGTTCTTATGTATGAGATCAGATTCCTATTGACTTATGGTTTTGGAATGCAAGTGTTCATTACATCAATTTTACCAGGTTGAATATGACAACCATCTGATCCATGCCTAACATGTTGATTGACAAATATAACAGGACAGACTAATTGTGGTTCTCATAAAAGTGGATGTGTTCTTTCTGATGAGTAAAAAGGGTGCTCTTTATTATCTGCTTTCATGCATACCTTCTTATATTAAAGTCATACCTAAGAAAGAAGAGAATAAGATTTAAATAACTACTGATTCTACTCTTAACTTATCATCTACATATTGTAATTTACCCCCACTATTCTGGATTTCAAACTCAGGGAGATGTTATGTGGTTCTCAGGTTCAGGGAATATTTGTATCACCATATTATTAATATATATATATATATATATATATATATATGAGTGTATGATTACTAATAGGAGTGGATATAAAATATTATTTACATGAAAATAATTGTGATATGGGTATGAGGATATGACTAAGTAGAATTCAGTCACAGAAAAATAAACCAAGAAATGTGTTTTAACCTTTCAATAAATTTAATGAACATATTTACATTGACTATTACTATTTGGATAATAAAATTTAAAACAAAGTTGGGAAGAACTCATTTAGACGTTCATAGTTATCCTTCATTTACATTTGGTTTATACAAATGTTTCCCTTCCTGATCCCATAAAGTATAGACACTACATGTCCTAATTAACATAAACAAACTTCATATTATGTATTACATTATTATAAATATAGTACCATATTTACTTATGTTTTCTTTGTGTCTTAGTTAATGCCATGATGATTTAATAGATCCCTTTGTTATGTATAATGTGTGTGCGATAAAAGAGGGTTATAAGTTTAAGACACACATAATAAAAAAGATATATACAGAAAATATATTTAAAAAATTTTAATAATTAACACAAACTTTAAAATAAAAAATTAACAAGTGTGTATGTGTTGTACATATATAAATATGTAATTGATATATATCTTAGGTAGTTAGTGTCTTACCTTGACTTATTTATAATGATTGGATTATTTCATAATCAAGGTTGTACCTTGTAAATTACCTTTAATATTAATTTCATAAATTTTAAATTAAAGTTACTCAGCCCTATATTAAAATAAAGAAAATAAATTATTTTATATAGCATACAAACAATTAATTACTGATGATGTCAACTTTATAAATGGGTTTTACAGTTCATATGGATAATGTTCTGATGGCTTATTCTTATAATCCATGGTAGTTTCTTTACACCCAGTTAAGAGTTTGAACATCTGGTGGATTTGTTGACTTTATTAACTTTCAAACTGGAGTTTTGGAATGAGATGTAAAAAGAGCGAATTCATGATGGATCATTTTGATATTTATTAGCCCAGGCATGGAAAGATAGGACAATCCCATATTGGTCTTGGCAATTTTTACTTCCGTAGATGATGACTTTTCTTCCATGACATTCTCCATATTTTCAGCACTGCATGATTATTTTATTTGATATTTATATAAATATTTTGTAGTTCATATTAGTTGGAGAAGTGTCAATATTCTTCTCCTATTACATGCTTAAATCCAGAAATTTATACTGAGGAGCCAATGGTGGTTTCTTTTTTTTAGTTGTCTTTAAAATATTTTTTACATTCATCAATTAATTTAGTAACTAATATTAAAAAAAGAAATCAGATGCTTTATCAGTAAGGGATAGAAAAAAACCTTCATCAGCTTTAACTTGGATAGCTATTAGAATATAGATCAGCTAATAGTTTAGTAATTTTTTTGAGTAGAAAAATTGATTTTATTGAATTGCAACCTGTAGGCTATTTGCATTTAGCAAATTAAAGAAGATTTTACACTGATGATACGATTTATGACTACTTCAACTAAATTAGTTGTATATCAGACTTATTTTTCTAAATTTTATTTTATGAAATGACAGATAAATCCCTATCTATATAACATAGCATTACTAAAATATTAATTTTGATATAGACCTAGATATTCTCATATTTGTTTTATAATATGAATTATTTGACCTTTTGAAATAATACTTCATTCCCCAATTACATTAAATAATTGAAATGCTACTATAATTAAAAAATAAAAATTCATATGCAGAGATACTCAAAAATAACTAGAATTTTATAATAAAAAATTGTTTATTTATTTTTAAGTGTTATAAATGTAATCTTTTTCAAATGACTATTTATTTGATGCAATACACTGTCTAAACATGTTTTTCATTTTTCAAAGTAGTCTGGGAATACTTCCAAAGTAATACCTTTTAAAGTCCTGTCATTTTTTCCATCACTTTTAAGTCCACCAAAAATAAAAAATTGTGACATTTTTTATTTGAGAAATTAAAAAAAAATCTCATGAAATGAGATTGAATAAATATGGCTGATAGATAAGCTACATCATGCTGAATTTAATTAAAAAGTGTTTCACACTCAAAGCTTTGAAAGATGACACTTTGTGGGAATGGAGCTTGCACTCTTTTCTTCACCACAAAACAGGATGTTTACATTTTACCACATCACATAAATGTTTCAAAACTTGCATATAAAATGCCTGACCATTAGGGACTAAATTTGAAAAAAAAAAACCATTTGTGTAAAAAAAAATTCAGCATTGTTTTGACATTGGATTTCACTTGTGATGCTTAAATTAAATTAAATCACTCATAAATTTCTGTTTTTATGTGATTGACTTCTAATCTGTTTCAAGCACTACAACTATTTTTCTTGTCATTTTCTGTAAATGAAAACAGAATTTCACATTGTAGAATATTTCAGTCATTGTAAAAAAATTGATGAAAATACAAAATGGCACTTTACAAAACAATTGTTACATAGTCCCACAATTTCACATGGGAATGTTATTTGGAAGATTGATGCAGAAGGGTTCTTCCAAGATTTATGTAAAAGCAGTATATACTACAACAGTTGCACAAACCAGAGAATGATTCCAGTTATTTGGGGGACCTTTCATATAATATTACAATACTAGCCAAAACAACAAAATTTTATTAAAATTCTTACATAATCTTGGTTCTAGCTATTAACAAATAGACCTCAAATGAAATTCAATTTAACATATATGTTAAATTGAATTTCATTTGAGAAGGTCTATTTGTTAAAGATAAAACCATGATTATGAAAGAATTTTAATAAAAGTTTATTGTTTTGGCTAGTATTGTAGTTTTATATGAATTTTTATTTTATTTTTAATTTCTAACATGGCATTAGGAAATATTTAATTATTACAATTAACGTAATTGATTTTCTATTTTTTTTGTCTGTTCACTTTAAGTTAAGATTGCCACATATATTCTTCAATTTGATGTTAGTCTTCTTTCTTTCTATGTGTGAACAAAAAAAAAACAATAATTATCCTGTTATAATTTTGAATTTTAATCTTCAGTTGGTTCTGTAAAATGCTTACAATAAAATAGTTGCATAAAAAACTATGTTAGTCATTTGGCTGATTTTTTACTCTTTATAATGATAGTGTCCATGTTGTGTTTTAAAAATAAAGTAATTTGAATTCGAATTCATTATATATAAAAAAAACTAAGAGTAAAATAATAAAATACATATATATTACCGTCATCATCATGAAGAAAATTTTCAAAATTTAATCAAATTTCTACAATTTATAGATTCTTTACATCACTCCAGCACATTTATCTCATCCATCCATCTCACTAAGTCTCTGTCTAATTTCGTTTACAATCTCTTGAGATGTAGTTTAAAATTTCAACTGATTGTCATTTCTTTTTGTAACATATTCTTCCCAGTATCTCTCCTTGTTATTCTCAATGTGCATATTTTGTAGTATGGTCTAAAATTTTTGAATTGCTCTTCTATTGAGTGATCAGATTTCAGATCTATACTTAAAAACTGTAAAACAATATTAAAATCTTTTTTTTTTCAAACAAGGCAAAACTCTCCATACAGTAGTGCCACCCTGTTCCAACCAGAGTAATCAATGGATGCCAGAAGGCTTATGCATAAAATCTCTATCCAGTGCCTACTCATCCAATATCTCCAGACTAGTTTCTGACTTGTGGCCTTC
Organism: Epiperipatus broadwayi; assembly: GCA_028023455.1. Classification (NCBI taxonomy): domain Eukaryota; kingdom Metazoa; phylum Onychophora; class Udeonychophora; order Euonychophora; family Peripatidae; genus Epiperipatus; species Epiperipatus broadwayi. The sequence goes on from JAQFVV010012422.1 coordinate 10,287,787, forward strand.
ATCAGTGAGGAGCCTTGGATCTGAGAGCACTGCACCTAGATCTTAGGATCTCTGGTTGGCACAGGGTGGCATTACTGTATGGAGAGTTTTTGCCTTGTTTAATAACAATTATGTGCTAGTATAAGAGATGGTGATCATATGATGTTTAGTGGGGGGGGGGTTTCAAACAAATATGCATATTTCTTTTTATATTTATTTCTACCAAAAATATTCTATTCAAGTTTATTCTATAATTAATTTTATCCATTATATATTTCTCTTTGTATTAATAATTTGATCAATCCATTTGTAATTTTTTCTAATTCTTTATTACTAATCTTTATTTTTTTTTTAAATGCAAAAAACCATTCAACATTACTTAAACCTCTTTTAGCATTTATTTTTAGTTCTGCTTTCTTACTTTCATCTGATAAGTGTTGTAAAAAAAAATTAAAAATATTTTTAAAAAAAACATTAGCATAGTCTAGATGACTTAAATAATATCCATTTATTTTTATTACCTTATATTCACATTTTAATCCATAAAATACTCTGTGTAAAATTGCTGTGAAAAACTTTGGAAATATGTAATCACCTTTTCATGCATTTATTATTATTCTTAGTGTCACTATGTAATCTCTTCGCTGCTGTTGCATTTTGATAAATATATTTCATAGTACAATGATATTGCAGTTCTATGTCTGGTAGTTGCAAAATTTTAATCTCTACAAAATTATTTCTTGAATCAAATTTCTTTTCATAATCTACACATTCAATGCATAATGGAAAAACATAATCACTGATCATTTTTTATAACTTCTCTTAATATTTATATATGTTCTAATAATAATATTTTCAAAATCAGAATTTTCTGGAGATAAATCTTATTTAAAACTGATAGAAGTCTATTTTTTCTCAGTTTTTTTAAACATCAATGTCATTGAATTCTTACAATCATCCCGTTTATCTTTATTATTTAGCTGCTTGATATATCATAAACTGTAAATTTATTTAAATCTTATAACTGGCCTTTTTTTTTTTTTTTTGGAGAGTCGTTGATATAAATAATGGGTTATAAATTATTTTTAATTATATTTTTTTAGAAGAAGAGTTTTTGGTTATATATTGGTTATTTATATGATTTAAAGATTTTTTTAAGGAAAATGGGAATGTTAGTATATTTAAATTATAAAATTTAATTTGCGTTTAAAAGTTGAATGAATATTTGTAAGCAAATTTCTTTTAATTGTTAATTAAATTAAAAGAGGCAGATTATGGCGTACATTGATGATGTATGCATATATGTAAACTTATAAATGTAAGTATAAATCAAATCTGAATTGTGTCAAAATCAAAAGGAATATTTTGAGGGAGTAACAGATTTACTAATCACACTCAATTGTCTCTAATAGTGGTTAAAATATTTATACAAATAATCAAGTTTTAATCACGGATTGTTTAAAGAATCGATTAAAATCTAATTAAACAATTTTTATTTTACCTTAATATATATATAATCGTATTATTTATTATATAAATATATTTATATATAATAAACATACTTATTACGTTTTAAAAAAATTACTATATATATATATAAGTTCTAGTTTCATAAAAAAAAATAATATACCATTATAAGCTCATAATTTTAATTATATAGATTTAATTATTGTATTAAAACCTTATATTTATACTAAGAACTTGCCAAAAAAAATTAATAAGATATTAACAAATATCTTAATGTTAATATTAAATTGTAAAATTATTTATTTTTAATATGTTACATTATAGGCCGAACTGGCCCGTCAATTAAATGAGAATTTTTTTCTACTCTAATAATTTTTCCAATATTTTTTGCAAAAAAAATCTTGTATATGAATTGTTTGGGTTAGAAAAGATTTAAATAAAGGAATGAGTATGAATATAAATTTTGAAGTCCATCAAGTCAAATGGTTAATGTTAGAGACATTGTGAGTGTAATGAGTATGATAATATTTTTAAAAGTTCATGATGTTTTAAAGAAAGTTTTTCATTTCTTTAGTTCATTTTGGTCTATATTTTTTTTTTAAATTTGTGAAGTTTTTGAGTTTCAAAAATTAATTTCTTGTAGATCCAAATTCTTTTAAGATATATATATAAAATAGGCAGCTAACTGAAAATTAGTCATATTCATTCATTGTTATTTACTGATTCTGTTTCTATTTGTAAATGTATTTTGTTTGATAATAGAATTTTTGAATAATAGTTATTCTGATTAATTTTGGTTCACCTTTATGAGGTTTCTATTATTTTCTGGAACTTTTATTTTTTGTGATTTAACTATATGTCTCATTTAAAGTACTAGAAACTCTAAAAGTTGAGCCAATAAACATCACATGACCACCACTTAAAACAGACAAAACTCACTAAACCTATCACCACACACAGCAAGCTAGAGTAAACAATGGATGCCAGAAGGCTTGTGCATAAAATCCTCATCTAGTGCCTACTCATCCAATATCCCCAGACTAGTTTCTGGCTTGTGGTCTTCGTCAGTGAGGAGCCTTGGATCTGAGAGCACTGCACCTAGGCTCCTCACTGACAAAGGCCACAAGCCAGAAACTAGACTGGGGATATTGGATGAGTAGGCATTAGATGAGGATTTTATACACAAGGCTTCTGGCATCCATTGATTACTGTAGTTTGTTGTGTGTGGCAATATGTATAGTGAGTTTTGCCTGTTTTAAATTATAAAGTTACTTTATTCAGTTGTTCTTCACTAATGTATAGTTCTTTATAAAACTCATTCATATATTTCATGATGTTTTCACTTTTTTAAGTAATAGTGCTATCTTTTTATTGTTGAAATAACATTTTTCCAAATGTCAAGATATTATATTATACTGATGTAATTTTTACTCTTTCTATAGTTTTTTTATTTTCTATTTATATATTATCATTAACTCATTTTATATAATTTTACAGAATTCTATATATTTACTTCTATTAAATGGGCTGTTTAATAATATCTTCATGTTTTTTTTTACTCTCACTTGAACATTTACTCATGAATTGTTACTGTGAAGCTCACTATAATAGAATATCTTTATTTTTTAATTAAACTTAGTCTGATTTATTATCAAAATATATTGATACTTTAAAATGATTTACAAATTAAACATTTAAATTAATTGAAGTATTCCTGAAGATTAGGCACATCAACTGTTATTACTGTTTTTCTTAATGGTTTTGAATCTATTGTACACTACAGACATCAAATGTATATTTTTTGATAGTCAAAATATGGTCTAAATTCAGTGTAATTTCATTTGGATGCATTGGATTTTTTTCAAAAAAAGAATTCATAAAAACATAGAAGTTCTATAAATCTATTATTTTTTTAACTTCTGTTTTTTATATCCAAATTTACTCTTAGCCCTTTTATCTTTCAATTATTTTCCAATTCTAACTTTAAAATTTTTCATGACAACTTTAAAATATTATTTGTTTGCGAAAAACATTCTGTGCATAAATGAAAATCATTTACTTTTTTATCAGAATGAGAAATTAATGGGCCTAATTTTTAATTTCATGCATGTGGTATTTTTTATTAAGTTGAATAATATTCTTGCCATTCTATCAATCTCCATAAGATTGTTATTTCATTTTTTTTAATAATGAATCCTGCTCTATTTGTGCTTTCAATATTAGTATTTTTATAATAAATTCTTGTCCTCTTTTTAAATTAATTGTCTCTCTATCCTTACATCCAACTCTTCCAATTTCTGACCATATTTTTTGCTTTATACTTGACATTTTTGTTTCAATCCAAGTAATTTTTTTTTTCTAAACAAAAATTGATTTGCATGATTCTTTAATTTAAAAAAAAATATTTTTTTGTTTATTCTTTGTAGCCATGATATTTGGTAACTTTATATTAAGTATCATATTATTATATTGTTTTATATATATATATAACTAAATAGCAGTATTTTTCAAGGTTATAATGACAATACATTATTTTGATGTTTTTTCTCTAACTTATGTTTTGTAATACACATACTAAAATATAAAACTGTGATTTTAAAATAGTTTTTTTGATTTTGAAGCAATGGCTCTCCATATCAATATTATTATTATTATTATTTATGTTCCCCATTTCTTGTCTTATCAGAAAATTGTATCTTTATTCTTTTTTAATAGAAAGTTATAGTCAATATCTATATATTTTTCTAAATAGTGAAAATAATTGTAATATGCATATTTATATAAAATGTTAAATCTGAATAATTGATGTTTGATAAAATTGAATATGCAGTTATGTTTATTTTTTCATTATTTAAAAAGTTTTGTTTTAAAAATATTCTGTGCAAAAGTATGGAAGAAAAGACTAAACTGGTTAGATGTTTAGAAAGCTATATTAAAGAATTAGACATGAAAGATTGCACTTTGAGCTCAGAATCTAAACTAATTAAAATAAAATTATCTCTGACATTACTAACACTTGAACATCAAGACTTCCTGAGAAACTAATATATTTAATTATTTAATGCAGAAATATTGAGACTAAATACAGTGCACAAAATTGACACATATAAAAAGCATATATGATTTATTTAAAAGCAATAGTATTTATGAAAGAATAAAATGAATCAACTGATTCTTTCAAACCCAAATGCTTATATAGGGTCAAATCTTAAGTACTGGAAATGAAAGCATGAGGATAGACAACTCACTTTAAATTACTGTTTACGGTGTTTGAATGAATGACGTCAACGAAATTATCTAGAATTTACCAAATGTCACTCTCAAATAAAACTTAAACATATGTAAATAAGCATTTATTTTATAGTGCTATGTTTATAAATTGTGATGTTTGGTAAATTCTAGATAATTTCACTGATGTCATTCATTCAAACATCGTAAACAGTAATTTAAAGTGAGTTGTCTATCCTCACGCTTTCATTTCCAGTACTTAAGATTTGCCCATATATAAGCATTTGAGTTTGAAAGAATAAGTTAAAAGCAATAAAAAAATTGCAATAAAAAAATTGCATTTATGTAGCATTGCAATTTTATACTTATCAAATATCAGCATTTGTGAATCTTTTAAAATGAATCTTTTATTTTATTATATCTTAATTGTAAACTTTACGTATGTGATGAACATTTATAACAGGCATATTTTCAATGAAATACATAGTTATATGACAATAAGTTGTATATACTGTATATATTTCTACATTTTCAAATTGTCAAAATCATTTTGATTATGCTTTCAAATATCTCCAGTATTGTTTATTTATTAGTATTATATATGGTGATTGTCACTAATAGAAGTGACCAACAACACTTGATCTAAATATATCATAAACCTGAGATGTTTTATAAGCAGACTGTGATTATTTTGACATTTTACTGCTTTAAACAATAATTCTCAGAATTTTTTGAAAATTATTACAAATATAAAAATGAATTTATATTTTCATTTTCATTCTAGCTAAAAATTATAATTTTGAGATTGCGAATAAACTACCATGGTTAAATAAAAAATCTTCTGAAATTCAAGACCTTTATGTTAACATAGGTAATAGAATTGCAGAATTAAAAAAAAAAATTCAAAATGCTAAAAAATTGGCATCCAAGATTCAGGTAAGAAAAAAAATTATTCAATTATATTTTGATACATTTTAAAACATTTGCAATTAATTATTTTATGCAAAATATTGTATTTTCTTAATTAACTGTTATTTTTTTTATAAATATTATTTTGAATTCAGCTAGATATTTACGAAATGCTAATCAATAAATGAATAAAGGTTTTATATCATAATAATTGACAATAAATTATTATATACTTGATTTAGAAGTTAGTATTATATATAATAGCTAAACTAAGTTTGTTAACTATAAAAATATCAGGCTCACAAGTTAAGACTTTTGTGGGAACCTCCTTCATCAATTGTAGCCAGTTTTCAACCATCATTAATCGATAATCAAAATAGGAGCTTAAATGTTCTGATTTATATTATAATTAAAGGTATGTTAAATTAGTTATTTTTTATTATATATATATTTCAAAGTGCTAGTCAGAAATTTTTTTATTCAGATCAATAATTCTCCTACAAGCTTATTTTTCAATTAACCAATTCAGAGCAAAAACATCTAGATATATAAAAAATATCAGTAAAAGAATAGGGGCAGGATAGCATAATAATTAGTAGAGTAATATGTTTTTAATATAGGATTCAAATTCTGGTGAAACTTAGAAATTTTTCAGAAAAATTTTGCACAGATCTGTGCCATATCTAATTTAGACATCAATTGTACACTAGTTTGTAAATAGATATCCAATTATTTTTATTTAGAGAACAAAGATATTTGATAATCTGTAAAAAACATTCATGTATTATGACCCATCTTTTATCATTGATGAAGAATGTTTCTATAGGTGTAGAGCATGTGGTTTATCGTTATTTTTTAGTAAATAAATATCAAGGTATATAAAAATAAATAAATAAAGTAAGTCATGTAACAGATTGGTTAGCTTGTAAAAATTATGAATATATTATAATATAATTTTCATCATTGGTAAAGAAGCCATTGTGTACTTAAGGATAATGGACCTACAATTAAAAATTTAAGAGTTGTAAAGATAACAAAGCATCACATAATTCTAATAGATTTTATTTGAAATGTGTTATTGATTATAATTTTCCATTTTATATCATTATATTATAGACTATCTATGTAAAAAAATATCCAAGCTTATAATGTTCTTTTCATTGAATCCAATCAAATTGTATATCTTTTTTTTTCTTTTTAAAAATTTTATTTATTTCTTCTCGGAACTATATATACATAATCACATCTTTAAACACCAAACATGTTTCGATCAATTTTTTCTGTAGTCAAATCAATATATAAAAATGTATACAGTATACTGTTATCATAGAAAACAATAACATTTCCCTTTATATACTGTTATCATAAAAACAATAACATTTTTCTTTCATCTAAATTATAAATATGGAATTTTATAGATACTTGAAAATGACTACAGAAAAAAGTGATCTAAACATTGGTATTTAAAAATGTGAATATGTATTATGGTTGATGTTTTTAAAAAGAAAATGAGAGTTTATAATTTGATTGGATTCAACGGAAAAAACATTATAGTTTATAAGACATATATATTTTAAAGGGAAAAAAAATTTTTTTCTTATTGCGGTTGTTAAAAAGTTTGTTAACAGCGGTGATAATAAGTTAAATATATGTATTTTTTACTCATGCTTACATAGTAGAATGCTTGAGATTAATTACTGCTGCTAAATCTGAGAAATGGATAAAAACATGTGCGATCTATTTTTGTTATATATATATGAGGTTATATTCTATTTTTATTAAAAACTGAAATTTTTTTCGTCATCTGAAATAACTCTGATAGATTAATGTATAACTGCTCTGTTTTAATTATTTAGTTAGTGTTATTAAGATAAACGTTGAGTTAGTGAACTAAAACTCTGTGAAATGAATCGGATGATGCTCATGAATTATCTGAGGAATTCATAATAATATAAGCAATGTTTTTATTAAGGGAGAATTTTTTACAATATATCTCAAAAACTTTTTTAGAGAATCCTAATTTAAGAAGTTCTTTATGTGCAAGATTTTTGCAAAAATTTTCAACGCTATTACTACGATGTTGCCTTCAAATGAAATTGTAAAAATTTAACTCACATTTTTATTCAAAGAATTTTAACTTGTTTAATCAGTATTGTCTAGTTATAAACAAAGAAAATTATTGTAGAAGCAAAGAAGAATTACTTCAAGAATAGTGCATTTTCATCATATCATACACTATGATAGTTCAATAAATAAGATAAGAATGTTTTACATAAAAAGAAAATTCAAATGTGCTAAATAATTAGGATAAATAAAAATAAAATGATATTATGAGCAGTTAATTCAGCAGCAGTGTGATGTAAACTCAATAATTAAAGTTGCCATATTGATTCTCAGCTAACTCAAAGCAAATCTCAGTTTAATAAATAGAATGTGAATTATTGTGCTCAGCATTAAATAATATCCTGACAACTAATCATCTGATCATTTTATCTTATTAATATAATATTTAGAGAATATATTTGTATAATTCTTGTGTTATAAACAAAGACTTGGCTGTTTTTGATTTTTAAGTTGAAGATACTACAAAGAAATTTTAGTCAGGTGCATATACTAACAAATCATTATAGTGCAGATGAAAATGTAATCCTGCATATAACCAAATTTGAGAAGTTGGTAGAATGAAAAAGAAATAAAAAATATATAATAATAAGGGGCATTTAGAATAAAGTGGTAATTTAAAAAAAAGAATATGACATGAAAGATGAAATAATTAAAAGATTGATTTAAATAATTTTCTAAATATGTTAATATTTATGAGTATGTGGTTTAAGAATTAGGAAAAATAAAAAGGAACAAATTATTGCTATCAAAAAAAAAAAGAAACCAACTTAAATTTTATATTAGAAATTTTTCCAAAGAGTAAATCTAACAATCAAGTAGACTATAATATTAATGATCCTAGAAACAATATAAAGTGTATCAATAAACTCTAGTCTTAAGATCGTATTAACTTTTTGTGAGAGTTAAATTGAGAAAAAATGAAACAACAACAACAAAAATAAATAAATAAAGTCATAATTTTATAAAATATATTTTTACAGGTTATTTGAAAACATACCAATTCAGAAATTAAAATATGATTAATTTTAAGAAGGTGATGTGAAAAACAATACAGAAGAAGCTGAGAAATAAAATAATATAAAGTGTAAAGAAAAAAAGGGTAAAAAAAGTAAATAACAAATCTATAATATAGAGATAGGAAAAGTAAAATAACAAAAAATGCATTGAATGTAATACATTATGAAAAGATTCAAAAAGTTATATTTTTTTAGAGAGATTTTAATAAATTAAAAAATATAAATTTTAAAGAAATTTAAGAAGGGAAGCTCATATTGTATAAAGGTAATTATGAAATAGGGATTTAGAGAGGAAATGTATACATGATCTTGATTAATAAACAAAAAGAAATAGAGTTTGAAAAGATTATAAAACCATTGAAATAAACAAATAACATTAAAAATAGAAATGTGTCTATATTATATTTATAGTAATTAATATAACAATGTTAACTCTAACTTATGATAATGCTTACTAGAGTATTGCAAATATGCACCAGAATAAAGCCAAAATTCAAATAGGGTCCATGAGAATGTTCATAAGTATAGAATTGTGGTTATGTGGATAATATTGTTTAGCATAATGAGCTACTGCACATTAAATTGATACTATTATTCATATAATTGCTACAGTTATAAATAAGAATTATGCAATTAACTATTAAAAAACAATACCAATGACTAAAAGGGTCATACCAATTCTCACTAAAATGATACTTCTGCCCAAAAAGGTGTTACCTGTAGTCATAATGTAATTTTTATAGTTTTGGTAGTGATACTAGTTTCAAATGCCATTTTTAAAATGTTGATCCCAGTTTCTAGAAATATGATACTATTTTTATCCAAATGTAACACCATATCCATAAGGAAGATATCTACAATAATCTAACAAAATTGGTTTTAAATTTTTTATAATTTTGGAATAACTTTTTAATATTTTTTTTCAGGGAGCTCTACAATTTTCATCTCCAGGATTTACTAAATATGTACATCATTCTCCCACAAGAGGCTCTCCAATAACAGAAGTTGAATTGCAAGTACAAAGTACTGATCCTCGAGCCATCATTTTTTACATGGAAAATTTAAAAAATATTCCATCAAAATATGTAAATAATATTTCTTAATTTCAATTACATTTTCCATTCTATTAACTTTTATTTTTGATTTTAATTTTTATAGGGAAAAAAAGATAAATTAATTTTTATGTATTAAATTTATATTTTTTAAATAGAAGTTTCAATGCCTAATTCATTATTTGTACAGAAATACTTTAACATTTTATATTAAAAGATGTTAACTATTTAACTTTATTTTGAATATTATTTACATTTAACTTTTTTTTTTGTATTAGCAACAAAAAATTTATTTAAATTTGGATAAAGGACAACCAGCTTTAACATGGATTACACCAGAAAGTAATTTAACTATTAAACATCCACATACACTTTTATCTAATAAATGGAATAATATTTCAAGTAAAAAGTAAGTTTAATGAACATACTGTGTTATTTACATTTGGAAAAAAAAATTAATTACACTAGTACTTTCATTGATTAATTTATTGTATTATTTTCTACTTGCTTATGTGAATATATGTAATATTGACTAATCAACAAGATATGAAGATATGATAATGTCTTGAGCAGTTTTATAGAACTATGAAATACCAAAAATGAGTTCACTTATAGCAATGTTATGAGATGAAAATATATAATGAACTATAAACAAGTTATTATATAATAACTTTTAAATTATTGCTTTTTATTTGATAACTATACTTCTGTTACATCTTTTCCATATATATATATATGAAAAAACAAATACAAGTTAATCACGTAACCTGCTATCACTTGTTATTTATGTCCAAAAGATGGCGCTATACCAAAACCGCCGAACAAGTGTAAGATTTGTTTTACATAAACGAAAAAAGAGTCAGAAATTAACTACCTCTTTCATTTGCTCACTCCCAGATCAGCTGATTTCAAGCTGGTTTGCTATCCTCAGTGGGAGATAGAGTATAGAAACTAGATCTAAAACACTGACTCCCAAGTGTTTATGCAAAACGTTTCTATCAGATTGCAAGCGTGAATTTTTCAGACCGGTAAAGTCTTCAAACCCAGCCTAGCAAGCTAGATATTTATATGGGTCTGATCTCAGTTCAGAATCACCATATAATCAAAGTCTCTGCAATATATATCATTGCAAGAAAACTCTAAAGGTACATTTATGAAAAAACAAATACAAGTTAATCACGTAACCTGCTATCACTTGTTATTTATGTCCAAAAGATGGCGCTATACCAAAACCGCCATCTTTTGGATATATATATATACATACATACATACATACATACATACACAATAAAAATAAAAATAATAAATACAACAGTAATTCATTATTAAATACAGTCTTTCAATCTGTAGAAGTACTTTTGGTTAATTCCTTAACCCTCCTCAACTTTAACCAAAAATACTTCTGAGGATTGAAAGACTGTATTTAATAGTTAATTATCTTTATATTTATTATTTTTATTGTTATAAATATTTTTTAATTGACATTTTATTTGAAATATATATACATATATTGTAACTGTCAAAATTTACAGCTCACATAAAAATCACTCAAGGGTAATCTGCATTTGCATTCTACAGTCTGATATCATAGGATATACAACCATTTTGTTTTATAATCTACTAAGATGAGCTAGATATGCAAGACTCTATCATACTCCATTTAATTTATTGATTGCAAAATAATGACAAATGCTAAAGATAATGAGACACTACAGTTTATTTATGTATATACATTTTTACAGCACACACATTAGCATAACAAGCCATTATCCATGGAAAACAATAGTTAGTTAGTTCTCTTTCACCTAGGATTTAATTTACATGTTTTTTTCACTGCCCTGTCAACTTTTAAAATAAGTTAATACAGTTAGCTATTTATGGATTCTATTGTTAATTTTATGTGCAAATATTATATGGTATAATACATTCTTGTTTCTGGATATAAACTCACTGCATAGACTAATGATCATAACTACTGATTATTACAGTTTTAAGATTTAATAAACCTACAAGTTTGAGAATACTCTAATTCATTAACCATGATAAATCATTTCATAAACTATTTAAAGAACTTTACTACCATAAATACTTCCAAGCTGTAATGCCAGAAAGTAACTAAATGCTATGTAAGTAAATGCAAGAGACAGGAAAACAACATATACATAATATTTTTTATGGATAAACAAATACATGTGAGCTAGGAATATACTATAAGATAGGAATGTTCTTCTATTGCATACTACTGTCAGGGATACTAAGCATGAGAGAACTAGCAATTGCTAAACAGTATCATCCAAGTTATGTATACAAATACAGCATATAATATACTGCAGTGCAAGTGAACAGCAGTCACAAATGGTATCACAATCATTTATGAATAAATGAAATACATTCAAATGAATCTCATCTAGAGACAAAACAGTCTGGAGTAAAGTTATCTTAATTACATCACTACACTCAATTATCCTTCCCCAAACCTAGAGGGAAATTGCTTAGAACTGTAAACTATAAAATAATAATAATAATAACAATCTTAATTTATTCAGTCTATGCATGCTGTTTTGTACCCCATTAAGATTCCATCAAGCTATAGTTAAATTATTATTTTGACAATTTTTTATATTTATAGGTAGTGAAAATGCCTGTTTTTAAAATATTAAGTTTTTATAAGTATGACCAAGGATTGCGAATAAAAGCGCATTGCTTTATAAAAGTTTACTCTTCTTTTAGATTTACCCTGATTGAATTGTAGTGTAATCAAATTAAACAAAATAGCAATCCTCTGTCATACTCATCTATAAACTAATACTCTTATCTGAGCTAGGAATACACTATATGATAGGAATGTGCTTCTATCATGTACTACTGTTAGAGGTATTAAGCTTGAGAAGGACCGGCAATCACAAGCGGTTTCTTCTAAGACATGTACACAAACACAGCATATAATATATGGCAGGAATGTTCATATACCATATACTCTATTGTAAGTAAAATAATGAATGTATGTTAGTAAAATGTGTGTGTGATTATTATAAATAAAATTATTGTTTATTTAATTGAGAAGAATTTATAATTAGTTTATAAATTATGTTGAATATTTTATTTAACTTATTCTACAAATTAATATTTTGTCAGTCAATTCTTTACTCATACCACCAATGAGAGCAGCAATTCATTATATTATTCTTTTGATTGAGCTAGTTGGAATTTCTTAGGTGGTGAATTAGTTTGCCATCATTCAGGATATGTTAGTTGCTTTTGTAATTAACTGGCACTTGGAGTTTACTCCGAAACAAAAAAGTGCATTGAATGATAGGTGCTGAATTTTGCAATTGAGAAGATCTGTGGCCTTGGAATGTAGTCATAGTTATGTATCTTATATATAGCTCCAGCTTGGTTACAGGTACCCTCTGGGTATTGTGTTTCTCTGCCTAAGGGACCAGTGTAGAGCAATACTTAAATTGTAGTGGAGTAGATCGAATGTATAATTTTTTAATATATTTTTATATATAAAAGTAAGTCTTACAATTTTGATTATCACAAGTTTCTATTTCCATTAAAGAGTAATAATTTTATGCTAGATTTTGTTTCTTATTTGATCTACTACCCCACCTGGTTCAATATATATTAATTCTAATATTCTCATTGATAAATGATGAATTCATCATAGTATTATTTCTGGGAGCTTCTGTGTAGTAAAAATATAATAGTTAAATAGCTAACATTTCAGTACAATAAGTAGTACTTTCCTCAAAGTTTCCTGTCTCCCAGTAAATAAGTGGCTGATTCTCTGAGCTCCCTGCAACAGCATCTTTGACTTAATACATGTTATGTAGTGACATAATTCAGCTAGTCACCACAAAAAATTTAATGTGCTAGCGTATTATAACTAATGATATGAAATATGATAGTCTCTTTCATAATTTTGTGAATCATTTTTGCAGCTCTTCCTTCCAATCACAAAATATTGCAATCCACTTGAAAATGTTATAATGACTCATGGATTCATTGCCATGCACAGTTTAAATTATTTCAAGTGTTTCAGTAAGTGTTGCCTAATTTAAAATAAAATTTAATATTTTCACATTGTTCTCTTGAGAGTTAAGGTATGAAATACTGTGATATATTTCAAATCGTGATCCAAACATGCTAATACCTTAAAATATTTGTTGGTAATAGTTAAACCATGCCGCTGTTTAATGTGTTGATTCAGATATGGCACTGCATGCCATTTGGATAGAGAACCAGTAACTTTTTCATTAGGATATACCATGTATGCATTAAGTATCAGATAAATTAATGTTAATTAAGTATAGAAAAACAATAATATTTAATGTTTATAAAACTTATGTCAGTATAATATTTTTATAAAGATAAATTTCATTTTATTTTTATTTATAAGATTGTCTTTTAAATACACAATGGGATAACACTGTTTTCTAAAACAACATCTTGCAAAATATTTGCATCCTGATGCCAAGTTTTTACATTCCATAGGCCAATAACCATGGATTATGAAAAGTTGGCTAATAAATTATTATAAACTTAGAAGTTATTAAATATTAAGTCTTATCTAATTAAGAGTATCTACTTTAAAGTTCATGACAGTATATAAAAGGGCTAGATAAAGTAACTCGGGGGGGGGGGCTCATAAAAATATTTGCAATAATTGTGGAATTGTTGCTTTTCATAGATATTAAAAGTAATATAGAAACTGGTACAAATCACCCTAACATTATTATTGTAAGTCGTTGAGATGTAAATAATCTGTAAACGTTATTAGCATTTTGTTAAAATAAGTTATGTATGCTATTAAGTTTAAGTTTATGTTTTACACATCAATGTTTTTTAAAATATCTTGCAAGTTACTTTGATCCAAAAATCTTTACTATTGTATTCCAGAGACCAATACTATAGAACTATGGAAAGTTAATTCACAAAGCCAATTTTTTTAAAAAGTATTCAAGGCCCCATGTTTGTGAAACCATTTAAAACTTTCAGAAACCAGGTTGAATAGGAGTATATTAAAAATATCACTCATCTCTTCACAACCGTTTCATTTTAAAATAGTGAAAAAATATCATTAAATAATTTAAAAGGATCAATCATATATATCTACTATGCTCAACATTATTTTATCAAAAACTAATAAATAGTTATGCAATTCACTATAATTCATTATATTTGAAATTTTATTCTGTAAGGAAAGACTACACGTTAAAAGATAAGCCTATTGCAAGTATTAAGAAGTTGAAGTCACCATAATTAAGATATGACATTTGTTAATTAAGTGATTATCTCCTAAAATAATTTATATTGAAAAAGAAATAAATTTCATCCTGCATATAAAAATAAAAACTCGAAATTAATAAAAATATTTTTTTACTTAAAAATGCTATTAAACATCTAAATATACAATTTCAGTGAAAAACTAACCTCTGAGAAGTTTATTCTCAATATAGTAGAAGAAATATTTTAGGCATAGCAAGTAATAAATAATTTCAAGTAAACAGAAAACATTATATAAAATATACAAAAAGTAAAAAACAATATAAAATTAATACAAAATTACCTTTGAAGAAAACATAACTAAGAAATATGTTGAATTGCCATATATTTAGAATTTTTCTGCTTAGGAATTTAAGTACACATTTATATTATATATATGACATTCTGATTTTTAATGCAGTCTTAGAAAACTATGGATTTACATTGCTAGGAGTGCACTAAAAGTCTGCCTTTTAAATTTGTTACATTATCATGTGCAGTTATTACTTATTACATGTAGTGATTGTGATAGTTACCTGTTTGTATGGAGTTGCATTTGAGAAAGAAATTGCCTTTATCCAGGATGGTATATGTGTATGATATCATAATGGTTACAGAAAACAGAATAAAAACCTGAATTTGGATATAAGTTATTTCACATTTTAAAATCAAATAGCAGGTTTTCTAAGTACTTAATAAGATTCAAGCAAATAATTTGAAGATATGTTTTATATGTTTAAACTTCTGGTCTATTCAATGTAGATGGTTCTATTTGAAATACATAGATAATGGAGAAAGAATTTATTTTTTCACTGCATGTTTCTTTTATGATATTATAGATGCCTATTTAGGAGTGTGCTAAAAATTACATTTTCAATTAGTTATAGTAACATGTAGCACAATCATTATGTGAGTGGTTATAAAGTAAAATAGCTCTAAATAATCCATTGCATGTTAAAGGTTTTTTAAAATAGTTATTCAAAGATATAGTGAGAGAGAATGAATTATTCTGCTTATCAATTACTGATTAGTGAAGGATAAATCAGTTATCTTTTTTCCTTTTAATTAAGAATAGAGTTTCCTATTTATCTCCATTACTAAATTGTTAGCTAGAGTAACTATGAGTTGTACATCTGAAAAAAAATTTAAACTTGATTGCAATCTGATTTGGTCAGGAGGCTGTGCTACCACAACACCATAACATTTTTCATAATATATGTAGGTGTAATTATAGTTTTCAGTTTCCCCTGCATGTATGATTACTTACTAATGTTTTAATACTGATATTTTGATTAAATCTCATCTATAATTGTCTATGTAAAACATATAGACCAGAATTCCACTGCATGGTTTGGCAAACAGCTGTGATAAGAACTACACCATCTAAACTTTTATCTCTTTTTTTTCTTTTTGCCAATTTTTAAGTATTATATTGAAACAATTTTTAAAATCTTTCCTTATAAACAGCAATATTAACTCAATATTTTATGGTTTTATTGATTGAATCAATATTTTTTTCATCTTAATTGTTGCTTTTGTAGAAGTTTATATTATTGGTGATATATATTGCTAGAAGAGATGATAATAGATAGACAATTGAAATTTTAAACTGGATTCCAAGAGATTGTAAAAAACCCAGAAAGACATCACATGTGAGATGGATGGATGAAATAAGAAAGTGTGCAGGGGTGTTGTGGAGAAGAGAAGCTAAAGATAGGAAAAGATGGATTGAACTTGGAGAGACCATCCTGCAGTGGATTGATAATGTTTGATGATGATGATGATGATATATCTCCTACAGATATTGTTGTAGTTTAAGATTCCAATAAACTGTATTTGTTTGAATATCATAATTTTTTTTTAAATCTATGCTTATTGACTGACTATCAGAACAATGCAATGCTGACAATGTCTTTTAATATGTTTTAAATCAAATAGCCAGAACCCGATGAAAACGATATATTATTATAGAATAGTTACTCTTTAGTTTAATATCAATCACCATATATTCTTAATGATATTTAATTTGTATATTATTATATATGTCTTTGTAATATACATTATGTTTGATGGCAAGCAATGATGTTCCATTATTATTTTAATCATATCACATAGTTGTTTCAATCTGCTTTTATGCAGAAAACTTAATTATCCATAAAAAGTGAATAACTAATTCAAATTTTGTATTTATTATTGAAAATATCTATAAAAAAAAAGCTTGTACATTTCTCTTTCTTTTTTGTTTTGTTTTGCAGAATTGGTAATTTTCTGTCTTTAGAAATGAATGGTGTACAAGTCTCAAGTATGGTATCTCTCCCTTCTGATTCAGTAATATTTCGATATCCATTTAAGTTATACATTGGTGGATTACCAGAGTCAATAAAGGTAACATTTGATTTTAAACATATGTCTTAGTATAATCCCACTTAAAGCATCACTTATTATTTAAATTTTCCAATTATTAACACAAGTAAGTAAACTATATATATATATAGATGTCAATGCAAAATTCTAAGATGTCAATAATGTGTGTTGTAAGTAAAAATATTTATTAAAATCATTTAAAATTTTTCTAAATCTTTAAAACACAAATATACAAAAATCTTTTCATTTGCTTTTAGATATGCACTTCTCATTTAACATATACACACATATCTATAAGATGATTTACAAAATATACATGCTTAGGGAGCAGCAAAAATAAATAATGAAAGTTGACAGAGTTCAAATATATGGATTCTATGAACTTTCAATTGATACATAGTTCAATAGTAGCTAAATGGACAAGAAAAGATCCTGATTGTGCAATGTTAATGAAGTGGATAAAACAAAGTTGACTGGAATGACAACCTAACAAAGTTGTAAAACCCATCTGGAAGGCAGGAAAGAGTTTATCAATTTTTTAATGGCAGAGTATTGATGACTGACTATGTTTTCATTCCTACAGAAGGATAAAAGCATGTACTGACTCTATTCCATCAAGATTGTCTGCATGAGAGCTTTAGTTATATCATATGTTTAGCAATCAAATCTGAGTTAAGAAATTAAGAAAATGATGAAGAAATATATACAATGTCAATCAACAACTAATCTACAACTAAAAATGCTGGAATCTTGATCTAAATCCACTCAACCATTGAAACATTTTTATCTAGACCAGCACTTTATTTTATTTACGGCAACTAATAAGACATTGACCAAATTGTCAACATGCAGAAAATTTCCATACTCATCTTTCTAAATTATTACCAACTACAAATAAAAATTTAAATGTCTCCTTGGATTGTGGAAATTTTAAAGGAAAGCATTTGAATATGTGATACTTTAAAAAATAAATGACTACCAGGAGAATGAAATATTAAAAATTTTATCTAGGCAAAAATAAATTGGGATTCCAAATATAGATAATGTTAGTATTAAATCGCAAATGATGACAAAAATTTTATTGTGTAGGACAAGCAAACTGTGGCTATAGATCAAGCTAAAACAAATGATCCAGCCAGGGATGAAACTATTGAACTAAGAAAAGATTGTGTTACATCATGTGCCCTCTAACAACAAGGGATTATAACTTCACAAAAGAATGAGACTTTTTCCTAGAACAATGCCTGACCACAGAGAACCGTAAAATTCCGAGGCTTATGTGTGTGAAGAAAAACATTATTTCTAAGAGCAGGGAGGAGGAGAAGACTGTCTGTGCATATATAATATATACACGGATGTAAATAAAGTTTATTATTTATGTTAATATACAAGCCATTGGAAGAAAAAATACATTTTTTAAAACTTCTCAACCAATAGAATTTAAATATGAGGAGAAAGAAAACGATAAAATCGATTTTAAATCTCACACACATTCTTATGATTTGAGAAAGAGAACGCTCTGAGGAAGGTACCTGATATTGTACTGAAACATCAGCATTTAGTTTTTTCACTACATGGAATATCCTGCAAATAGTTATAATAATATGACATCTTTTATCCGTGAAAATATTAGAATTAACATATATATATAGTTTTGGGGCTGAACCATGTATTATTTTCCATTACAAACCTTGATAATGCCTGCTGCTAGTTCATCGAAATATTGGTTTGTAATGGAAAATAATACACAGTTCAGCCCCAAAACTATTAATTTATGTACATCAAACAACTGTGAAAACCTTAAATATATATTGTGCCAGGCACGTTTGATGTGGCCAAGCACAAGATAAGGTCAGATAAATTAATGGTCGAAAATACGTAAAAAGCTATTAAATGGGGGAGGGGGGGTATACTATTAATATAATTAAAATTTGTTATAAATTAAGAGAGAGAACTGTAGCGATAATATAAACTCTCACACACATATGTTTAAAGCCGATGCTTAAAGGCGTAGAAATATGTATTTGCAATTTTGATTTTTGTTTTTTATTTTTTTTAAAAAGAAAAAGATAACTCCAAAATGTATTTATAATTTTAAATATTTCGTTTGTTGAAGAAACAGCGTTTATTTAACAAATTGTTATTCTGTATTTATATTTTTTGAGTGTTTACAAAATGTAAAAAGGAAAATTTTAAATATTACTGTTAATTAAAAATATTTAAGAATAATTTCAAAATCGAGGTTTTAATGGTCATTTTTCTCTTCAGTTGCATTTGAGCAAGTCATTGTCTTAAATTTAAGAAAAGCCTAAAGGCATTCTGATTTCCTGTCCATTCTAAAATAATTTCAACTGGACAAAAGGAACTTGATTAAACTTGCGATAATGCAGGGAGAGAAGAATGCCCAATCTAAGTGAAATATTTTTGTTAAAACTTCGATTGTAATAATGTAATTACTAAAGAAAAAAAATGAAAAAGATGTTATCATTTATTAAAATTTTCATTAGTGATATATGTGATCTGAATGGAGATATAAAAAAACTAAAAAAAAAAACTAATTGGAAATCAAATTCTTAGAACAATTAGTAAAACCAAAAAAAGATTTAATTAATTGATTTTTCTTTCTTGGAGGGGATACATGAATTGAGGGGGTATTGAGGAGATATAGATCTGTTCTGAAGTTGGGAGAAGGCAGTTCATTTTTGTTTTTCAAAGACAAATCTTATTAGGAGCCCAAATCTAAATTTATTGCTAAACTAATGCTATTAATGGAACCACGCGAAGTTTTGCAACCTTTTTAGCAAGCATGCTGACTCTGATTCAATCTAATCTGAGAGATTTACTCTAATTAAAAATGCATTCAGTCATTCTAAACAAACAAACACTAATTCATGCAGTCATTCAAATAACCATTCGAGCAGTTAACCAGTGAGTAGCCAACGGTTTAAACATCGGACTACTAAGTGGTGTTGAGTAGCGTCAGTTATCTAGTCAACTATTGGAAAGCTAAATGAGCAGATGATTATTCCACCATATACTCGGTTGATGCCGATGGAAGTTTAATTGCAACACGCCATTGAAGCCAGTAATAAATCTAGAATTAGGAAAACAAGAAAAGACTGTTTATAGTGTGTAATATCCGTTGTCCAGCCTAAAGATGCACATCAAGCCCTTTCCTGTATATAGAATGATTATGGAGTAGAAGGCCACTTCACATCCATCCAGCTCCGCTCCTGCCATCCCAACGGAATGTAAACCCCGAGATTCAAGCACCAAGGTGATGATGATCAATTCTATGAACTTATAATGCAGTCAAGTCCAGCCCTTGCCGCAGTAGAAGAACGTATAGCCCACTCAAAACCCATACAAGAATGAAGCTTATAGACTTTATCGGGTATATTAGTTTTTATGTGTGTGTGTTTATTCTATTTAAATTTGATACACATTTCGTAAATATATCTTATGTACATACGTACACAAACACATCTTTCATGTAACTTGTTAAATTTTCCTTGTTTGCTTAATGCCCGTGTGTGAGTTTATAATGCACAGATCACTATCTCACGTATTAGTTATTTAATCAATTTTTCTTATCAAGAAAGAAATTTTCCTTTATTTAATCTAATTATTGCTTTATTAAGTATTTCTTTATGATTATAGTTTTGTTTTATTAATATGATTTATGTAGTGTAATATTTGTTTCGTATATTTAATCGATCTGAGAATGTATTCATATTATAAATGATATGGGGTAATGGGTTAATAAAGTATTTATATTATAATTCTAAAGCGACTACTGCCATAATTTTTTTTATTCTCTTTGTCATTTACTTTCTCTAACTATATTAATTAACTATGCGAGTTTTCCGATCCCCATTCTTTAACTGAGAAAAGAGTACGCTGAGCTAGCAAATGGGAAATCATCTTACCGGGTCTTAAATCTCTATTTAGCACGAGGATACTTATTTATTATTTTTTTATGAATAATTATTTATCGGCACACATGCCCTAATATCATTTGAACTTGCATATCCTTTCAGGAGGAGAGTTAAATTTCCTTCTGGGAGTGGCGCGAGGGGTTGATTTAGAATCATCCCCCAAAGGTATGTAAGAATCAACCTTTCCATAAGTATCTTCTGTGTCCGTAACACTGTTACGGTAAAGTTTTGAATTTCTTCTTACTCCGGCATGTCGCCATATTTTCTCTCATGTTCGGTTTATGCGCATGCTCAAATAACGGAATAAACGTTAACCGGTATAGAAACGAAAATTTTGGCGCCTACAACGTGTTGGGCCTTACTTAACGTGGCCAGTATAGGAAAGACACGGCCGCTAAATGTCTAAAGAAAAGAGAAAATCTCGCTAAATCTCAAAAATATTGGGAATGATTTTTTTTTTTTTTAGAGATAAGATTTGAAAAAAGAGAAAAGAATTTACGATTGAGAATCTTTATAAATAAAAAATTCTAAACTTTGTTTTGTTTTTGAAATGACGTTTTCACTACAGTAGTACTCGTTTAGATTATATTACCATGTGTGCATATTTAAAATAAAAAAGTTTACAATTGAGAATCTTTATAGATAAGAATTCTAAGGGTTTTTTTTAAAGTGAAGTTTGTCACTACAATAATACTGACTAGGTTTATTTTGTCGTATATACGTATTTAATAAAAATAAAAGGCAGTATAAAAGTATAAACTGCGCAATTAGTAAAAATAAACAGCAGTATATAAATATAATCAAATCTTTAATATATAAGAATTTTAAACTTTATTTTGTTTTTGAAGCGACCTTCGTCGCTACAATACTATTGATCTAGATTGTTTTAGCTATATATAAATATTTATAGTAGAAATAAATTTTAAAAAAAAGTTAAATAAAACAATTGTAGAAAGAAATAGACTGCAGTATATTAGCGTAAACTACATATTGTATAAAAACAGGCGGTGAATCTTAATAAATAATAACTTTAAAAACTGTATTTTGTTTTTGAAGCGACCTTTCGTCGCTACAGTAATATTGATTTAGATTGTTTTAGCTAGATATAAGCGTTTATAGTAAAAATAAATGATAGTATACAAGCGTAAACTATGTATTGTATAAAAACAAGCGGTGGACTGCGGAAATAAAGATTTTTTTTTTTTTGTAAAAAGAGAAAGAAGGGAAAGTAAATCTTTATAGAATAAAGTAGAATTGTGAAGTTGCATGATAGGGAATTTAGTTTTTGACGGCACGTAACAGTTCAGAATCTAATACTATTCACGATCAATTTCTTTTTCGTTTTGTTTTGAAAACAATTCCAATACGTGCACAATAAATGTTAGCTTAGTTTGTATATGTTTTTATTGGTGTTTGAAGAGCGATCTCGGAATAATTTTATTATTTATAGTTAATAAATGAATGAGAGAAATATAACTCGGAAGGGAGAAATAAATGATGGTAGGGATAAGGGAAGCTCGTACGGCGCGCGCTGAATAATTTTATGAAAAGAAATAAGTAAAGAGAAATTAAGTTAAACAAAGTAGCGTTAAACCATAGTCTTAAGAGTTAATCAAATAACAAAGCAAATTTATAATCAATTGAAAATAGTACTATACACGTGGACAAGATCACAGTCCAGAAAGCAAGAAAAGATAGGTATGAGTGAAAAGCACGATGAAATAAATGGGGAAATGGCAGAAGAAAGCCAGCCTCAAAGATCTGAAAGTGGAATAGAGGAAGCAATGGAGCCTCAAAGTGAAGGAAAACCCATGGGGGAAACTGAAAACTTAATGAAAGTGATGGAGATGTTTGTAAATACTATAAGGCTAGAAATCAGTCAGATGTCAAAGGAAATAGCTAAAAAGTTTGATGACTTTAGGGAAGAAATAGCCTTAGGGATTGAAACAAGGTGTAGAAGAAAAATGTAGGGGCCTCGATCAGATTAATAGCGATAGGTTGGAAGAAATTCAAACAAGGCAGCAAGTAATGGAAGCAGATTGCAAGAGAATACAAGAAATAGACAAAAGGGTTGAAGAAACAGTGAAAGATTATAGTAATGGAATAGTGAAGCTAGAAATGCGCGTAACTGAGAATGATGAGCGAATAGAGAATCTGTGCCAGACAGTGGCTCAAATCGAAAAACAGTTGATAGAAAAACAAGATATCAATATGATAAAAGAACAGAAAGTGATAATGGAACAAAGGGTGGAGGATATAAATATAGTTAGAATGAAAATAATGACAGGGGATAATATAACACGGATGAAAATAGTTGAAGGGTATGAGGATAGCAGTAGAACGTATAGCCCACTCAAAACCCATACAAGAATGAAGCTTATAGACTTTATCGGGTATATTATTATTTTTTGTGTGTGTTTATTCTATTTAAATTTGATACACATTTCATAAATATATCTTATGTATATATGTAAACAAACACATCTTTCATGTAACTTGTTAAATTTTCCTTGTTTGCTTAATGCCCGTGTGTGAGTTTATAATGCACAGATCACTATCTCACGTATTAGTTACTTAATCAATTTTTCTTATCAAGAAAGAAATTTCCCTTTATTTAATCTAATTATTGCTTTATTAAGTATTTCTTTATGATTATAGTTTTGTTTTATTAATATGATTTATGTAGTGTAATATTTGTTTTGTATATATAATCGATCTGGGAATGTATTCATATTATAAATGGTATGGCATAATGGGTTAATAAAATATATTATAATTCTAAAGCGACTACTGCCATAATTTTTTTTATTCTCTTTGTCATTTACTTTCTCTAACTATATTATTAATTAATTATGCGAGTTTTCCGATCCCCATTCTTTAACTGAGAAAAGAGTACGCTGAGCTAGCAAATGGGAAATCATCTTACCGGGTCTTAAATCTCTATTTAGCACAAGGATACTTATTTATTATTTTTTTATGAATAATTATTTATTGGCACACATGCCCTAATATCATTTGAACTTGCATATCCTTTCAGGAGAAGAGGTAAATTTCCTTCTGGGAGTGGCGTGTGGGGTTGATTTAGAGTCATCCCCTAAAGGTATGTAAGAATCAACCTTTCCATAAGTATCTTCTGTGTCCGTAACACTGTTACGGTAAAGTTTTGAATTTCTTCTTACTCCGGCATGTCGCCATATTTTCCCTCATGTTCGGTTTATGTGCATGCTCATATTAACGGAGTAAACATTAACCGGTATAATATATATATATTGATATGAAGATTTTCATGGGTTGCATATATAAAAGACATATTTTGCAGGTTCATCCATGTTAAATTTAAATATTGATATACCGACATTTCAACTTGATCACACAAGTCATCCACCGGATGATAAAAGGTAGAAAGACAGTTGTAGAGGTGCTACAATCACCGATTTAAAAAAAACGCTAAAGTTCCACCAATAGCAACAATGTTAAATTAAGAATGTTTTTTTTTTTAAAAAATCTTTCCAAATAGGAGGAAGTTTGCATATATCATCTCACTGATTGATACAATCTGGCCTTTTTAGTATCTCAATGGCTTCTCTAATTTTGCATTGGTAGAGTTTATCACATCTAGATATGATCCTGGTACTAGAAAAATCAATTTTATAACATGAATCTATAGTATGGAGTGAGAGTGCTGATGATGATGAATAATTAACTGAATTAGCATGCTCATCTCTCCTAACACTGATGTGATGATTACTTATACCTATGTAAGAAGCTTTACAATTTTCACATGAGATTTGATAAACACTATGAGATTCAAGAGGCATTGAATCCCTAGGCTTGGTTATTATATTGCTGATCTTTTGATGAGTAGAAAATGCTGTATCTATATTATAGCGTTTTAATATAGATCCAATACTGTCTGTAGTTCCTTCTACATATGGAACACAAATGCTAATAGTTGATTTATCATCTTTTTGTTTCCTATTTTGGGCTTGAAATAAGGCTTTTTTTTTTATAAACTTATAATTATAACTATTTGCTAATAAACACTATTAATATGATTTATTTCTTCTTTCAGATGTGACTAATCTGAAAGGTTAATTGCTCTATTTAAAAGAGTTTTGGCTACAGAAACTATCTGAGTGGGGTGATGATGAGAATGTAAATGTAAATATCTGTCTGTGTGTGTATTCTTTTTGTAAATCGAAAAAGATAAACTATTTGGTGTTCTGGTAACTAGAACATCAAGAAAAGGGTGTTTTCCATCAGACTCTGTCCCCATTGTAAATTTTATATGAGGATACATATTATTTAAATGAAAGAAAATCATCTAATTTATTTTTTTCATGTTGCCATATGACAAAAGTGTCATCTATGTATTTGAGCCAAATGAGAGGTTTTAAAGATGATGATTCTAAAGCACGAGTTTCTATATTTTCCATGAATAAATCAGCTATTACTCCTGAGATAGGTGAGCCCATAGGAGTACCAAAAACTTGTATGTAATGCTGTCCATTGTATACAAAATATGTGTTCAAGAGACAATGTTTAATCAAAGCAATAATATGGTCTGGATGACTTGTGTGATCAAGTCGAAACATCGGTATATCAATATTTAAATTTTTTAACACGAATGAACCCACAAAATATGTCTTTTATATATATAGTAATAAAACCAAGTGATAAATCACATGACTTATATAGCTTGTAATTACCAATATGTAATAAAGAGCAAATATTTCTAAACAAGCTTATTTTATTATTTATTTATGATAAATGCTATAAGAGAAAGCATTCAAATCTCTATCTATGATTGTCCCCATCCCAGACTGGCTTCAAGCTATGGCTATATAGGTCATGTGATTATTACTATTATAATTTTGGCTCTTGAAGATTTGGCTATTTTAAATTGCTAAGGCTATTAATATATATGGAGTATATAAATTTAGTTCAGACCCATATAGCTATTTTACTTGGAGAGCTGACTTTGAAGACATTAGATGTCTGAAAGTTTCAGATCTTCTTAATAGTTAAGTATCAGATAAATGCTTGATTAGAGTTGGTATTTTTGAATCTGATGTCTTAGATCCTCACTGAAAAAAGCCATAGCTCGAAATCAGTCTGGGATGGGGACAATCATAGCCAAAGTTTTGAATGCTTTCTCGTATAGCATTTATCATAAATAAAAAAAAAAGGTTGTTTAGAAATATTTGCTCTTTATTATATATATATATATATATATTGCATTCATACCAGAATTAAGTAAAGAGCTTTCTTCATTTAAAGCCAGTGCAATGAATTATACTGTGCATGTGTAGAAATTGACACTTATAAGCAGAAGCTTAATTGTAGACTTGAGAGATTTGTAATGAAATTTCTAATTGTTATTCACTTTTTATTTTTTTGTATTTAACACTGAATAAATTTGTTTTATTACCTCAAATAGTCCTTGAATTTATTTAAAATTACTTGATACTCTCCCAACTAGTATTGATAATAATACCCAAGGTTATTATTATCTCACTACCATAAAAAGATTGCTATGTCCCAAGGATATTATTGCAGGTATTTTTGATAATTATTCATTTTAAAATAGATAGCTTACTTTCTAGTTCAAATATTATTAAATATAACTGGCATAATTCATAACTTCATATATGTAACTGGCTTCAAAGTGTTAAAGGTTGTTTGCTCTTATTTTTTAGAAAAGTTTTGAAGTTTCAAAAAGTATATATTTTTTATAATAATTTAAATAATAGAAAATAAAAAATAATGTACTAAATGAATCTATTGAGTTTTTTTTCTAATGTAGAATAGTAAGTTATAAAATACTTTTTTCATATTTTTTTAAAAATAGGAAACAATAGGATTTGTACCAGATATTGATGGTTGTTTTAATGATTTGAAATTTGATCGTCACCATCTTGGTTTATATGCATTTGATGAAAATCGAGGAATAAAAGATAATTGTGCTATGCCTAGGTAAGTCATCCCTGCTTTCATAATTCAGTATAATTTACAAGATTTGCAAGTGTTATTGGGAGCAAAAAAAAAGCAAAACAACAGCTCTTGTTTAAAGAATTTGATTAATGTGTCTGTCATTATTCTCAGCACAAAAAGTTAAATATTTTGCCTAAATAACAAACAGATGGTTAATGGTAGCATTAGAAATGTATAACATATTTCATTAATATGCATGATTATAAAATATTCAGTACTCCTAGTTTATCTACACATATCTGAACTTTCAGCGATCAAGAGATAAAAATATGTCTAAAATTATTTGAATTTGTTATCTGATTCGTAAATGAAATTTAGCTTCCACTGATCTCTGTAAGGATAAAAAAACACAAATGATAAATCATGTAATTAATGACTGCCAAATTTATGGCTACAATGGCAAAAGTGAAAAGATTAATTAATCCATTAGTGATTATATCTCCTGTTTGAAATTTGTAAACTTTCTTTTGTAATATTTAATTAATAGTCAAGTCATTTAAAAAACATTCCATATACTAAATATAATAAGTAAATGGATGACAATTGTAGACTTTTCAACTGTTTTTAATTTCTTAAACATTCTCCCTTCTGTTTGGTTAGGTCAAATCTTATAACTGATTTTAATATATTTCTACCAGATTGATTTTCTTCAAATTTTGTATATATATTTAGTTTCTATGACAATTTTAGTTCAGGGTTGTTGGTGGGCCACAGATTCACATTGATTCAGTAATTGTGCGTGATGCTCAATGCATGAGACTTCCATTAATTTAACTTGCCTAGGATTTTTAGTGACATTACAAATATAAAAAAATTGCTTGTCTAATATGTGTGGGAACAATATTTTTTAGATTCTCTTTTTTTTAAAAAAAAAAAAAAAAGAATAACTTTTATACTTTTGAAAAATAATTGTTTTTGAGTAAAGGATTTGAAAAATTAAAGTAATGTAGTATACAGTTAATTAAAAAGAAAGAGAAATAAAGGGTGAAATTTTAATTTTTCTTTATTGTTTACATAAAACTTTTTTTTAAAAAAAGATTGTCTTCATAAAAAAAATCTTATAACCAATTTTAAATAATTTTATTATATATATATAAACATTAAAAAATAAAGTACTTGTGAATTTTCAGGACTACCAAGATAGCAGTCTGTATTTTTGATAAAATTTATCAAAAATATGGGTTGCCATCTTGATAAGTCCTCAAAACTGTATATTTATCAAATTTTATCAAAAATACAGACTGCCCTTTTGGTAATCCTGAAAATTCATAAGTACCATAAATAATATAAATATATATTTTTTTAAAAAACTGTTTTTATTTAATTTGAGATTAATGCACTAAAAAGCAAACAATTAGTTTTTTCTTAGGAAAACAATTTTGATTGCTATATGTAATTTTAAATAAAAGATTGAGGCTTACATAAATTAATTCCATCAATGTTGATTAAATACATTAATTTATGGACAGCCCATACTTTTATTTAAATTTTATGTATAACTATTAAAATTGTGACCCAAGAAAAAAAAGATTTTTTGCTTTTTAGTGCAATAATTTTCAAGTAAATAAAAGCATTTTTTTAAAAATATTTTTTAGATGTAATATTTCTCTACATTTTAATTATAATCACTTTTGTTCAGGCCTTTTTTTCTATTTATCTTGATGATATCTTAGAAAAATAGAAAAGAAACTCTGGGGGAAATTAATAGACAGTTAATCTATCAGAATTCATGTAAAAAGCGTTTTTAAAGATTTTACACTGATAATATAGTTTCTATTGTATTTTTTTGTTCTTGTATTTCATGATCAGAAAAAAATTAGAAAATACATAATGTAATCAATAATTAATGACATGTATTATTTTAAATTTATTTATTGAAAGAGGAAAAAACTTGTACTTATTAAAAATTTAAGTTTTCAAAATTATATATATGTTTGCAGTAAGTTATCTTCTCCTCTTTTCAGTTATCATCAAAACATTTTTCGCTACATTTTTAATATTTTCCTTTTTATTTATAATTAATAAAGAATGTTTCTAAATGGATTTATTATTAACATTAAGATTAGAAGATTCATCCTGGATTTTGATTTTTTTTTTTCAAATTAAAAAATAGGTCCTGATTAAGTTTGAAATTCTCCTCTATACACTTTTATAGATAATGAATTAACATAAAATAACATTATGGTTAGTTTGATCATTAATCAATATTATTAATTTTTTTTTCTAATTCTACAATAAAGTTATTATCCTGTTTTAACATTTAATAAAAGTAAAACTTCTGATTTTTTTACAAACGTTTTTTTAATATTTGTGATGGTTTAATTCTTCCATGAGCTCATCCCAATTTATAGCATACCTTTCCCACTTAACTTAAGTATTTTAATTTATAATTTAAAGTAAGGTAATATTCAAACATAATTATGTCATATTTAATAAATAATATAACGTAGATAAATTATGTCTATTATTTGTACTTTGCAATATATTTATGTATATTTAGACAATATTAAATTTCTACAAATCAGTTTTGGTCTTAGAAACAATAATATTTGCTCTGTGAATGAATTTGTCTAGTTACAAATAAAATGTGAAAAAGTATCCAATTTTTTAAATATGAAATAAAAATAATAAGATTATGAATAACCTTGTTTCATATAAAATTTCATATATATTTATTTTAATATTATTTTCACATTAATGTGCAACATCATTTCTGATTTTTTTTTTTTGTAAAAAGGAAATCACAACTATTTTGACTATAGGTATCAATCTATCCATCTAGTTATGATTTTTCTTTTTGTTAAGTAATTGCCATTGAGATAATATAAAAATGTATAATATTTAAAAATATTAAACATTATTTTACTAATTATATGTGTAAATCCTGTAAACATATTGATGCTTAATAGTGCTAATGCATATTGCTGAAAAGTGCATGCATAATCTAAATGTAGTATCACTGCAAAATAAAGCCATTAAGCAAGATCCATTATTGTGAGATGCTACTACATATTATTTGAAATATGATGATTCTATTATTATAATTTCTTTCTTCAGATAATGGAAATTTCTATTTTCATTGACACTCAATTATGAAAAATTGATTCAATCAATGGATGCCAGATGGCATGATCATTTTCTATCTCTTTATTTGAGTATGTGAATTGTGCATGGAAATTGCTGACTCATCTAAATAGATAATTATTTTTATTTTATATCTTTTTAGAAGATGAATCTTCTACACAACATCTATTGGCTGGTCACTTTATCCATATTTTCTATCTAAAATATATAGCTAGAAAAGCAAAAAAAGTACTTATGTCCAATGCCTTATGCTTTTGAAAGTTTTAGTTTATTAACTTTTATAGTATAACAATGTCTCCAGTTAGTTATAAAATGCTCATAGTCTGGTAACATGCCATCTTGTGTTGAATGATAAATTTGGTGTTTATATAATTAATTAAAAATAAAAATAAAGCTTTCCAATAGTTTATTATTTTGTATGTTAATATTCTAATGCTCTATATCATTTTTTATTTCTTTAATAATTTTAAAATAAAATCTTCTTTAGTTTTAAAATATTTTCTTAATATTTTTTTTGTCTTATTGTTGAAAATTTTGGAAAATAGAACAAGAGGATTTTTTTTTTGATACTGAAAATATATTTTAATATTTATGGACCACAATCATGGAATTAATGTTTATATAATTAAAATATTTTTAAATAAGTTATGTTAATTATAAAATATTGATTTTAAGTTAGATTAATGGGCATATTAATGAAATTTTTGGAAAAGGACATGTAAAGAGTCAAAAAGAAAATTGAAAATCTGTGCAAATGTATGATGGAGAGTTGAGATAGAATTTTAAATACATTGTTAACAAATATAATTAAAGTGTTTGATGAAGAAGAAAAAAGAAATGAAAATATAATAATAACCATAACTAATTAGGGGTATTTGAAAAGATAATTACAGAACTTCATAAAAGAATTTATAGGGATTGGAGGACATAGGGAACGAGTGTAAATTGAACTAGTTTTATAATATCTTAAAAAAAATTGTAAGAAGTGATACACTTTAGAAGGATGAAATAATGTTTGTGAAAACGATTTCAAATAAATATTTATTTAAAACAAAAAGAGTATCAAAAAAATTTAAAAAATTGAGCAAAAATACTTTAGAAAGTATTAAAAAAGACAAAGGGCATATAGGAAGTATGAAGAGAAAAAATTAACATAGTAAGAACATAAAAAATTTAAAATGTTTTGGAGAATACTATTAAAATCAAAGATCAAGAGTATGAAGATAAAATAGAACTTAAAGAGTACTCAGTGAGTTTATAATAAAATCTATGCATGATAGGGAATTGGTATGTAGATCCATTCCAGTAAAGACATTAATTTAAGAGAATTATAATAAGACCAATTCTGAACTGAATAGAACAGTAAGTCAATTAAAAAAGGAAAACAACAAGAGGAGATGGAATAATAATAGTTATGAGAAAGTATTCAAGAGTTGGATTGTAGATGTGATTTACATAGAGAGGGGAAATAAAATATTAATAATTAATTTTTGAAATGAAAAACATTGAAAGAGAAACAGAATAAGTTATGCAGGAAATAAAAAAAACATAAAGGTAAGAGATACAATCAGTTATACCTAAATAATTTTTATTAAAATCAGATAAGAGAGGAAAAGGAAATATATCAGTGCTAATAGTATGACTTGGCAATAGGAAACTGACAAAATGAAACAAAGGGGCTTATAGTAGTAGAAAAAGTTATCAGAGAGAAAATTTGTGAACTTTAATGGGCAGAAACTTCTGACTTTATCTGAAAATCATCACATTCTATAAGATTAAAAAATTTGGGAAATAACTTGTATTGGTCCTCCATGTTGCAAAATTTGTATGATTAATAATAAAAGATTCTCTCAAAAGTCTTTAAAAAGGACATTATCCACAAAAGTAAGCCATCAAAGTTTCAAATGAAATTTTATTCTTGTCAAAATTATGGTATCTTCAAGAACGCTTGCTTCTCAAAATAATATCAAGACTATATGAATTAAAATCTTTTTACTTGTCTAATCATAATTGGAAAAAGATTAACAAAATTTTCTGTATTTTCTCTTTTTGTTTCATGGTCAAATGACTTTTTAAAACTAATGTTAGCTAGAGGAGAGAGAACTTTTAATGGAAAGCATTTTATGCCTTATATTGCTTACACTAATATATCAATTTGGTTGACCATATAGTTTTTGAGTACTGTATTACAAACATGGGATTTCTTAATACTCTTTTAAGTTTATGGAAAAAAACAATCAAGTTTTTTGACAGTAGATGAGGAAGTCTTAATATTGAAGCTAAACAGTCTCCTAATGATTTTATGATTTTATCAGTAAATCTCTTTAATATGAAGCAGAATTACTTTGCATTTAGACTGAGACTTTTTCATTTTCATTATTGTAATCTCTAAAAGAAATTTAAATTTCAGGTATTTCTTGACTAGAATAATGTTTATCATACAATCGTGCTTTCATCAAAAAAATTTTAGCCATAGAAAATAGTAGGAATTAAAATTGAGATTTTAGCATTTAAAATATTAAGAAAAGGGTTTTTTATTAGCTTTAATTTTTATGGTAACTTTATATATAACCCATAAATTGATGCTTTGTATGTCTTTTTGTTTTTCATAATGAATGGCAATCTGATATAAAGTTTATCATAGAAATTGAAACTAATAAAAAAAATTATTTTCTAGATATTTTGATTTCTTGAATACCTAATAGCATACAAATATTTCAATTGTAATTCCTACTATCATCCTGCTCATATTTTCTGAAGTTAAAATTCTTTTGATAACTGTATAATAAAGATATTTGCAATAAAAACATTCTGTTCCCTAATGACTGCAGTAAACACATTGTAAACAAAACTTTATATAGTATTGATAAAGAAAAAAAGAAAGGTAAAAAAATGAAACATTCAGATTTCCTTTTTCATTCATTAGTAACTTTTTTTTACAAATCTAAACATCAAGAACTTTTAGAATCAGTAAAATTTCATATTTCCAATGAACCAAGTAGCTATTTAAATCAACTGAATAGATATTTTAATGTAAGAGTTTAGGAAAAATAAAAATGTCTTCAGTCAAAAATAAATTACATCAACTTTTTACATCACACTTTTTAGTTATATGTCACAGCCTGAATTTGAATATTTGTTACATTGAAAAAATATTTATAAACCATGATAGAATCTGCTGAAATTTTGGAGAAAGAACCCAAACAAATATGAAGAAATTCAGCAGATTCCAGAATTATGAA
Source organism: Epiperipatus broadwayi (assembly GCA_028023455.1). Taxonomy (NCBI): domain Eukaryota; kingdom Metazoa; phylum Onychophora; class Udeonychophora; order Euonychophora; family Peripatidae; genus Epiperipatus; species Epiperipatus broadwayi. The sequence continues at coordinate 10,321,452 of JAQFVV010012422.1, forward strand.
AAAGCATTATTATTTCACTTCTCATTTTTAGCAATACTTTTAAAAAGTTACTTAACTATGAAAGAAAAAGTACAGAAACTTTCATTAATCTTTGTTTGATTATGATTATACAACTATCTGATAAAAAAAATAATGAAAAACTTTAACTCATGTTCAGCCTTGATATTACTTGAGAATGAATAGGTTGGGATACCAGTCTTGTTATGAATGAATGAGATTTCATAAAATCATTGTTATCCTTTTTCTGTGGAAAGGGTCTTATGTATGTGAGTAAAAGAATTTTTAAAGATTTTTAACAGAATTCTTTTATTACTAATCATGGAAATTTTTTAACATAGAGGACTGATATAGTATTTTTTAAAAATTTCTTTAACTTCATCTTTTAAGCATAAAATCTTCATTATAATATATCTATTATTTTTAAGGAAAGATTTATCAACAATATAGCTATAAAAATTTTATATTCATGTACAATATCAGCTACAAAGAAAAACGATTTATAGAAAAAGACTATATTTTAATTACTCTGTAAAGTTCTAATTATTAGGGATGGCAGCAAAAAATTAATCTAGTTTAGCATTTTAATTTAGTAATGAGTAAAGCACTTAATTATTCACATAGGTTTTTATTTTTGGTCATAAGTTAAAATATTTACAACCTGCTTTTTTAAGACTGTTCAAAAAATAAGTATAGAAATGAGTACTAGCTAGTTCTGAGCCTGCTAGAGCAATCTAAGCTAGAAAAATTATTGAAAAATCTGTATTCAGCTATGAAGGTGACTACCAACAATTATCATAAAATTATTATTTACCCAAAATGTTATTAAATAAGAATATATATATATATATATATATATATATATATATATATATATATATATATATATATATATATATATATATATATATATATACGACACATCAATTAAGATTTTACCAAATAATGATCCTTATTTTATATACACATTAACATTTAGTCCTTGATTTAAAGTTCTAAATCTTCTATGCTATAATTGCCACCAAAAACTACAATAGTGGTGAACCTAAGTAAATATTAAAGGTTTATACTCACAGTACTTAAAACACAATCCTAATTGGGCCTTTTCAGACATACACAAATTATTAAAAAATCGGTAAGGTCTGAAACATTTTCCCTAGCCAGTTTTTCATCTTCAGAGGCACAGCTCTGAGACACTTCCATCATTGCAGAAAAATCTAGGTGCACTTTATCTTCAACTTTTCTTAAAAGTCCTTATGACAGCAACATACAACAGCATGCAATGAGTGGAGGAAAGCTGATGATGCATGATTTTTTTTGCATGCACTATTTATACTATTTTCTCCTTGCTTGAATTCACCGATAAATTTCTACATTCCAATGTGAAAGTAAATTCATTTGACTAATGTATTTTTACAATGATGATAAGGATACGGCTTCTAATTACATCCGTTCACATTCCTCAGTAATTAGCTTCAAATATCTATTCCATTTGTTTTCTCCTAAAATAGTTTAATAGTTTGATTTTAACAATAGTTTTCTTGGTATTTTAAATTCATTACTTATATCTGGCCTTGAAAATAATCATTTGCATTATCTTTTGGCAATCTTTTATAGAATGATTTTAACTTACAATCTTTATCTGTTTAAATTTAATTTATCTGCAAACCAATCTTTCTTCATTGAATTAGACTTAAACTCAAACTGTTAAGACTTTAATATTATGTGCTAAACATAAAAAGCCAATTGAATATTGAAGTAATTATTTTAAAGTACTGTATATCATTAAAAAAAAATAACTTTGAATTTGCACAGAGACTATGTTTGATTCTGGATTTTGATACTTCAAATTATAGATGAACAGACAGGGAATATGCAGAAGATTTGATTTAATTCCTGGCTGGAAAATAAAAAAGACATCTTGTGAATACTATATGAGCACTTGTAGTATTCTTGATAAGATCTTCCAAATTAGTGAAACCTCAAAGCTGCTACCAGTCTTACATAAAAGAAAATTCTGAAACCCTTGTAGTAAAGAGTAACAATTCTATTATTGAATGAAAGCCATAAAGTACATACAAGTTAAGGCTTAGTATAAGTAAAAAGAATTCACAGATGTCTTAAATGATTATTTCATTGTGATGCAGATAGAAAAGAAAATAACTGTGACATTTTAATCCCCAGATAAAACTAATGTAGAATCCTTAACTGCAATATCATCTGAACAAACTATATTGATTGAACATCTTCATAAAATGATTAATACATTTGATTATTATGACTTGCATTTTAAAGGTGGTTCTATTCATAAGAATGATTTCAAAATAGATTTTCCAAGGAAATTTAGGATTTTGATTTTTAAGGTAGCCATCCTATATATGTTTCCACTATTGGTATGAATATGATTATCAAAAAAGTATAGCTGAAGTATATCAAAAAAGATAATAGAAAGAGGTCAGATATGTATTAATACACTGATGGTAAAAAATGATTACAATTTTGATGCAGTTTTTATCATGTTAAAATATATTGTATCCATCTAAAGCTATATTGCAGATAATTTTATTTCATTTGAAAATGTAAAATAAATGTTTAATTTTAATGTTTTAATATGAATAAATTCTTTTTTTTCCTAGAAAAAATAACATTTCTGATGTTAAATTTAATGGTAAAGGGTTCTTAGAATTGAATTTTGATGATAAACCTGTTTTATTTAATCCATTGAAACTTGAATTCATCTTTTCTACAATACAAAAAAATGCTCTACTAATGTATGCTTCTACTATAGATCAGGTATTTTTTTATTTTATGGCCCAATTTTTTTTATTTAAGTTCATAATTAATAAAATTGTATGTAATTGTAAAAATACAGATCTCATATTATCTTTTTTTTTAATTGAAAAACTGTTCTATTATAATTAATATTTTAGCAAAATCTAATTAATCATCTTGTGAAATAATTAGAAATTAATGTATTATATTATTGTATAAATGCTCTATTGTTTCCTCTAATAGCCTTAAAAGAATATTTATATAATGATATAATAATTTTTATTCTTCCTGGAGATGGAACTAAAATAGTTTTTCAGTTTTTAAAAAAAACAATACATTATCTTTTCTTTTTTTTATAATTTTATAAATATTTATAAGTGGGAAAAAACACCTATAACACTATGCAAGATTTATCAAAGATGAATAAAAATATACAAATTATATATGTGTGTTATTTATATATTTTGATCAAAAGTGCATATTTTAGCATTCTGTAGAACCAATTCAAATTTTAATATCATTAATTACTATCTAACATAAAATAGACTAATCTCTTATATTCCATATATTTCAACTACAACTTAAATCTTATCAGACCTGTTAGAGATCTAACAATAGTCAGAACTTTAATTTATACAGGATATTTTATTTTTATATATAATCACAATTACATATTGTATTAAAAGTTATAGCCGGTTTTCTGATGTAATGAACAGATTTTTAAGCATCTGATATACTCGATAATGCTAGATTATAGCTGAAACATGTATAGTATGAGAAATCAGTCTATTTATTTTGCATTGGAGAAAACATTGAAGTCACTCTAGAAAATATTAAAATATGCTTCTTATTTATTGCACTTAGTTTCAGTAAATTTACTAATATTCTGATGAGGTTAACATGTGTTTAGGATTAAATTATATTGATGGTTATGCTACTCATGATTATTCAAATAATGAATTAGAAAACATTCTTAAGGTTTTGAATAAACCTAAAAAAATTTGGTTTTTATAATCAATATTCAAAAATTCTAAACACTTTTTTTACAAAACAAAAGTCTTTAACAAGTTTTAGACTGAATAGTTATCAGCTTGAGGATGTGTATCAGTTTAAATATCTTAATAGCTTTTTGGGTAGTATAGCAGACTTAGATGTTAGGATGAACATAACTTCTGTGCTGATGCTACATTTAACAAAGTAAGTGGTGTGGATTTCATCACTGTGATAAAACTGCTTTAACTAAATACGTATGGCTGCTATTTTTCGAATATATTGTATGGAAGCAAAACATATATCCATTATTGGAGTAACATAAAGATCTATAAAAATTTAGTTCTATAATTAGCAAATGTTATGATGATAAAATCATTTGATATATTTTAAAGCTTATTGGATATAATAATATTGAATCTATAATTGCAAGGTCATCTTTATTGAACTGGGTCTCAGCAATAATGTAAAGAAGTATAATATTGGTGAATCATTTTATGAGAGGGTACTACTACATCAAATAATCCACACTGCTCGATGGCACTGTTGCTAGTGCAAAGCAAATAGATATAACATTGCAGGGCTTTTTTTATTTATTTATTTTTATTTTTTTAAAACATTTCATTTTTTATATTCATAAACAAATACATATAACTTGTTTGTTTTTTTTAAAACATTCTTGATCTTTTTATTTATTTACATTTTTATATCAGTATGTCATAAGCTCTATTAACGAGTATATGCCTGTATTTATCTTGCACTCTATTAATGAGTATGTGCATGTATTTATATTGCATACATTAATTAATTAACCAAATCTGTATGCATATAATGACTTATACATAGTTATATTTTAAAGTGATTAAACTAAAGTAAGTATTAAACATCATTGTATGTGTAGAAATGCAAAGGAAACTGTAATGTGATAGATTTTGTGAACATTATAACTTTTCTAAATTATCTTTTTTAAGTTATTAAATTTATAAATTTGTTTGTATTTGCATATAAATCTTAAATCCAGGGGTGACTGTCTTATACATATAGTGGAATGTTGCCAACTTAAATCTCTTTTTAAAAAAATTAGAATCAAGGTTATCGATTTCTCAGAAATATCTCTCATTAAATTGTAAACTGAGAACTGAAATTTTAAAGATGATTTAAAAATAAGATTGAAAAACAAAGACAAAATTATTGAACTGGCAGCTGGCTCTTTTATTTTTGCTAAAATTTATTAGAGTTTTTAAAACTCATAATTGTAAATAACTTAATGGCTTGTGAGGGGATGAGAAATATTTGCTATAAAAACCCCAGTTTGAATTCAAAAGAAGCTGACTCTCATCATTTAACAAATCAAATACAGCTAGGCATTATGCCCAAATTTACAATGTCGGCAATTGGTCTAGGAGATGGAGTCCAGAACAGCAGCCTACCAAGAAGCCGCCAAGAATGAAGCAACCCACCAGCTAATGTTAGTACCTATACCATGCAAGTCATTTCAGCAAGAAGATGATTGGTAATTAAATCTTCTGCAGAGCTTTTAACTAAATTGTAATAAATCACTAATAATTCTTATAAGCTAGCTATATTATAAATGTGCACAAAGTGTTAAACTAAAGTTTACTCTTAATAATTAAAGCACTGTAATAAATTTGTAATTATTAAGTCTCTTAATGTGATCTTATTTAAAAATAATATTGTAAAATCTTGCCTAATTAAAGGTTAAACTAGTAATAGTTTGGTTAAACATGATAAATATCTTAGTTATTATTCTTAATTTATTCAATCTGCGGATATGCCTTCATTACTTTGCTTATTGATATTTTATTAATTGTGCCATGCCATCCTTCAGAGTGGAGTATTATAACAGTAGACAGACAAACACTCTCATATAATCTTATAATGCTTTTTAGCACACACATAAATTTCCAACCCTGAAAACCTACTTTTATATATATTGAGGTTTGCATATTTAATAATTATATTAGTTAATGATCAAACCAGAAACGTTGTTCATTATGTATAGAAGACTGACAGCATTTACATGATTGACATTCCATTTCATATTTCTTACAGTGTCTTAATATCATTTCCCCACCACAAACACAGTTCTTCTCTGTCGGCAAAATTTTTTTTTGCTGCAGGAAATTCCAACAACTTGAAAGCAGACTGTCTTTCTGCTATTTTATTTTTTGGTCTTGCAAGTTCTCACAAAGTGCACAACTTTTGCATGAGCTCTGCCAAATCACACTTTGCCCTCCTTGTTTCTTAGAATGAGATAGCTCCCAAGAGGAATAGGGACATTTGTGAAATAGTTAGAATTTGTAGCACCTCCTACTACTTCCACTAGATTTAACATGAACTATTTAGGACTGCATATTGGTATAGTTTTTAATGTGTATACAGAGTGTTGTAACATGTTGCAGATGATTGCTTTACCATCAAGTGTTTGAACACGCCATAAGATGTATGAGCGGCTTGTAAATGGCATATTTCTGTGCTTTTGTATGGAAACAGCACCATCTGATGGTATGGATCATTCAATGTTGTAGTACCGATATGGTGTATTCTAATGAAGATTTTTTATGAACAAAATTTGTAAATTTAGTATTTTCCTGTCATCAGTGTTCTAACACTAACATTTTGATTGGATTGCATTTGCTACATGTTAGATAATAAAGGTGTCTTTTTATGTATTGCTAGAAATACTGTATCTTTTGCTATAAAACTAATAAAAAGCAGTACCTCACATGGATGAATCTAAAAATTGTGTTTATATATATATGAGTGTGTGTGTTGTGATATTTGTATGTAGTCGGAAAAAAACTAAGTATATTTTCTATGCTCAAACACATATATTTATTCTTTAAACTGAAACTGAAATTTATAAATGCATATGTGTTATTACTGGAGAATGGATAAACATGTATGTGTGTAAATACATATATTTTGGTCACAAAGTTATGTTCAAGTTTATTTATATGGTATTTATATATGATATGTAATTATTTTTATAGTAAAAATAATAACAAACACTCATTTTTAAAATAAAATTTATTGGTGCAATAAAAAAAAGAAATAAAAATTATGGATTGAATTTACATTAGATATAAAATCAAAAAAGAATTGAAAAAAAAGTTAGAATAAAAAAAAACAATCACAGAAATGCCTTAAATATGGAAAATATTGTAGTCATTATAACTATAAATTATAGAAGATTGGAAAAATCAATAAAAATAAAAATCAGAAGAATATTGCTAAAAAAAATATTTTAATTAATGTATGTATGAGTATCTGATAATTTCAGGATTTATATGTAGTGTTTGTAATAAAGTAAACTTCATATAGCTGTTGGTAATGTATGTACACTTCATATAGCTATAAAACTATAAAAAATATCTGCGGCTGGTTTCTGATTTTAATCTTTTTCCATTTTATTGAAGAATAGGATTATATTTTATTGATGTTGGATTGAAATTAAAATGGCATCTCAAAACCCATAGAATGAAATTCTAATATTTGGAAATAATTATTTTCTTATGCTATTGATGTGGTATGTGATTGAAGATATACTTGTGAATGAGAAGAGATAAAGGAGTTTAAAGCATGACATTTATTTAGAAAAGCATATTTTATGAGAAAGTATTTCAAAGTTTTCTTTTTTAAAAATGACATAATAAATCAAAAGCATCTATATTAATGAAGATCATTGAAAACGAAAGCATTGACAGATTGTTCTTTAATATTAATATTTATTAGCTAGTACAGATACTTTCATGTGGTCTCTTTCTGGGTCTTTTACAATCTCTTGGAATCCAGTTTAAGATTTCAATTGTTCATCTATTATCATCTCTTTTAGCAATATGTTCAGTCCAACTCACTTCAGTTTTTTAATTTTTTTCAGTGAGATCAGTTACACCTGTTTGCTCTCTTATTCATATGTTGCATTTTCGATCTCTTCTTGTTACTCCTAACATGCATCTCTGAGTAGTCTAAAGTCTCTGCATTGCTCTTCTATTAAATGTCCAAGTCTCAGATCCATAAGTACGAACTGGTAAAACACATTTATTAAAAATCTTCCTTTTCAAACACATAGGCATATTTTCTTTTAGTATCAAGAAAGTGTGCAGGGATGATGTGGAGAAGAGAAGCTAAAGATCGGAGAAGATGGATTGAACTTGGAGAGCCCTTCATTCTGCAGTGGATTGATAATGGTTGTTGATGATGATGATGATGGGTACTTAAATTCAAAATATCGATATTTGAATTTTTAATTTACATACTTATTATCAACTGAAAGAATAGATTGGAATCTGTTAAATCAGTTTTGTTTGCATTTAATCTTGTATGATAAAAGATTGTGAGTTTGAGTTATATGATTGAAAATATTATTAGTTAATTTTTAAATAAAGTTGTTTCAATAAGTGAGAGTGTGTGAAAAATAATCACCATCAACAGCAACAGTGATTTTAAATTATCGGTGCATTGACAGATGAAAATATTTTCAAGTTTATTGTAATACTTCTGATCCATAATTTATTTTCTCCACATATTTGTAGGTCACTTAACATATACCAGTACATTGCTAACTAAAATATTTTTAATATTATTTTTTATATTAATATTTTGTTTTTAATATTACATATTTTTTTATTATTCTAAATTTCAGATGAGCTCTTTTCTCATTCAGCTTGTAGCTGGTGTTATAAATATTATATATAATATTGAGGGTGAAACTTTGACTTTAAAAAGTCAGAACGAAACATATTATGATGGTGGTCATCATATGATCAAGGTATGTTACATGATTTGATATGTTTAAAGTTTAAAAGCAAATTTGGAATGTATTTTTAATAATTTTAATAAAGTAATATGTGTAAGTTACAACATACATAATAATTACAGAAAATAAATAGAAAAATCAAAGCAAAATTAAAATCTAACCAATCTTATATGTAAAATAAACATTAATTCACATTATGTAATTGAATTGTTATTAATATTATTATTATATGTGAGCAAATCAAGATCAACTTTTTCATTATTTCAGTGATGGAGTTCCTCCAGGCCATTGCTGTCTATTTTTACCTTTTATCATGAACTTTCTGAGAATTATATATTTTTATAATTAATTTATCTCACAAATATAACAAAATAAGATAAATTCATTTCTATCATTTATAATGCTTCAAGAGAAAATTCAAATCTAATTTGATTAAGCATCTCTTTACTTATTTTTTGTTTTGCAATTTATATTCTCAAAAGTCTTTATTGTCTCTATAAAAACTTTTGCTCCAACTTTCACATTTATATAAAGTCATAAGAAATAATTTTATCAAGAGTTACTAGATAAAAATTTTCAAGTTACAATTATTTAGTAGCACATGATTCTTAAATTTTGTGCATTATATTGTAATTATTTTTTACTACTCTAAAAGAAGCTCCATCTTTTTTTTTTACCGTAATTTTGCTCCTCATTATAACATGCCACAATTATATCATTTTTTTTCTTTTATCTTGACTCAAATTATTATATTCTAATAATAAATGCTGAACATTTCTGTAACTCATTCATACAAATCACAGAACAATCTTTTCTTCATTTCTTAATTTATTCTTTTGTTTCCAAACTCTTAAGTAACATAACACTTCTACTATTAATTAAATGCAAAATAAAGGAAGTGATGAATTTAATAACATTTCTGCTATTAATTATAAATATTATTAGCTTCAATGTTGATTTTATTTTGATGCCAGATCAGTGTTTTTAATGTATATATTTAATTTCCATAATTTTGTTTATATATTAATTTCTTTATCCTTCTACCTTTATCCATTTCTTTTGTATATTTTATTGCTTACCTCAGCCAATTTGTCATACGACTTTTTTAATTAGTTCAATTAAAAATTATTTTAGCAATTTTGTTTTTAACATAAAATCTTCTAAATATTTTTGATCTGCTCTTGTCATTTCTCATATGAAATGATGATCATTTCATTTTCCTGTCTATAATTTTATGTAGTTTTCTTGTTCTCCCAAATGCATATTTTCCCTTTTTTTTTCATATCTTATTTAAATCTGTCGCTAATTTGTAGGTATAGACAATGTATCACTTTTATAAATTAAATCAAGTACAATCACTTTTTTCCATAACTTTATATTTACATTATACTAATTATAAGCAATTATTTCTCACTCTATAACTTTTTTTATCTTTATCATTACATTTTTCTCAATTCTAATTTACATTTCACTTTATTAGTAATTTTTAAATCCAAATAAATACATTGCTTCACTTCTATGTAATATTTTCTCATTTCTAATTTATTTTTAATTTATCATTATCTTAGTTTTTTTTTCTTATAAAATTATTTTTTGTCATTGTTCATGTCTTAAGAAATATATATTTATTTCCTAAATCATACAATAAATAGAAAAATAATGCTGGTTTTTTTTTATATCTAAGGGTAGATATTTTATATTTTTTATCTTAATTTATTTTCTAATTTTTTATAAAATAATATAGATAATAACGAATAACTTTGCTTGGGACCTACTTTATTTGTTACCCTATCTGATTTATAATTCTCTGACTGATATATATATATATATTAAATATTGCTAATTAATACTAGCAAAAAAAAATATTTTTTTTTTACTTATAGATGAACTATGTATGGTAGTGGAAGAATTTTAGTAAAAAAAAAATTTTTGGCTAGTATTAAAATGTTATATGATTTTCTATTTTATTTATTATTAGCTGTACAGTAGCAGTATTTAATATATATTATAACAGTCAGAGGAAAGATTTATTCTTACCATATCTGCTGTACAGGGTGCCACCAGACTATTGGAACATAGAAAATTTATATAGTAGGCAGATACGCAAGTTAAAGATCCAACTTTAATTTTATTATAATTATATATTGACCGTTAACCCTTGCTACTAGCTCAAGGAGTGGCAGAGGTTTAAAATATATTTATTAAAATATATTTTTAATAAAGATAAAAAATAAATAAACTAAATCACTGCCAGTACTAATAACACAAAAGATTTTATTTACGTATATATAACAACAAATTTGAAAAAAAAATTACTAAAAAAAAATACTTTAGGTTTCCTTTTTTTTTACTTTAAATTTTAATCTTAGAACGTTGAGCATAGATAGGCTACCTAGACTACACACTTAAGATTTTCAATACCTATAATTCTAGGCTAAAAGTTCTAAGTCAAACTAACACTCGCTTCCTGATATATAGACACAATCAATGCAATATGAAGATGTTAGCATAAAACCACACAGACAGGAATGTACATCTGCAGTGTGATATTATTTAAAGGACATGATCCTCGTTTAGTACAGGAGTGTGCATCTGTCTGGTGAAGGAATCATGTATATAAAATATCAAATAGAAGGGTTACATATGGAAGGAGAGCGGAACTTTTGCCGACTTATATAGTCCCTATCCATAGACCTAAAGGAAATCAATGTTGCAGGAAATATGTCTGCGTACATTGCAACGCAATGACTACTCTTTTGGTCATGCATTCAGTTGAGCACATTGCCCTGTATGCTAAACATGCTTCACATTCCATTGATATAAGCATCTATATATCCTTCCACCAGCATCGACACAACCATGAACAAATAGTCTGAAATCAAAATCCCTTAAACTAATATACACCTAAACAAGTCTAAGCAGCCATCTAAACCCTACTTATATTTAAGTCAATTTAATAATTTAATTTATTCTTTAAAAAAATATTTAGTTTCAGGTATTAACTTATTTTAAAATCACATATGTATCTAACTTATTTTAAAATCAAATAAAGCATTTGATCTATTTTTAAAACCCAATAATGCACAAATAATGATACATTTTCGATTTTATCTTTAAATTTATGTTTGCAATTGCAAACTCCTGCCCTATTACAAACAGATTTTATACTAAGTGTAAATAAAAAAATATAATACATATTTTAAAAAGATTAATTTAAATTTTAGATAAGACTTTTAAAATTGCAAAGTTTATAAAAAATAAAGTTCAGATTTGATCAGGAGAGAAAGTCTATAGCTCATATTTAAAGGAAAATAAAAGTTTGGAGATTTTAAATTAAAGAGAGTTTATAGTTTATTTTTATCATTTATAATTTATACTTTCCTTTCTTCAGGCTTGTTCCTTCGCGATGAAGATCTGAGTTTATGCAAGGGCCATTTCTTGTGGATGATGATGATTTATGAAGATTTATGAAGATGGTTCCAGTGGTTCGATCGTGAGATACATGGAGATGACAGCTGCCTTCGGCTGGCTGAACCGAGGGAAGCATGATTAAACAAATTACATTTTTGGTAACGGCGACAATAACTCTTAAGTTTTTTTTCTTTTCAGCAACGGCAAACAAATTCAAAAATTCTAATCTTCTAATTTTTGATTTCTTTTGAATTTTTCCTTTTATAGTCCTGAAGCATCTTACCTAGAAATGCTCCAATCCATCTGATATATTTCATATATGTATTTCATTGGTTCTGTGGTTAAGTAGATTTTTCCCCTCTGTGGTCTTTGTATATATCTTGGGTGGAAAAAACAAGCCTTTTGTTTCTATCTCTTGGCTCGTATCTATTTTGCAATAATCTTTTTAATGATCATTTTGCCCTAAGGACCTGTTTGTAATTTCATTTTTGTTAAAAACTCTTCGTTATTTTTAAGATTAAAAGGTTTTTATTATTGTTTTATTTTAAAATTAGAATCTTTGCTTCCATTCTATAAATTCTTTAAGCTTATTTTATTTTCAATATTTAAATGATACTTATTAATAAATTAATAACTCATTATTTGTGCATTTTGAACGTCTGTGCATTTAACTTTATTAGATATGTACAAAAAATTTTTTTAATGTAACATATATAAATATTCCATTACAATATATATATATATATAAGTCGATGAATTACAAATCAGATAGGATAACAAATAAAATAGGTCTCAAGCAAAGTTATTTTTTATTATCTATAATACTTATTTTATAAAAAATTAGAAGAAAAATTCAAATTTGTTATGTGTTTGGGATAGAATTTATTTTGTAATAGTATTTGTAACTTAACCTCAGATTATAATATATGATCTGCTCAACAATGTACACCTATAAATATTCATATAATATTGATAACTTTTATATTATGATTGCTCTAAATATAACTTCTATAATAAGATATTGTTATGAATATGGATACACCTAAGCTGTTAGAATACTTTTATAGAAACAAAAACCTATGGGAAAAAAATTATAACAAACTATTCAAATTCATATAGCCAATATTATTGTTTGGAAATAATTTTTGATTATAATTTATGGTTTCAATCATTTAGGGGAAAAAATTCAATATTTTATTGGTAGTGATACAATAATATTCTTCAATAGAGAATATATTTTTTGTGAACTTTCTGAATGTAATAAAATTATATACCTAATGAAGTAAACTTTTTTTCTCTTACTAAGAGCTAATTTAATGATTTTAAACCTAAATAATCCCTTAAATAGAAGTACCTATTCTAGATATATATATAGTACTGTTATATGTTTATCTTTAGTTTGTTAAACAAAAATAACATAGGCTTATGGGGGGGGGGGGGGCAGGGTTTATTATAAAAAACATTTATAGATATATTATTGTTATAGAAGAGTCCAAATATAATGACCCTATACATAAGCTTAGAATCATAAATATTACTTTGTGTTCATCCTTTCTTATACCATAAGTCTTCTGCAGCCAATCAACATCAAAGGGTCTTGTATTGCTTAACTCAATGGTAAAGTAACAGACTGAAGTGCTAAAAGTCATTATACTGATGCTTACTGTTATATTCCTCCCTTCTCTCAGAAGTGAACTATTCCATATTCCTCCTTATCTGATCGGATTAAGCATTGTTTGCCACAGGCCAATAGGCTGATGTGTAGCTAAAACATAGCCAATGATTATTACACGCCAATAAGCAATCATGCTTGCTGAATCTGAGCATTTTCAGTAAGGTCAGGGATCTGGTATAAATAGTCAGCCTTTCGTGAGAATCAGGGAAGAACATCTGTCTAACCTGAAAAGACTGTATGCATTCTCCCAGGAAGCCCTGCTAACCCAAATATCAGTCAGCATTCCCACTAATAGCAATCTGCTATTTGTCTATGCAGCTAGGCAAATCCACAGAGGAATCAGATTCTGCTAAAACTACTGTTGACTTGAGGCAAGCTCTCTTGTACAGCCGGAAGAGTCATTCTCCCTACCTGTGAGGCAAGCTATCAAGAGTAGCTGGAGGCAGTAGAACCACAAGACTCGGATTCAAGAGTTCCAGTATAACTATTGTTATTCTATATATACTGTATAATTTATTGTATATAGTTGTGAATAATAAATATTATATTAATTGTAATACTGGTATTAGTATTAATTTCTGTAGGTTGGGTCTGTAATTTAGACCAAACACAACACTCACACTTTGTCACTTTCAATACTTGAATGTAATATGACCTTCTAAGTAATGCACATTAATTCAATCTTAAATCATTGATTATAGTTTTAAGTCATACAATTTAATAAAATATTAGGATTTCTTATTTAATGATAAAAATATATATTCGAATAGAAATCATGATTTAATTAATGTGTACATTTGTGCACTTAAATTTCTATCCAAAAAATTATACTTATAACATGGCATTCTAATATATTTTTCAATTGTATAATTTTTTAAGCTCTTTTTAATTTTTAGGAATTTTATTTTCTCTTCATATTTCTTATTTTTGAAATAACTGTTGAAAAAAAAATTTTCTTTTTATGAGTGTCAAATTTGTGGATATTATTATATGTATGTATTCTTTCATTTAGTTGATAAGATGTTTACATGAAAACATATTTATTTTGAATTGTAGATTAGTTTTTCATAATATTTGGTATTTTAATCAAATATTTTTTAAAAACTAAATAATGATGTTTTTACAGTTTGAAATAAAAGAAAATATGGGGACTATGATTATAGATGAAGAAGAGCAGCAAACAGTTTCAAGTTTGAAAAGAGAGATTGATCAGTTGTTTAATACATTATATATGGGTGGATTACCAATGAATTATTCAAATAAGTAAGTTTTCAGTTTGTTTTTTTTAAATCTGAAATTTGTGAATGTATACTTCTATAAGATTGATTGCAAAACAGATTTAACAACTCCAAAGTAATTAGTTTTTCTTTTTTGATAACATTTACTATTTTTAAGAAACAATATATTATATAAATAAATCAACATGCCACCAATTCAATCAAATCTGCATTAAAAATATTCAGTATAATCCCAATTTTTGTTCTCTTTAAAATATCACTACATTTAAAATAAACCTCATTAAAATTGATGAATTACTCACTGAATTATATCATATAAATTCACAATTACCTCAAATTCACAACTCAACCAGATTAGCCAAAGAAAAAATAGAAATGAAATAAAAAAAAAAAAGAATTAAAGAATCTTTATCATTAAAAATTTATGATTCTGAAGCAATTAACTTACTTAAAAGTTCTTTTAATATTAAGGGTGTATGGGATAAAAGTGAAATTGTGGGTAATGTTTAATATAATGATATGATGATATAGGTATGTTGTAGTCCGTTACACTTGAGAAGACTGCTTGCAGCAGGAAATTATTGGTTATGTTTTAGAATTAATTTCTTTGATTAGTCTGGTTGAGTTGTGAATTTTGGATAATTTTGATTATTTTTTTGACTAGTTTAGATTTAAGTTTTATTGTATATATTATAATGGTCGGTGGAACCTCCCCTAGCCTAATCTGCTGTACAAGGTGCCACTAGGCTTTGTGAACCTAGAAAATTTATATAGTAGGCAGATAAACACAGGAAAGGTTACTCTTTTGTCGAACCAAAAGCTCAGTTACTAGCTCGAGGAAAAGCTGAGCTTAAATATCACTCTATGTTAAAATTTTTAATTCTTAATTTTTAGTTGTAATAAAATATATAAATAAATTACTGCCAAAATTAATTCTACAAAATAATTTATTATAACGTGCACACACATATAAAAGGAAAATTCTGAAAATTAAATTAACTAAATATATTTGATTTGAATTATATGCACAGATGGAAGCATTTAATAGATTTAATACAATTTTAATATTTTACTAAGCGGGAATATGCTACATAGATTATGCATATAACAAACCAGATCTTTTTAACCTTAGGCCAAAATCTCACATTTAAACCAACACTAGCTTATTGATATACCAATGTGATCAATGCAAAATGAGATTATTAGCATAACACAACCATGCTAACAGGAATTTCCATCTGTAGCATGATATCATTTGAGAAATAAAAAATCATGGTGGGAAGGAATGAGCATTTTCCCCATGATACAAGAATGAAATTATTTGAAATATATATATGAGATGCTCTGTAAATGGGGTTAGAGATCTTTGCTGATTTACTGTCCCAACTAGAGTGTAAGAAAATCAATGACCTAGAAAATACATCTATGACCATTGACATCATGATGGCTACACTTTTTGGCCATACATTCAGGTGGGTATTATGCCCTGTATGCTAATGCAGTACAAGAGAATGAGTATCCAATGTACCTACTCAGATTATATTGACATAAAACATCTGTACATCTATCCACTAGCACTGATTTAACTGCAAAACAAATAGCCTAAAATTAACACACTTAAACTAACATAATCTTATGAATCTATACAATCATTTACGCTTATTTTTAAATGATTAATTTAAAAGAAATTTATGAGAATGGAAATGATATTAAACATGTACATAAAAAAAAATAATTAAAATTTTCTGTTAGATAAGAGAGAGAGATTTTTTTTAAAAGTTAAGTGACACTTAAAATACTTGAAAAGTTCATATTATATAATTAATGTTCATATTTCATTTAAAAACAGTAAGAATATGTATTTTAAAATATAATGTTTATATTTAAAAATTAATACAAAATCTTTATTATTTAGATAGAAGGAAGGTGGAAATTTAATCTTAACTATTAAAGTGACAAACTGGAATATATAATATCAAGAATGAACTAATGATTTAATTTGTTCTACAAGCTTGAATTCATTATTATGGAAATAATGGAAAAGAAATGTGAAACTACTAGAAATTGACTGTTTCTTTAAGCTATTTCTATATATACATATTGAAGCCATGTTATAAATAATAGTCAATAATAAAGGAGTCATTACAATGTGTTTGGGGTAAAGCCATTACTGTGGATGATACATTTGTTATATGGCCTCATGGTATTGATTCTTTAAATTCTTTTCTTGTTTTTCTTAATGATTGACATTCTAATATTAAGTTTACTATGGAAGTCGAAAATAACAAATCACTTTATTTTCTAGATATTTTGATTGCAAGAAAATGTGATGATTTCTTATCAATATCAGTTTACAGAAAATCCCCCCATACAAACAGATATTTTAATTTTAATTCTCATCATCATTCTGTGCACATATTTTCTGTAGCAAAAAATCTTTTGATGAGAGCTTGTAGTTTGTCAGATAAAGATAATCTTACTCAAGAAACAGAACTAACAAAAAGTATTCTATTTTCTAATGGTTACAATAAAAACATCATATATAAGGCATTATATATAGCATTGATACTAAAAAGAAGTAAGAGGATAAAATTGATAACTTAACTAGTTTTAGGGTGGTTTCACCTTATATTAAAGGAGGCACTTCCATAATCATTTGCCACATGCTTCATTTACTGGATAATATCCTGAGATAATAATTCAAAAATTTACTAAAACACTTATTAAAAGCATACTCCTTTGAAAATTGGAGGAACGCAATTTAGCTGTTTGCTCCTTGAAACAAATTTAGTCAGACATTCTAGAATTTCAATATCGCAAATTTCAAATTTTCTTAACTGAATTTTTTTTTTAAAAAAATGCACTGCTTTTCCTTTTTATTATGTTTTATATTCTATTATTTTAGAAATATTTATTAAATCTAAACATTTAATTATCTAAGATTTCAGTAATTATTTTGCTAATCTTTTTAGCACATTTTTCTAATTTTGTGAATATTATTTATACACATGCCCACACATTTGTACGTAAATGTACAAAATTTTATATATTTCTGATTACTAGCACTTTTGCTGATTTATTTGACAATTTATTCATTTTGAATTTGTTGAAAATATTCCAGTTTAGTAAAGTTTGGCTATCTATGATCTCACTTAATGTTCATTCACAAAAACTATTATACATGTACCTGGATGTATAGCCATTGCTAAAACAATTCACTAATAGTTGGTTAAATTGTTATAAAGAAGGCAATATTTAATATTTGAAAATATTCAAAAACTAATATTTGAAGTCTAAAAAAAATAAGAATGATTATCCCCTTGCAAATTGCCTTTATGGAAGTTGACCCTTGGGTTTACATCTATCACTTGATCTTCGTATTTATTATGAAATATATAATCAAGAATTTTTTTTAACAAATTTATACTTAGTCAACTATGACAGCATTGGTAACAAAATGTAATGCTACAGTATATATATATATATATATATATATGTAGCATTACATTGTCATTTCAATATATATATATATATATATATATATATATTGAAATGACAACAATTTATATTTAATAGAAACTAATTGCTAAGATATATAAAAACAATGCTAATGAAGTAATATTGTTTCATGAATACTAATATTCCCTTGCTGCATGAGCCAAATGTAAAGGAAGATCATATTCTAATGATGAATAAAATAAGATATAGAAAATAAAATGTTGTTCTGAATACTTTGCAGATTTGTATACCATCTTATAAATAAAATACAGTATGTCTTTTTGACAAGCCAAAATTTTTAAATGATAGTATTAAATAATATACTTATTCATCATGCTGGACAACTACTATCATAAATGGAACTGTATCAGAAGTGCTCTCAGATTAGATAATCCCAAATGTACTGAAAATATTATAACTGAGCATGACTAGATGGTTTGCAAACTAAATGCATTACTTATTTGGACAACTATCTATGATAAATATAATTTATGAACCAAGTAGTTTTCTCCACTTATGTATTAAATATTTGGATAATCTAAATATACTGAGTAAATATCATAATCAAACAATTTAAAACATGAGTAAATAAATAAATTGATCACAAATGGCTTTATAATAGTTCATATCTACATGAATAATGGACTCATAAATTTGTAAAGAGCACCAATGAATCCATATGCATGCTATTGATTGGTGAAGAAAATAAAATTTATTAAATGTTTTACTGGATGGAGAAATATCATCTAGAATATAGAATAGGATAAGATAAAATAGTTGTATAATAGTTTATGCAGCAGTAAAATCAAAACACCTATGTCACTAACAAAAACATAAATTTATTAAAATAAACATTAATTTATATGCTATGATTAGAACATATAATAATTTATAACAATAATTAACATCCTATAATGTGCATTTATAATTCTTTTATAGTTCACCCTCACTATAATATAATTAAATGTGATATGTTTTTATAATTAAAATTATCAATATATATATATATAATTGAAGAAGGATTGACTACAAATTCCTTTCATGCAAGTAAAAAATAAAATATATAGGTGAATTTTAATATTATTATAAAAATATATATATAATTAAGTAATATTCTATATAGTTATTTAAATAAATCAATTATTTATATAGCGCGAAGTTTTATAAACTGTAATCTGCAAAGCGCATGTGCAACAGCTTAATGCTGTTTAGCTATATAGTTATTTATAATTTTAAATTTAATTATGCAAATAATATGTTAATAAAACAGGCAAATAATATGTTCTAATTGACTTTTTACTTTACTTGATTATTATTAATTATGGTATTAAACGAAGATCTAAATTGCATGGTAATTAATATTATTAGTTTAGAAGAAACATTTCTCACATGATCACCATCTCTTATACTAGCACATAATTGTTATTAAACAAGGCAAAAACTCTCTCCATATAGCAGTGCCATACTGCTGTATGGAGAGAGTTTTGCCTTGTTTAATAACAATTATGTGCTAATATAAGAGATGGTGATCATGTGATGTTTAGTGGTTTAGCACCAATCCTGCCTAATAGGATAATGGTGGCTGTGGTTGTTAAAGAGCCAAAGAAACGAAAATGTATGGGTGCTGAACTGAGTTCAGATCGATATGACTGTATAACCTATTGAGTTTAGATTGAAAATATTATCATATTTTCAATTTCATTCTCATGGTTTTGTAGTTAAGTAGAGTTAAAAGGTAGCTGCTGGAGGGTTGCATTAAATCCTAAGATCTAGGTGCAGTGCTCTCAGATCCAAGGCTTCTCACTGATGAAGGTCACAAGCCAGAAACTAGTCTGGGGATATTGGATGAGTAGGCACTAGATAGGGATTTTATGCACAAGCCTTCTGGCATCCATTGATTATTCTGGTTGGCATAGGGTGGCACTGCTGTATGGTGAGAGTTTTGCCTTGTTTAAGAAACATTTCTATAAACATTTATAAATATTACTTTTGACTGTTGTTGAAAAGCGAATTTTTTACTTCTTTGGAGCATCTATTAATGTTTGTGTATATAAAACTTCAATTGTGCAATATTTCCCTTGGTATTTTTGTGATGCACACATATATATAATAGTTCCATAGACTTTCTAATCCGTAAATATTACTGATTATTTTCTTTTGACAATATTACAATATAAATAGATTTTTCACCCTTAAATTCAATGGCAATGGGCACAGTGTTTTGTTGTTAATCGTTCCATTTTTAAATCATGGATATTAAATGAAGAGGACCTCATGCCCTTTTCCTTTCTATGCTTGCTACTCACAATCCAATTTTTTACTGCTAGTCCAAAATTTATTTATAGGATAAATTAAGATTAAAAATACAAAATGTTTTAAAGGAAAGAAAATGTGTTTTTCTTTCTGAAAATTATTTCTGTCTTTGTAGTACCATAAACAATACAGTCTAGATTTTTAAACACTGATTTTGAATATGTGATTTCTTTTTTATAATTTTAATAAAGCATTGTTATCATTCAGCAATAATTTAAACAAAAAAGTGGTACCTTTAATTTTAATAAATAATGACTCATTTATCCTACATTTATTTAAAACAAACATATTTTTATTAAATATTTGACTTTAAATTATTCTCTTTATTTAGCAATTTATAATTATAGAAAATGACAAAATGAAGGTGTGTGAATACCACAATATATTGAAACAGTCAGTTTTACCCATCTGCCTGTTTCACGTATTTTACCCCACACCTATCTCTATGCCAGGTTTAAACCCTCTCAGAGTACCCATTTAAACAACCTTAAATTACTATATATGTGGGATCACACATATATATGCAAATGGTAAGTCTGTAATATTACAGATATGTATTCATTTAAAAATATTTCTAGTTTAAGAAATGCTTTAGTTTAAATTATTTAGCCAATTTTATTGTTATATTATTGAAATTGCATATGTATATAAGCCATTTCTGTTGTTGTTATCCTGCATGTATGGTAATAAAATTAGTTTTCTACTAATTGTCAAAGAAACTTTTGATTCTCCTTGTAAAAAACTTTTAAATTAGGTCACACAATAGTCCTAAAATAGCGTGAACTTGATTTTATGAATCTAAAATTTTAATGACATTTCACAGGATTTTATAGAGTTGTTACAATAAACTGCAGGAGGAAAAAAATAGGAAAACAAAATCTAAATTAGTTGTCATAATTGAAAATGTTTTTCTAAAATAAAGTAATGGGTTTTTCAACTAGTTTTAGCAATTAAATATGTTTTTCTAAAATGAATAAATGGGTTTTTCAGCTACAGACAAGCTTGTAAAAATAAACAGGTGGCCAGAGTTAAGAAAATATAAATACTTAAAGTTTTGTGGCCAGAAAAAAAAAGAGTTATATATATATATATATATGAGTTATTAACTGAATCCACATTCATTTCACCTTTAAAATGATGGGGTAAAGTAGGCAGGTTATAACTCACCGCCTCCTGCCCTTGCCAGAGAGGAAAGAACTTTGGTCCAATAAAATACAATGCTGTACCTCAGCAAAGCAAAGCATCCCATAGAATATTCTCCATTAATGTCTAATCATCACCAAAAATGTCAACTTATTATCGTCCCAAGTGCCCAGAACTGCAATGAATACAACTGACCGGTAAATTTTCACTCAGAGTTCTGTTCATAAACTGTGACTTTCAATTCTTTATTTTAAAAGTTAGCTTTTTATTAAACCTGCTTTCCAAACACCTTTTCTAAAATCTGCAAAGAAAGCTGTTAAATGCTAATGTTTAAATCTTGTCTGAATGTAAAACTTGTAATATTAAATTCTTTTTTAAAATGTAAAACTGTGGTAAACTATTTTAAATTAAATGAATAATTTTCTGTGATCTTTTATGTCTATTTCTAATCTATTCAATTTATTCTATAATTTTATCATAACAATATTATATGTGTTTAATATGCCAAACAACTCAAAACTGTGTGTATTTAAAAGTATAATTTTAGCTTATCGATCTGTGAAGATAATTTCATATCTTCACTATAATAAATATTAAATAATTGGATTGATTATTTTCTCACTCACTGTTTTGAGATTATGTTATTATTTTACTATTAATTTTATGTATTAATATTCTAATAATCATTCGTTCTCTAGTTAAAATTGCAGTTTGCTTAACTTTGGTTATAAATTATAACTATTTATATATGTAACTCGTACATCATAGGAACTAGCCACAGAGATATCCTCAAAGCATATTTCTAATGATTTATCCATAATTGTCCCTCAAATATACTTTGTCCTCCTTAGATTTATATACAGGTGATAATCTTAAACTAGGTTACTAATTAATTTAGTCCTTAAATAGTATATTTGAAATACTAAATTTGAGAACTGGGTTGTATAGATATGCAAATAGATGGTATCTATTTTTAAGACACGCTAATATAATTTTATGTATTTGCATTATATATGTATAAGTTGTGGATGTGTCCTTACTAAGTATGCAATGTACAATTATCTGCTTGCTGCATGATTCTTGATGAGTTGCTGGTGGAGGTCACACTTATTTACTTAGTTTGAGTAAAGCACACTCTTTTAGAACTAGGGCACAAGGACCTAGATTATTCATAATTAATGCTTATCTGACTCCCTGAACTACTAATATTCTTATTCATAGCAAGTTGCATGGTTGTAGGGCAACTGAGCCTTTGAGGATAAAGCCCATGAATAATGACCCATTCGCACCTTCTAGTTTTATTAATATTTTAATATGTGCCATAGAGTATATAGGTAAACATATCATAAACCAGTTTTCTCTCCCTTTATATTAAATGCTTATCTAGCAACAGTGTATATTCTAATCTAGGTTAATGTGCTAACCTGTGTATCTCTGAGCCTAATTATGTGCTCGACTTGACTTTATATAGATAGATGCCATAGGAGCACTATTAAGTTAATTATATAACTTTGGCTATGAAGTTCCATATGATTTAGCATACTATACAAGAGCTAGAAATTTGGCATATTAATATAGGCATAAACTTAAATACCACACTACATTTTATTGAATACATATAATGAGATAACTTGTAACATTAATCTCATTAGTTATGTGACGTAATCTGCATGCGTAATCTTTCACGTTCTCATTACATAATTTTGTATATATTAGTTTTACTATTTGTTATTGTTTTATTAAATTAATAATATTTAAAATATAACTCATTTCCATATTTTTATTGTCTGCGTTCTCATTACATAATTTTGTATATATTAGTTTTACTATTTGTTATTGTTTTATTAAATTAATAATATTTAAAATATAACTCATTTCCATATTTTTATTGTCTGTGAGTTCATTTTACCCAACTCTAGATTTATTTGCACATACATCATTTTATCTATATGTAGATCATTCTATTAGGTTCCATAATTAATCACTTAGTCATATGTGTGTATATCTGATCAAATAATTAGTTAATTTATGAGTCTCTTGTTTCACCCTGGGCGATTACTGATCGTGGTTAAATTAAGGGTCTGTGTAAGTTGAGAAATGTCATTCATAGGATATTAGATCATTGAGCAGGGGTGAAAGGATTGAATGTTGGCCGAATTCTGGATCCCAGCATCCAGATTCGATCAGCTTTATTGTATTTTGCCTATCTTCTAGATTTTGTTACGTGGAAGGACAATTCTTACCGTTACAATATATAATGTTTAAAAACTGCTGTTGTATATTGCATAGTGATTTGATATTTGGAGATATTTTATATTTACATTGCATTTTAATTTTACAGATGGTAAATCTCAAATGAAAAGATCTTTAAGATCATAGTTTAATACTTTATTAAACTTTGAAAAGATTTAAGACATTGCTTAATGAAAAAAATATTTTACATTTGTTTTATGTAAATTCAAAAGTATTATTTAGATATAAATTTCAAAGTTGCAGTGATATCGTAGGATTGTTAAACTACATTGAATTTACTATCCACTTTTCATAGTTTGAATTTAATTAATAAAATTCAAATTGTATGTTATACTGTAGTCAAAATGAAAGCAAATAAATATTTTTTAAATAATAAATGAATAGGGCTGATTTGCAATTTTAATTTACATTTTATTTTCATCTTTCTTTTTAATGGGAAAAAATGAGTTCATGTGGAATGTATTCTAGGTTTCTTTCATTTTATGTTGTATTTAATAGTATTTTGGTCATAAAAGTTCTCTCACTAGCAATGTGAAAAAGTTAGTGTTAAAGTTTATCTGGAATTGTGCTTTCTGTGAAAATAAACCCACTGAAATTGATATCTTACTTTTTTGGTTTTAAAATAATAGTTTGACTTTATTTTATATTTGTAAAGATATATATATAGTTCGTTTTAAAAAAAAAAGTGTGAATAAAAAATAATCAGTGTTACTATCCATATAAAAAAAAGTTAGAAGATCTAAGTATAAAAATAACATTAGAAAGTTTAGTTTTCTTTATTAAAAATCACATTATTTAAAATTTTGGACAGCCATAAACAATGAGGATTGCCAATTCCTCAACAAGCTTTGTGATAAATGCTTAGCTAGAGAAATTATTTAAAATATCTCTCAGAACCCCCCCCCCCAAACCTCTGACCATGGTTTCATGCTCTGGCACTCCTCAGAGAGGTACTATGGTAGGTTCAGACACTAGATCTAAAAGCACTAACCCAAAGCCAGCATTTAACTAAGGGTTGTCTATTGAGTGGAAAATCTGAAATTTTCAGACACCTACATGTCTTCAAACCCAGCTATATGGGACTGAGAGATCTTCAACCATACCATATATTAGTAGTCTTGGCAATATAACATTGCATAAGACTTAAGGCAGAGATTACAAATAGTCAAAATAAGAGTCATAGATCACATGACTCTATACTCTTAAGCTTGTAAGTTATAAACAATGAGGATTGCCAATTCCTTAACAAGCTTTGTGATAAATGCTTAGCTAGAGAAAGCATTTAAAATATCTCTGTCAAGACCCCCCCAATCTCTGACCATGGTTTCATGCTCTGGCACTTCTAAGAGAGGTGCTAGGGTAGGTTCAGACACTAGATCTAAAAACACTAACCCAAATCCAGCATTTAACTAATAGTTATCTATTGAGTGGAAAATCTGAAATTTCAGACACTTAAATGTCTTCAATCCCAGCTATCCAACTCAAATAGCTATATGTGAATGAGAGATCTTCAACCATACCATATATTAGTAGTCTTAGCAATATAACATTGCATAAGACTAGGCAGAGAATATAAATAGTCAAAGTAAGAGTCATAGATCACATGACCCTATACTCTTAAGCTTGTAGGTTATAAACAGTGAGGATTACCAATTCCTCAACAAGCTTTGTGATAAATGCTTAGCTAGAGAAAGCATTTAAAATATCTCTGTCAGGATCCCCCCCCCCAAACCTCTGCTTAGCTAGAGAAAGCATTTAAAATATCTCTGTCAGGACCCCCCCAAACCTCTGACCATGGTTTCAGGCATTGTGCTAGGATAGTTTCAGACACTAGATCTAAAAACAGTAACCCAAAGCCAGCATTTAACTAAAAGTTATTTATTGAGTGGAAAATCTGAAATTTTCAGACACCTATGTCTTCAAACCCAAGCTATCCAACTCAAATAGCTATATGGGGATGAGAGATCTTCAGCCATACTATATATTAGTAGTCTTAGCAATATAACATTGCATAAGACTTAAGACAGAGACTATAAATAGTCAAAATAATCATGACCCTATAGTCTTAAGCTTGTAAGTTATAAACAATGAGGATTGCCAATTCCTCAACAAGCTTTGTGATAAATGCTTAGCTAGAGAAAGCATTTAAAATATCTCTGTCAGGACCCCCTTCCCCATACCTCTGACCAAGGTTTCATGCTCTGGCACTCCTCAGAGAGATGCTAGGGTAGGTTCAGACACTGGATCTAAAAACACTAACCACCCAAAGCCAGCATTTAACTAAAAGTTATCTATTGATTAGGAAATCTGAAATTTTCAGATACCTATATGTCTTCAAACCCAGCTATCCAACTCAAATAGCTATATGGATCTTCAGCCATGCCATGTAACTATTTGAGTTGGATATCTGGGTTTGAAGACATATAGGTGTCTGAAAATTTCGGATTTCCCACTCAATAGATAACTTTTAGTTAAATGCTGGCTTTGGGTGGTTAGTGTTTTTAGATCTAGTGTCTGAACCTACCCTAGCACCTCTCTGAGGAGTCCCAGAGCATGAAACCATGATCAGAGGTTTGGGGAAGGGGGTCCTGACAGAGATATTTTAAATGCTTTCTCTAGCTAAGCATTTATCACAAAGCTTGTTGAGGAATTGGCAATCCTCATTGCTTATAACTTACAAGCTTAAGTCATGTGATCTATGACTTTGGACAGCCATGTTTTCTATTCCAAAAAAAAAAGAATGAAGGTAAATTGAAATTGCAAATGAATTATCTTTGCTTATAACTTAAATTTAAAAAGATATATTACAACAATAAGTAATGATACAGTAATAGAAAAATATCTCATGGTTTACAGCAAATATTTATTGATTAAATAATAATTATTATATACCTAGTATATAATATTTCAAATTATAAATTTTTATATGTGTACAGGTAAACATCAAAGATGTGATTTTTTTTTTTAAATTATAGAAAGATAATTTAATTTTTATTTAATGTCTATACACATTCTCATGTATAAATTTGAAAATGTGAAATTTTGACTATTTATTTACTTTTATTCAAACTATTTTTTAACTTATTTCTTAAAATCTATTAAAATATAAGAATAATTGAGTTGTTTTTAAAAATATTTGAAATGTTTAAAGTAACATGTGCTATGAAATAGAGAATTCCAGATTTATACAAGTTTTCTGAAAGAGCGGCAACATGAAAATTAGTCATATACACGTGTATAAAGCTTTAAGATTATTTCTCTACCATAATGTCAAGAATTATGGAATAACCTACTATTTTGAAGAGTACTGTAACAAGTTTGAAGCATTTTTTTTTTTGAAAATTATATGTATAATAATATAGAAATATTTTTTTTTGCTTCTAGACTTAATTGTAATGAAAGAGAATAAGTTAGAAAAAATAAAATATATGAGCAAGAAAATAAATAAATATCATTAATATCATTTCAAGAATATCACATGATCACCTTTCTTATGCTTGCTCATATCTGTTATTAAAACAGGCAAAACTCTCCATAAAGTAGTGCCACTCAATGCAAGCCAGAATAGGCACTAGATACGATTTTATGCACAAGTCTTCTGACATCCATTGATTACTCTGGCTTGCATTGAGTGGCACTACTGTATGGAGAGTTTTGCCTGTTTTAATCATTCCAAGAATTTAAAAAAGGAAATGGAGTTGCTGAAATATATAGCAACAGATGGACAAATGAAATTCTAAACTTTTTTTTAAAAAAATTAAAAAAAAAGATCAAAAAAGAATGGAGCAAACTTGGCTAGATCTTCATAAATTGTTATATTTTTTTGTAGAAGTGGGTAAATGATTTTATTCAAGAAATTGTTTCATGTATGTGAGACTATTTAATTTATTTTTTTATAAATTTAAAATTTTAAAGCAATACAAAATATATTAATATAAAACAAATAATTTTTTTTTTCACTTTAAAGGCCTAACTTGTCAGACAATTTAATGGGATGTTTTTCATATTTAACAATTAATGACCATTTTGTTTCTTTGCATCATTTTAAAGATGCTGAAGATATCACCTTTTCAAAATGTCATGATGAGGTAAGATAAAAATATTATAATTTGTAGTCGATATTATATGCTAGTATTAAATTATAATTATTTCAAAATAAATATATATAATAAATTTGTTTGTTTTTGCAATGATTTTTTGTTTTATCTTTTAATTAATTTTTTTTTTTTTTTACTGAACATATAATTCTTTCATATTTTCAAAACAATGACTATTGGTTAAATGTTCAAGAAAAATCAATATTTTATTTAAAAACTACTTGGCAACTAAGAACAAAATCTCTAATGCTCATTGTGTTAACTCGGAGATAAAAAGCTTGCTGAATAATGCATGTTGGTAAGCAGCACAGTTGCAATACTAGGACTTATGGAGTTGATATTATGGATTTTCACTGATTAGTTTTTTTAAGACTTCAAAGAAAATAAACTGTCTGATTGTAATTACTAACAAATTTCTTCCTGCAGTTTGGATAAAAATTTTAATCATATTATATATAAAACTACAAATATTATTATTATTCCTTTCAAACATTGTATTAAATTTATTAGTGTGATTTTATCCAGAAATATTACCAGCTGTGAAATATATTTGATGATTTAAGTGGAAATGATACAATAACAGCAAAAACAGACAAATAACTATAATATGAATAAAAATGTGGTATATGATAAGTTTTTATTTTCAGTATTGATTATACTAAAGAATGACTTTACTGCTTGGATTGATTGCAGTGGTGGTTTCATTTTATATTATTTTGATCTGGAGCAACTTCTTTGAAATATCATCTTAATATGTCAAGGAAAATTATTAATATATTAATGATTGTGTCCTGATTTTGTTCCAGTCGCTAATATAGCTATATGAATTGCTTTTTTTTAAAGTAATTATTTTATCATTCATTTATTGTGGATGAATATATTAATCTAAATAATGCAAAATACCTGAACTTTAGAAATAGTTTTTCATAGTAATAGTTGATTTTTAAATTACATTACAGCATTGACAACATTTTGTAAACTTGCCAAATAACAACTCATAGGGGGGGGGTAGTATTCACTCTTTTTCTTTTAATAATGGTAGTAACTAAAATAAAAGCAGCTACAATAATAACAACAACAACTACTTATCTCATTCTGAAAATAAAGATTTAAAATTGCAAGTGTTCCAGAGTGTGGATCAACTGGAATTTTTATATCAAATAGCTTTTTAGTCACTAAGGATAAGAAAAACCTACCACGTATTCCTTTAATTAGCCAATTAATGTTGGTCTTGTAGTAATATTTTTATGGTAGTATACATTATGGTCAGCTGGTTAAATGTAATCTTTTATGTGAGTAGAATTTAAAAAATAATTGTTATTTTTTAATGACACCTCTTAAATAAATTTTTAAAATAATTTTAATTTTGTAGTTTATTCCTGCTATTGCAGACACAATAAAATTCATGTATTATTGATATATTTTAGCATCTGCATTGCATTAGAATGGACAATGCTAGTATTCCTATAGTATTAGAGGAAACAGCAAAAGATTTAATGCCACTAACATTTAATTTTAAAACAGAGGATGAAGAAGGATTTATCTTTCAGCTGAACTCTGAGGTATAATTTGATTTTTTTTTTTTAATTTAATAAAAAGAAATTTTTTCATGTTACATTTTTGTTTTTTTGTTTTTGCTTCTAGGCTGGCACAATATCTTTACTAATAAGGAATCAAAAAATTATTGTTTGGTTAAAATACATTTCTTCATTAAAGAAAGATAAAATTATAAATATAACAACAGTATCTCAACATTGGCACAGTGTATTAATTCAAGAATTAGAAAAAAGGTAATTACAATGCAGAATGTTTATAGATTGAGAATTCCATTCTAGCATTATATATATATATATATATATATATATATATATATATATATATAATGCTAGAATGGAATTCTATATATATATATATATATATATATAAACATTACAAGCATAAAGCTAAACTAGTCAATATAAACTCAAAACTACCCCAAATCTAAAATTAAACCAGACCAGCATAAAAATAATATTAAAACACAACCTAAGGTTTCACTGCTACAAGCAGACTTCTCAAGTGTAAAGAACTACAAAAAAAACCACACATTATATATACTATTAAAAACTACCCACAAATCCATTCACTTCCCATCCACCCTTAATATTAAAAGAACTCTTAAATAAGTTAATTGCTTCAGAATAATAAATTTTCAATAATAAAGACTCTTTAATTCTTCTTTTGATTTCATTTCTCTCAAAGAAGACAACCTTAGCTTCATCAAAATCAATACTGTGGCCAGTAGAGTTAAAAATAGATATCTTAGTTCTGCTTTGTATGTCCATGAAAAAGATAATGGCCACAGTATTGATTTTGGTGAAGCTAAGGTTGTCTTCTTTGAGAGAAATGAAATCAAAAGAAGAATTAAAGAGTCTTTATTATTGAAAATTTATTATTCTGAAGCAATTAACTTATTTAAGAGTTCTTTTAATATTAAGGGTGGATGGGAAGTGAATGGATTTGTGGGTAGTTTTTAATAGTATATATAATGTGTGGTTTTTTTTGTAGTTCTTTACACTTGAGAAGTCTGCTTGTAGCAGTGAAACCTTAGGTTGTGTTTTAATATTATTTTTATGCTGGTCTGGTTTAATTTTAGATTTGGGGTAGTTTTGAGAATATATATATATATATATATATATATATATATATATATATATATATATATATATAAAATGTCCATTAATTAAAAAATTACTGTAATAACAATAAATATAATGGTAATTAACTATTATATAATCTTTCCATCCGCAAAGTACTTTTGGTTCCTTAACTGAAAGTACTTTGCCAATTGAAAGACTATATAATAATTAATTACTGTTATATTTAGTATTTCTATTGTTTTATATATATATATATATATATATATATATATATATATATATATATATATATATATATATATATATATGCATGCATAATAATTATTAAATTTGTCAATATGTTATTTTTTTTTGTTTGTTTAGTTTGATTTTGGTAATTGATGATGAAATTATTCACATGAGTAAATCATTTCTTGGCCAGGATACACCCCAATTATCATTACATCTAGGTGGTTATGCAACAAATCTTGAATCATATATTGAAGAGAAAATCTTCTATGGAAGCATCAAAAATTTGAGAATCTCAACAAAGTAAGTCATCTTTATTATTTTGACTTTTTAATAATGCTTGTGTTTTGATTTTCAGAAAACTGTCAAAAATTAATAAAATCTATATTCTTAACAATCATATAAGCATATGTAAAATATTTTATTAACTTCAGAGCAACTTTTAATTTTAAGGAGAATAAAAGTTAATTCATATGATCAGTTAAAGTTTTAAAAAAAATCCTTTTTATCAACTCTTAAAGCAGTAATGCTTTTACTACTACAAAGAAATGCTATGCTAAAACATAGGCTTTAAAAATTATATTTTTAATGCAAAAATTATTTAAATAGGGTTGCTACGTTTTTAAAATGTAATAAATGTCAATTAGATAAATCACTTAGCATATACATAATTAAAATAGGAGTTTTTGAATTTATTTATGTATGCTGTTGGATTTTTTGTTTGAAGACAGATTGGGTATAAAAATTTGATCATTATGGGCTATTATTTGACACCATACAAACACACATTTCTTTCTTCAAAACAGTTTTCTTGAAATACTATTGCTCAAATCCACTTTGTTTCTGTTTTTTTCTACAAAAAAGACTATATCTCTAAATTTTTATGCTGTGCAAAAACATTTCATATTTTTATTAAATACATGTATAACACAAATAACAAAAGATATAAATGAATCTAATTTTATATAAGTAAATATACTTAATTTATATCAAATGGTTAATATTTAAAATAAACATCTTGCATTAATTAAAAAAAGAAAGCAAAATAAAAATTTATAATTAAAAGGCAGTAAGTAGAAAAAGTTTTATGATAAAAAAAATTAGAAAGAAAAAACTAATCAATGTACAATATAGATTGAACAATAATTAAGCTCACACACAGAATTAAAATAAAAATGAAATTTAACTATTGCATAAGGAATGGTAGTTATGTGATGTTTGAGTGGTTTAATATCAATCTTGAGGATAATGGTGACTATGGCTATTAAAAAACCAAAGACACAAAATGTATAGATATGGAACTGGATTTAGATCTATATGACCATACAAGCTAATTAATTTGGACTGGAAAATATTGTGTTTTTAATTTGGGCTTATAACTTTGTAATTAACTAAAAATGTAAAAGGTGAATATTGAAGAGTTGCATTAGATTCAAAGATCTAAATGCAACAGTCTCAGATACAAGATTTCTCACTGATGGAAGCCAGAAACTAGTCTGGAGATATTGTATGAGTAGATGTGCAAACTTTATAGCATTTCTTGATTTCTCTGACTTGCACTGTGTGGTACTATATATGAAGAGAATTGCTACTGTTTTAATGATCCTTTATATGCTTGATTTTTCATATTTTTAATGTAGCATTCCTCATTATGATGATGGAGATCATTCATCTCAATTTTAATGATTCTTTCTTTTTATATCAACTTTTCTAAGCATTGTCTACTTTTCTAAAAAAAATAAGAACACTTTTAATTATCATCATTAGTAGCTTATAAATGAATGTGGCCATTCTAATTTCAAAGGAAAAAAAGAATGTGTGAGAATTATTTTGAATGAAAATGTGAGTATTCAAATACATAACTCTATTATCATAGTTAATGCAGAGGTTATTTATGACAAACTCAAGATAATTAGACTCTTCTGTCCTAAGTAAATGAAGATAAGTAACCAAAAGAAAATAGAAAGAGAATAACATGCTATAATAATTATTAATAATCATTAATAGTTATCTCTGATTAAATTCTTATATCATTGATCTAAATATTCACTTAATCTCATCTGTTTGAAATATTATCATATAAAGGAAAGCCACTCATTGATTAAACATGTAATATTTAATGAATTCTAAAGTATGAAATTAGTATTCAAAAAATTTACCGGGTTATTGTTTTTAAGTGTCACAAAATAGCATGTCTTGTGAATACTTGATCTTTTCAAATAATTAATTCTTTAATAATCTTTTTTTTTTCTTATTCTGCATGTGTCTTAATAATTTTTCATTAAAACAAATTTGTATAATTTCCATTATTTACTTTCTTTGTTAAAAATGATTTGATGTAAAATGTTTGAAAGGTAGTGAAATAATATTTAATCTTTGAATTCTATAAGCAAAGATATTGTCCAGGGTAGAGGAGTTTTAGCAAATTAATTGCATTTATATATAAATTAACTAAACTTGGATTTGTGTATTAAAAACAAATTTTGAAATAACTTTATTATCAAATTTGCATTTATTATGTAGCATGAGTGTTCTTTGATTTCTCAGAAGCATAGTGGATTATAAATCATCATGATCATAGTCTGACTAAAGTAATTCTATTTAAATCTGGTTCCTAGTGCTTCAGCAAAAAATTATATCTAACCCGATTAAGTATCCACTTTTTATTTAATTCTCAAAAGTCTCTGTTAACAACATAGTTCAAAAATATCAGTACTGCCTATTATTTCTATAATCACTCAAGAAACAATATATTTTAAATTCTTTATTTTATATATATATATTTAATGTTTTCATAGTTATATGATGTAAATAAAGTATTTTTGGGGTTAAACAATATACGATTTTGTATTAATTCCCAAAATTTCAATGAAATAATATCCACCAAAGAAACATTGGGAATTAATATAAAATAATACACAGTTTAACCCAAGAAATACTTTATTTATATATATATTGTAATGGTCACTCTATCTTCTTTTGATCATCGAGGGCACCACCAGGTCACTATATGCCTGAAAAATTTATGTACAGTGATTAAAAGTTGATGATGATGATGATGATCAGCACTGACTAAACCCAGGGAGATAGCAAGAGATCTTAACTATTGTTCAGACAATTGAGAAAATACAACAGAGACCAATCTCAGCTAAACTAATTTTTAAATAATCTAAAAGTTTATTAAACAAAATAAATCTAGACAAACAAAATATAAAAGTTTGACCTAGATTTTATTGGAATATATCAGAGAGTGTAAAAGAGTTTTGAAAATATTAAACACCTTGGTAGATAAGCTTGTTTATTCACCTACAATTTAAAAGAGAGGGATTTATAATATCTTTCTGCTGGTAATTTATAAAAAAACAATTCTCGTTTCCTAATTTCAGAGATATCAAAAAAGATAGAAATAGAGACTTGTAGGAAATTCATGAAAGTGTGAGATGAGCATTCTCTAGTACATTGAAACTAAAGATATCATTTGTCTATGGGATAGCTCATGATGTACCACTTTTAAGGCCATTTACAGTCAATTTCACATATAAGACAAGAAAACATGAGTAATGATTATGATCTTCAGTAATGTAGAAAAGAAACAAAATCTCCAACTTCAGAAAACTAGAACACTAAACATCATAAAGCACCAGCCAAAAGATTTGTCATCTGCAGGAAATGCAAACTAAACTTATCTAAAATCAATTTCAGATCAAGAAAAGAGGGACAGGTGAGCAAAATGAAATTATGATGGTCTGCCAAAATGTTTAGCAAGGGTTAGTAAACTAAAGAAGACATATTTAGCATATTGAAGCAATGGATCTGAAGTCCAATCCATGCTTCACATCTTCCTATAAACTTGATTAGTATTGTAGACCTAAATTAAGTTTATAGTCCAATATCAGCAGGGTTTTGCATTAGAGTTAAAAATAATTATGCTTATTAAATGTGTATTACATTTAAATATTTTGTTTTAAATAAATTTCATTCTATTAATAAAAATTGCTTAACCTATTAGTCAAACATATATATACATCTAGCGTATATATATGAGTTAATGCAAAATTCTGCTGAAATAAAATGCTTATTCTACTATAAAAAAATAATAATATATTGTTGTTAAAATTTTGTTAAAATATTTAGTATGATTTGATTTTGAGATAAGCCCACCAACATTTTCTAAAAGAATGTATATTTTAATTAGTTAAGCCCATTCAAGTCTAATTAAAGATGGCCTTCTCTTTCTTTCTTTTTAATTAATAGAATTCAAACTTTAAAGAAAGAAATTTAGAGTAAAAAAGTAAAAGTTATTTTTAGAAAATGTTGCTTTGAAACAAAGGAGCATGGGGAGGCTTATCAAGATCTCAGATCATACAAACAATAGAAGGTAGCTGACAGAGAGGGTATAAATAGAAGTGAGAACAAAAGACTAGATTATTCAGTATATTTTTCCTTTGGAAGGATTAAATTATTCAGATTTTTCCTTTGGAAGGATTCAGTATTCAGATTTTCCCTTTGAAGGATTCAGATTATTCAGATTTTCCTTTTGAAGGATTCCGTTGATTCAGATTTTGCTTTTGAAGGATTCATTCAGAGTTTTCTTGCTGGTTATTCCAAGTTTTCTTGAGAGTGCATTCATATTTCTTTTTGGAGAACTCTCTCCGATTTGCTTCACATTTAGCTTGTGCTCCAAAAAAGTTATACAGCTGTCGTTTTCAAATAATGGAGAAGTTTGAACATGCTCCAGTTAAAAGCCATAGTATTTTGAAGGAAATGAATATGCTCGGCTAGGCAAATAAATAGCTTTGCCTATCGCCGAGGTTCCTGAATACCATCCAAAATGCCATAGTATCCACTCAATAGTCATCTGAACTCTGTGCCGTGTCTGGAGAACTTTTCGTGAAACCATACTACATATTTTCATTGTCCGGACAAATACCTGTCGACGGTCGGATCAAGCCACGAACGCCGTAGGGAACATGACCAAGGAAAAAGGACGGTAATCGTATCTCCTCTATTGAACTATTTCTTATGCTACCTTTTGTTCATATATTTTTTTAATTGCTTCATTGAATTATATGTATTTGTTATGTAACCATTTTTATTAGACGAGTCTTAATTATATATATATATTGTGTGATCATCTATCTATATTTAACCTTTTTCCCTTCGCTATTCTTCCTTACTAACCTGTGTAAATATTTAGTATTCCATTGCGGTTAAGTTTAATAGTTAATTTTTGTTCATTTAAAATCTCTTTCCAGTTTTATTTATGTTTGTTAATTAAATACGAGTCAGTTTCTTTTGTGTGCCAACTTGATCTCTTTGATAACGCCTCTTTTGTCCGCCATTAGCTTTACGTATATCTGATTTAACTATATACGTTTTAAATAATTTTTAAACACTGTTTGTAGCGCAAAGCAATTAGAAATGCTTTGCGAAAGATTCTTTTTTTATCGTACTTTATCGAGAAGATCGAGTTGACAATTTTTAATAAAATTGGGAAGAAAAGAGTTAGACCGCAAACCTATTAATCTGTTTTTATTGTCTAATTAGTTTGTTTCATTAATTTAGGGGAATAGCGGAGGCCATTAAATCATTATTCCTATTTTAAAGTCATTAATTAAAGATCTATTATTTAACTAACAAGCTTGACTTTTGCTAAATTTGTTATAAATGCTTTATTTTACTTTTCAATGATCCAGGCACGCAAAACGCAAAATACATATTTCTTGGTACTTTTGCACATTTAACTATTTAGCTCTTGATGTGTTTCCGTCCATGTTTCTTTCCGCTGATGCTAAGCCGTCGCCGGTTGAAAAATAATTTATGCATGGCTCAGATGGTGTTGTTTGTTCGTGATCAGGCCTCGAGAATAGGCGAATGGGCAGAGGTCATAGTATTCTTGATTTAATATCTCGCGTATGGGTGGCCTCGAGGTACTTTCGCCTAGTATTCGAACTGGGTTAAACCAACATACATTATCTGACTGTCACAGTAAATTTTTTTTTCTCCGTATTCTGTCGACCAACGTGGGCCGAATTTCATTTTTTTATTGGAAGAATAGGAATAGGGTATTTGAAAATATAGGTAGACGTATAAGAATTTTTTTTTCTCCGTATTCTGGACGCCCATCGTGTGTCTATTCGAAATTTACATACCCTGCAATGCCCTGTATAACATTTGTATGGGTGTATAATGTTTTTTACTTTCTTCTGTTTTAAATTAATGAATAATATATATGTAGATTTTTTTTCCCGGGTTTGTACACACATATATATAATGTTTTTTTAAAATAACACGAAATAATTGTTAGTTATACGTAAAATTTTTTGCTTCTAGTTGGTCGCAGTGGGACGTATGTCATTTTTTTAAAAAAAAAAATTAGTACCCTGAGAAGTTAGTTTTAGTTTAATATATTTATATAAAAATAATATATGTATAATTTTTCCAAGTTTGTTTCCTAATGTGAGCCAAATGTCATTTTTTTAAATTAATTAACAAGTTAAATGTGTCACAAAGTAAAAAAAAATTTTTTTTCCGAGTTTAGTATATATATGTAATGAATAGTTTATATTTAAAAAGTTAACACTCCGTTAGTTATTTTTTTTGTGTGATTATAAAATTAGATTTCAGAATTAAACCAATTTTTTTTGCCTAATGAATAGATTTGTCATGGCCAGTTCGCCATATTTGTTTTCGTATAAAGTAGATAGCTTCGATGAGGCGGAAGTGTCAAATATATACCCACCCGCCCTCCCTTAAATTAGCTTTCGTACTTTAGATTATTTTTAGTATTGCTCAAATATGAGAAGTTTTGATGTAATAATGTTTTTTTTTTCGAAATATAGTGTATATTCGGTTGTGTTAATATTGTAGTAAAAAAAAAAGTACAATTAGATAATAGAATTTTTTCTCCGTTTGTATAAATTTTTGTAAAGATCTTAGATAACATTTTTTTTCCGTTAATTGAAATTTTTTTTTGAAGATCAAAAAGTTTTGATAAGTTCAAATTAACACGTGTCAACGTATGGTGTTAGCAAATATTTTTTTTCACTTTCTCTGCGTTTCGTTTCTTTATATTGAATAATTGTAATCATGTAAATTTTTTTTCCCTTTTTAAAGATTTTGAAATTACGTTTCCTCGCAAACATATATAAATTAAGTTTTGTTTCAATACTAGCAAACTTAATTTTATCTTATAAGAAAAGTAAATGCGTATGTTCGTTAATAAATATATATATTAAAGATATATTTTTGTATAACATATATGTCAGCCACCCTTTAGTTAAGATTTTTTTTTCTCCATTTCGGATTATGCTATTGAATCATTTATTGAGTAACCGTTAGGTGAAGACCCTTTGAGTAACCGTTAGGTGAAGCCCTTGTTTTTTTAGTAACCATGTTTGGTGAAGACCCTTAGAGTAACCGTTTAGGTGAAGACCCCTTACATTGTAGAGTTCTCGATTGCTGAGTAGCCTGAAATAATAGGTCTATGTCCGCAATCATTGCTTCCTTGTCATAGTTGCGACCAGCGTTTACTAGCCTGAAATAATAGGAGTATGCGGTTTGCAATATGACATCTTTCTAATAAATTCATGTACATGATAATAAAAGAAATATTTGTATAGGTATATCTGTTTGTATATTTATATGTAGTCATATATATGCTTATTTAATGATGTACATATTCATATATATGGATGCATATGGTATACACTTCGTTATAGTTCGGTAAAACCCGTTTTTATATAAATGTTTTTTAAACAGTTTTTGATTTCAATGCGTGATTCTGTAAAATTGCGTGATAATTGTTAATCTATTTCGGGTGTGACCAAAATGGTAGTTGGTTTCGATCCCAGGTTCATAATTCGGAGTGGCGGTTATCATGGGATTTTACTTTTATTTTAATTGTTTTTTGTATTAATATTTTGTTTTGTTAATCGTACTTTAGGCTGGTTAAATTTTTTTTTCTGTCTTGACCAAAATGGTAGCGTGGTTTCGAACCCAGGTCAGACATGTTACCTTACTTAGTTGTTATACGTCTTAGACTTAATTAATATTGTCATTTAAAATACCATTTACTTATTCATGCAGAGATTTTTTTTGAAAGTGAAGTGAAAATCAAAATAAATTGTAATCGCATTAAACTTTATAAA
This sequence comes from Epiperipatus broadwayi, assembly GCA_028023455.1. Classification (NCBI taxonomy): domain Eukaryota; kingdom Metazoa; phylum Onychophora; class Udeonychophora; order Euonychophora; family Peripatidae; genus Epiperipatus; species Epiperipatus broadwayi. The sequence continues at coordinate 10,360,636 of JAQFVV010012422.1, forward strand.
CCTTATCAATGTGTGCTTGGATCATTATCCATTAATATGTATATTTGATATGGCCATTGTCTTGTCGACTGGCGCCCTTCTCAAATAAATTTGTCGGCAAGTGCAATCTCTCATATCGGATATCAAATAAACCAAACTATAGTAGATGATCAAAATAACAATGTATGCATAGTGAGCCAAAATAATTTTTAAACATGACTTACGTATATTTTGCTCACATATTTTTTTATATATATACTTGTATTAATGTAAATGCATTTTTTAGTTGTTTCAGGTGTCAGAGAAAGCCAGGTCAAGCTGTAAGTGTGTTATTTTAATTATATTGGGACAAAATAGCAGTGATATTTTAATGAAATATAACAATAAATAAAGTGAGGAGACTAATATGTAGTATAAATATTAAAGACAGACACGGCAGGATTTTATATATATATATTTTCATGTACAAACAGATACATATAGGCATAGGGTTAAGATAGGACCTCGTGAGGTAGGCAAAGTTAAATTTCTGAAAACATATAAATAAAACAGATAGTTGGAACTTAGAATAGTGACTTATTTTAGAAAGAAATAATTTTTTTTTGTGTTAATAACTAGTATAAAAATATACTTATCCAGATTGTTTATTAAAAGACAAACACATTTTACAAACAAAGTGAATGTTATATAACAAAATAGCCAATATTAGGCAAAAATGGACCAACAGAAGAAAGATGAACATGACAGCGATGAGGAGGTAGTGCTCAACCTTCCAAATACGGCAACGTGCAGTGACCAAAAATACAATTTGGAAGATCTCGTCAAAGAAATGAGAGATGAAAATGAAATGATGATGAAAATGTTGCAAGAATTTATGAATATCACATCGCAAAGATTGAACCGTTTGGAGGCACATATGGAACTCCATCAAGAACGGAGTATTGTAACAGAAGCATCACCAGAAGATGATACTCAAAAACAAGACTACACTGATATGAAATCCTATACTGATATGAAATCATCGAGTGATTATGAAACAGGTGAAGCCATTCACCAGTTGGACTTCTCTGAACAAATGAATGAGGATAGTAAAAAAACAGACTATCAACAGCTGTTGAACCAAATCCAGGTGCAACAAGGCAGTGAAATCTTTACTGCGACAATAATCAATACTATAACTCCTGTGGCAAAGATTAGCAACATAAAATGTTTTAAAGAAGAACCGGGTGGGAACCCTAGACACCACCTTGATAGCTTGAAAATCTGTCTCCAAGTCCAGAACATGACTGAGCAACAAAAGAAGGCAAGGGATAAATTAAGACGTACAACTCGGCATCGCAAGAATCGAAACCGGCAATATAAATTCAGGAAAGGAAACCAAGCATGGCTAAGAGACCTTAAGCCAAGTAGTAAAGCATGGAGGAAAGTTAAAAAGTTCTTCCCAATATATAAAGGTCCATATGCATTAAAAAAGAAGTGTGGAGAAAATGCTTTTCTGCTGAAAGATAGTCACAGCATACAAAGACAATACAATGCCAGAAACTTAAAACCTTGCATACCACCGGACCCCGGAAAATATGCAAATTAAAAATAGATACATACCATGTTAGACTAAATACAACACAGACCCGATTTAAGACACAGAAGATTGAATTATGGATAAACCGTTAGATATAATAAAGTAAAGAAAACACCGTAGGTAGTAACAAATTAAATATTACAGCAAATAAAGAGTAGGTTTGAACTCACCTGGCACAAATTCTTACCTCTGACCTGAAGCAACAGCATTTTTTTTTTAACATTTTTTTTTTGCTCACTAACTATTGGGAAATGAAGCAATGGATCTGAAGTCCAATCCATGCTTCACATCTTCCTATAAACTTAATTAGTATTGTAGACCTGAATTAAGTTTATAGTCCAATATCAGCAGGGTTTTGCATTAGAGTTAAAAATAATTATGCTTATTAAATGTGTATTACATTTAAATATTTTGTTTTAAATAAATTTCATTCTATTAATAAAAATTGCTTAACCTATTAGTCAAACATATATATACATCTAGCGTATATATATGAGTTAATGCAAAATTCTGCTGAAATAAAATGCTTATTCTACTATAAAAAAATAATAATATATTGTTGTTAAAATTTTGTTAAAATATTTAGTATGATTTGATTTTGAGATAAGCCCACCAACATTTCTAAAAGAATGTATATTTTAATTAGTTAAGCCCATTCAAGTCAAATTAAAGATGGCCTTCTCTTTCTTTCTTTTTAATTAATAGAATTCAAACTTTAAAGAAAGAAATTTAGAGTAAAAAAGTAAAAGTTATTTTTAGAAAATGTTGCTTTGAAACAAAGGAGCATGGGGAGGCTTATCAAGATCTCAGATCATACAAACAATAGAAGGTAGCTGACAGAGAGGGTATAAATAGAAGTGAGAACAAAAGACTAGATTATTCAGATTTTTCTTTTTGAAGGATTCAGATTATTATTCAGATTTTTCCTTTGGAAGGATTCAGTATTCAGATTTTCCCTTTGAAGGATTCAGATTATTCAGATTTTCCTTTTGAAGGATTCCGTTGATTCAGATTTTGCTTTTGAAGGATTCATTCAGAGTTTTCTTGCTGGTTATTCCAAGTTTTCTTGAGAGTGCATTCATATTTCTTTTTGGAGAACTCTCTCCGATTTGCTTCACATTTAGCTTGTGCTCCAAAAAAGTTATACAGCTGTCGTTTTCAAATAATGGAGAAGTTTGAACATGCTCCAGTTAAAAGCCATAGTATTTTGAAGGAAATGAATATGCTCGGCTAGGCAAATAAATAGCTTTGCCTATCGCCGAGGTTCCTGAATACCATCCAAAATGCCATAGTATCCACTCAATAGTCATCTGAACTCTGTGCCGTGTCTGGAGAACTTTTCGTGAAACCATACTACATATTTTCATTGTCCGGACAAATACCTGTCGACGGTCGGATCAAGCCACGAACGCCGTAGGGAACATGACCAAGGAAAAAGGACGGTAATCGTATCTCCTCTATTGAACTATTTCTTATGCTACCTTTTGTTCATATATTTTTTTAATTGCTTCATTGAATTATATGTATTTGTTATGTAACCATTTTTATTAGACGAGTCTTAATTATATATATATATGTGTGATCATCTATCTATATTTAACCTTTTTCCCTTCGCTATTCTTCCTTACTAACCTGTGTAAATATTTAGTATTCCATTGCGGTTGAGTTTAATAGTTAATTTTTGTTCATTTAAAATCTCTTTCCAGTTTTATTTATGTTTGTTAATTAAATACGAGTCAGTTTCTTTTGTGTGCCAACTTGATCTCTTTGATAACGCCTCTTTTGTCCGCCATTAGCTTTACGTATATCTGATTTAACTATATACGTTTTAAATAATTTTTAAACACTGTTTGTAGCGCAAAGCAATTAGAAATGCTTTGCGAAAGATTCTTTTTTTATCGTACTTTATCGAGAAGATCGAGTTGACAATTTTTAATAAAATTGGGAAGAAAAGAGTTAGACCGCAAACCTATTAATCTGTTTTTATTGTCTAATTAGTTTGTTTCATTAATTTAGGGGAATAGCGGAGGCCATTAAATCATTATTCCTATTTTAAAGTCATTAATTAAAGATCTATTATTTAACTAACAAGCTTGACTTTTGCTAAATTTGTTATAAATGCTTTATTTTACTTTTCAATGATCCAGGCACGCAAAACGCAAAATACATATTTCTTGGTACTTTTGCACATTTAACTATTTAGCTCTTGATGTGTTTCCGTCCATGTTTCTTTCCGCTGATGCTAAGCCGTCGCCGGTTGAAAAATAATTTATGCATGGCTCAGATGGTGTTGTTTGTTCGTGATCAGGCCTCGAGAATAGGCGAATGGGCAGAGGTCATAGTATTCTTGATTTAATATCTCGCGTATGGGTGGCCTCGAGGTACTTTCGCCTAGTATTCGAACTGGGTTAAACCAACATACATTATCTGACTGTCACAATATAAAATATAAACTCACAATACACTCTCAGATAAATAAATTTAAAACAAACCTGGCCTGGAATCTTAAAATTAAGATTCCAAGACACACTATAAATACAATGATAAGCAAATACATATAATAATTATGAGATTAAATGCTTATTAAAACTTTATACAACAGATTTACTTTTAGTTTAAGTGAGAATTTACCTAGAGATTTATACCCTGGAAAGAATAAGAAATATTTTACCTTATGGTAAAGCATAATCCACTGAGTTTTTCAATGAGTGCACACAGTTATTTTTGAGTTCAACATTCAGGTGGCTTTATCTCTTCATGGGGGCTTTGGGATCCTTTCTAATTCAGGCTTTCATGGCATGACTGGAAGGAACAGCTTGGGATTAGGAGTTCATCTTTAGGTAAATTTAACAGGGCATGTTGTAGATTTGAATACTCATGGCAGGAAATTTAGTCATCTTATGAAAATAAATGTAGGCAATAATAATAAATTCACTTAATGACAGGCAGCAGAATATATAATATTATTAACAGTGATCCGAGAATGTGTACAGCAATCTTTTGAAAAATATGGCCAGACTGCCAACCTAGTAAGAATCTCAGCAGGCTAATATAAATGTGTAGTAATGAATAGTAGAATAATAAGAAGCTGAATCAATCTCTTTCAAGCAGAATAAGCTTGGTCAAGTCAAGAATAAAATGTCCCAAATTTGGGGTCATTTATATGCTCTCCTACATTCCACATAATCTTTCTTGTTTATAATTATAAGTCTTAGCCCAGGGCAAATTTCTATCTTATGCTCAATCTTAATTAATAATTCTGAACAGGGCTTATCTTATTAAAAAAAACAATATGAAATTAAATTTCTCCTTTTAAAATTAAACTAATTAAACTTTCCAAAGTTAAAAGCTTTCTCAAAAAAAAAAAAAAAAAAAACAGATTAAAACTTTTAAATTGGAATGTTTTTACAATTTGATTTTTAAAAAAAATAAGTGTCAAAAGAAACTTAATTTAAACTAACAAGTAAAATCTATTGAAGACAAAATTAAAAATCACAGAATTTTAAAATATATCTGTGTATGTGCACTATATCCTATAAAACTTTTAAATAACTTTATAAAAATAGAAATTAGTATTAATTTTGCAAAGGGTCCTTTGAAATGAATAGTCTCCATTTCAACTGTCCCATCATGCCATGAAAAAATAATAAAAACATTCCTACGCTCTTTAAACCCTTAAAAACCCCATTTAAACTTGGCTGAGCATTTGCCCTGCACTTTATCTAAAATGACATTTTATTTTATTTAAAATAACTGTCTTCATTCTCATAAACTGGTAACCAAGGTTTTCCCTTTTTTTTAAACAAAACACACCCACATACAAGAAAAAAATCCATCCATTTACTATCAATCTAAACTTGGTCACATGGTTCTTTCTTATGGAAAACTGAATCACTATGGTGGTTTAACCCCCTAAACCTGTCTATAGGTTCTTTGGCTGCGTTTCCATAATCCATTAGCATTAAAAATTTAGCCATTTCTTCTATTGACCTTCCACTGCTGCTTAGTATCATCTGTTGTACTATAGATGACATTTTATGATGGATGGTCCATATGATTTTATCATCCAACAGAGGAAATGTGGTCAATGACTTTACTTTGCTACCTGCTTAAAGACAAAACTGCATGCATTTCACCATGACTAATAAGGTATTTCTCCTGGAAGATTTTATACAATATACCATCTTGTCAGGCTTCACTCCAAAATATCCTCAAAATCGAGTGCCTGTAATCCTCAAACATCCACAGTTTGGTATACCAGGTGTGCCACCAATCCAAGACTGTTCCTTGGAGATGGCTTAGGCAAGCATGACTTTATCTCCCTCAGATCAGTCTTGAACATAAAACAAGCTGGCCAGACTTTTAAGGTGACCCAAGAGGCTTTCCCCTACCTCAGCCCTAAATATTTTAATCAGAAATTGTTTTTTATAAATCTACTAGTTGGACTCTCTTGACTTTTACTTCCTATCTCTCTATATTCATTTTTCCTGTAACCTATTTCAGATTGCCTGATTTCAGACAGGAAACCTCCACATTTCTTTTCTATACCCATTATTCTATTTTCAAGGCTCTTAGTTATCCCAACACATATCTGTTGCACTTCCAATTTTAAAGTATCTTTGCTTTCTACTATATCAAGAAATGCCTTCTCTAGCTTTTCTACCACTTCATCTATGCCTTGCTCTATTTCTTTCGAATGCCTTCTTTCTTTAATATATCTAATTCTTCATGCATAATTTTATCCATATCTGCCCATTCCTTGCATCTTTCGTCCACTTGCACTATTTTTATTTCTAAGTTACCAGACCTAATAACACTATCCTGTTCTAACTGATCTCTCAATTTCTTCATCCCTTCTTTTACTATTTCCACTTTTTGACTTTCTTTACTCAACTCTTTCTCTACTATTTTAATAGCTACCTGATTTTCCTCAACTCTTCCCATTATTTCATGTTTTCATTCCCCCCCTTCTGCTTTGAATTCACTAATTTATTTCTTTATTTCTTGATGCATTTCTCTCATTTCGGCTATTATCATTTCCATCATCATCTGGGTCTCATTCACTTTTTTCTATTCTATTATTTGGGGATTTTTAAAAGAAGCAGGGCTTTTTTTTAAGACTACCCCCCTATCATTTTCTTCCTTGACTTCCATTATCTCCAATGTGACTAAATCTACTATTTTTGTCTTTTATTTTCCATTTTACAAAACAGTACAACTTTTTATTATTTATTTATTCAACTCTACATTCAGAAAAAAAATCTAAAAGAAAAACACTATTTAACTATTTATTTATATCACATGAAAAAGACTTCCCAATATTTATTTATTTTACTCTTTTAAATTCAAAATTAACTCCAAAAAAATGCTGTTTAACTGTTTATTTATTTGTATCATATGAAAAAGACAAATTCCCTACTCCAAACTGCCCCAACAATCCATACTATAATTAATACAAACTGAGCCCTATCTACTAAATCTTGCCTCCTATACCTGAAATATTTTTCAACCATCTGAACAAAATCTCACATGAGTTTTAAACTCAAAGCCCCACATTCGGTGCCAAAATTAATAATTATGTAATGGTTACTATCTTTTGGTCACTGAGGGTGTCATCAGGTCAATACATACCTGAAAAATTTATATATGGTGATCAAAAGTTATGATGATGATGATCAGCACTGACTAAACCCAGGGAGATAGCAAAAGATTTTAACTATTATTCAGACAATTGAGAAAATACAACAGAGACCAACATCAGTTAAACAAATTTTAAATAATCTAAAAGTTTATAAAATTTATGCAAAATAAATCCAGGCAAACAAAATATAAAAGTTGGACCTAGATTTTATTGGAAAATATCAGAGAGTGTAAGAGAGTTTTGAAAACATTAAACACCTTGGTAGATAAGTTCATTTACTCACAATTTAAAAGAGAGGGAGATATAATATCTTCCTGCTGGTGATTTATAAAAAAACAATTCTCATTTCCTAATTTCAGAGATATCAAAAAAGATAGAAATAGTGTCTTGTTTGAAATTAACAAAATAGTGCAAGATGAGCATTCTCTAGTACATTGAAACTAGAGATATCATTTGTCTACAGGATATCTAATGATATACCACTTTTAAGGCCATTCATGATCAATTTCACATCCAAGACAAGAAAATAGGAGTAATGATTATGATCTTATATAATCTAAAAAGAAACAAAATCTCCAACTTCAGAAAACTAGAACACTAAACATGATAAATTGCCAGCCAGAAGATTTGCAATCTGCAGGAAATGCAAACTAAACTTATCCAAAATCAATTTCAGATCAATAAAAAAGGGACAGATGAGCAAAATGAAATTATGATGGTCTGCCAAAGCATTTAGAAGGGGTTAGTAAAATAAAGAAGACATATTTAGCATATAAAATATAAACTCACAATACACTCAGATAAATAAATTTAAAACAAACCTAGAATCTTAAAACTAAGATTTCAAGACTCACTATAAATACAATGATAAGTGAATGTATATAATAATTATGAGATTAAATATTTATTAAAACTTTATACAACAGATTTACTTTTGGATTAAGTGGAGAATTTAACTAGAGATTTATACCCTGGAAAGAATAAGAAATATTTTACCTTACAGTAAAGCAGAGTCCACTGAGTTTTTCAATGAGTGTGCACAGTTATTTTTGAATTCAACATTCAGGTGGATTTATCTTTTCATGGCAGGAAGTGTAGAGGCATACTTTGGGATCCTTTTTAATTTAGGCTTTTATGGCATGACTGGAAGGAACAAATTGAGATCAGGAGTTTGTCTTTAGGTAAGTTTAACAATGCATGTTGTAGATTTGAATACTCGTGGCAGGAAATTTAGTCATCTTGTGAAAACAAGCGTAGGCAATAATAAGAAATCCACTTAATGACAGGTAGCAGAATATATAATATTATTAACAGTGGTTCGAGAATGTGTACAACAATCTTTTGAAAAATATGGCTGGACTGCCAACCTAGAAAGAATTTCAGTAGGCTAACATAAATGCATAATAACGAATAGTGGAATAATAAGAAGCTGAATCAATCTCTTTCAAGCAGAATAAGCTTGGTCAAGCCAATAATAAAATGTCCAAAATTTTGGGGTCATTTATATGCTCTCCTATCTCCCACGTAATCTTTCTTGTTTATAATTATAAGTCTTAGCCTAGGGAAAATCTCTATCTCACCCTCAATCTTAATTAATAATTCTGAACACGACTTATCTTATTAAAAAAAAATACAAAATTAAATCTGCACTTTTAAAATTAAACTAAAAATGGATTATAACTAAAATAAAAGATTCAGGAATGCAATTAAACTTTCCAAAATTAAAAGCTTTTCCAAAAAAAAAAAAAAAACAAAGATTAAAACTTTTAAATTGGAATGTTTTATAATTTGATTTTTAAAAAAAAAAGTGTCAAAAGAAACTTATTTTAAACTAACAAGTAAAATTTATTGAAGACAAAATGTAAAATCACAGAATTTTAAAATATATCTGCATATGTATGCTATATTCTATAAAACTTTTAAATAATTTTATAAAAATAAAAATTAGTATTAATTTTGCGAAGGGACCTTTGAAGCAGATAAAGTCTCCAGTTCAATTCAATATATATATATATATATATATATATATATATATATATATATATAATTAGTTTCCAACCAGTAACTATCTAAACATTCACAGTAAATATAGCAACCAATATTTATAACTGCTGTCAAGGCAACCTTCACACCTTTTAATAGCAAGAATGGAAATATATATATATATGTGTGTATGTGTGTGTTTTAGGTAAGCACAGTGAGTATCATTATACTAATTTAAGCTAACCCAGCTTGTAACCTATTATTAATCAATAACTGGTGGGCTGATTATTTTGAATATGGGCAATTATCATAAAAAATTATTAGTTTGCTTATAACTTTTCTATTAGCTGGGATAAAAAAAAAATCCAGATTTCATCTATATTCAAATCCTACATTATGATGTATCAATATGTCATGTTACTCTTCAGCCATTATATTTTGCTGATAAAAATTATTTTATTAACTCAAATATCATTTTCAAGATTACTTTTCAAAATTTACACTATTTATCTTCATCATTTTTATTTACTTACTTTTAATTTCTTTACATATTTTTAATTATTCATTTTTTGTCACATATTTTATGTTCAGTGTCATTTTTACAAATTATTTGAAAAAAGATATCAAATATAACTACCGTTATTCTAATAAAAATATGAAGTTAAACAAAATGTTTGAGAACAGATCAGACATTTTGTAAGATAAAAATGAGTGAATAAATATGTATATGAATGACTGAATTAGAAGGGACACATACTTATGGAAGTTGGAAAGTTAAGAAAACAACTATATTATGATTTATTTATTTTTAGAAAAATCCTAGTAGAGAACATATAAAAATATCCAAATAAAAGCACATTAATTAGAACTTAAATATATTTTGACTTAATATTTATTTCAAATTGTCCTGTCCTTAACAGATTTAACATAAGAAATGATAAACAATTTAGTGTGATGTAAGCTATATACTAATATAAAGATAGAAAGAGAAAAAATATTAAGAAAAAGTGTTATTAGTCTTTAGATATATTTAAAAAATATTAAACTTCAATTTTGAAATCATTTTAAAATATGAACACATTTTGAAAATAATTCAATTTGAACAAATTCAATAAGAAGTTCTCTACTAATAATAATAATCAGTAAGCAGTAACTTAACAGTAAATGAAAACAAGGAATTTGAAAATTATTTAAAACAATTTATTTTTAAAACTAAATATCTGAAATTTAAAAAAAAAAAAAGAAATTGATTAACATAGAAATGTATACTAAAAAATTTCTGTTTTAAAAAAGGAAAATGCTAATTAAATTGTAAGAAAAGTTACATATAATTAAAATTGATATGTATGTGTATTTTTAAATATACGTGCACATATAGGTATAAATTTAATGAGAAAAAGTTATAAATTCAAATAAAGTAAAGAAATATATAAATTAAAATTATTGAAGTTATGAACTATAAAAAATTAAAACCAATAGAACTATTTTGGGTTCAGTTAGAAAGTAAAAAGATGTGGCATTATTGAAGAAGAATGGAGCCCAGAAACTGATGCAGTAAATTAGTTTATAATTCCAGATGTTTATTGTCATATATATTTAACATCTTTATTCAAATTGTTTTACAGGAAGCCTTTTCAGCATTTTATTATAATATTTGTAGGATTTTATAATGTTATGTGTGTCAATATAGTTTTTAATTCTACAAAACACTTTTAACATTTTATTTGTAATACTTATAATGTTTGATTATATTTTGGGTGACCATATATATATCAAATCGAAAATATCCGTTTTTTTTTTAGATAAATTTTTATTATTTGTGATTGACATTATATATTTATGTTTTACAGATTGCATGATATGAGGAAATTTGTAGTGTCAAACAGACTTCATCCTTGTTGCTGTCAGTAGTTTTTCTGTTTTTGTTATAAAGACTGTAATATGTTGTTTTGTCCAAGAAGTTAATCCGTGATATGTTTCAAAGACGATACAATTTCATTGCCCTTTAAGATTTGTTTTCTATAAATAAAGTTTCCTTAAAAAAACGTCTTATTATTAATTTTTTTAAACTCATCAAATTTTTATATAAAGAAAATTGATATAAAATTTGCATTAATTTGCATCTGCAATATAAAACCATTTAAATAAAAAATAGAATCACAAACCATCATTTAATAATAATAAAACAGCAATGATTTATTTTATTTATTTAAATACTCAGATGTCTTTTCATTGAAGTGGCTTTGATCTTAACCCAAGAATATTATAACAGAAAAAACTGGATCTAAAATTTAAGTTCAGAGCACTTTTCATAAAATTATCATTTAGTGATTACATATATGAAAATAAATTATAAGTTGAAACAAACTCTTATACTTTTTTAATATATGCTTGTTAACTTTTAGTTTTATATTGAAATATTTAGATTCCGTCCATCAACAAGTGGCGGCTTTAGAAATACATACATTTTATATAGAAATTAAATACTCAAGAATAGATATACAACATATACTTGTATTTAAAATGAAACAACCTTTTAAAAAGCCACTACAGAACAAAGGTCTCTAAACAGTCTCATAGAGAATCATAAACAGAATTACGTCTTGCCAAGTATCAGGCAGAGAAGATTTGAATGATATTCTAATTTTATTTTCTACCCAAGAGCAATTAGATATCTATCAACTGTTATTGATGATTAGCCAAGTTAATGTTGACTGACTACCTAAAAGAAAAGTCAAACCTGATTAGCACTCTGAAAACGTAATCTTGATGGGGACATATCTCACCGCTTCATCGTGGAATCTTAATACACACCCACATATACATATAAATTATAAAAGTCACGAATTAATTCATAACTTTATGCTATTTGTTTTCATAATATATTACTACTAATGTAATAATGTCAGGTGTTGTACTCAGGCTATGATAGTGGCGGAATGACAAATAGTACTGTTCAAAAATACCTTCAGCTGCCTTATAAGTTGGAATTCGTAAAAGGCTGTGTTTTCACTGCAGTCTTTCATGTTTCTTTTTTTCCTTACTGTCTTCAGTAAATATAGCAACCAATATTTATAACTGCTGTCAAGGCAACCTTCACACCTTTTAATAGCAAGAATGGAAATATATATATATATGTGTGTATGTGTGTGTTTTAGGTAAGCACAGTGAGTATCATTATACTAATTTAAGCTAACCCAGCTTGTAACCTATTATTAATCAATAACTGGTGGGCTGATTATTTTGAATATGGGCAATTATCATAAAAAATTATTAGTTTGCTTATAACTTTTCTATTAGCTGGGATAAAAAAAAAATCCAGATTTCATCTATATTCAAATCCTACATTATGATGTATCAATATGTCATGTTACTCTTCAGCCATTATATTTTGCTGATAAAAATTATTTTATTAACTCAAATATCATTTTCAAGATTACTTTTCAAAATTTACACTATTTATCTTCATCATTTTTATTTACTTACTTTTAATTTCTTTACATATTTTTAATTATTCATTTTTTGTCACATATTTTATGTTCAGTGTCATTTTTACAAATTATTTGAAAAAAGATATCAAATATAACTACCGTTATTCTAATAAAAATATGAAGTTAAACAAAATGTTTGAGAACAGATCAGACATTTTGTAAGATAAAAATGAGTGAATAAATATGTATATGAATGACTGAATTAGAAGGGACACATACTTATGGAAGTTGGAAAGTTAAGAAAACAACTATATTATGATTTATTTATTTTTAGAAAAATCCTAGTAGAGAACATATAAAAATATCCAAATAAAAGCACATTAATTAGAACTTAAATATATTTTGACTTAATATTTATTTCAAATTGTCCTGTCCTTAACAGATTTAACATAAGAAATGATAAACAATTTAGTGTGATGTAAGCTATATACTAATATAAAGATAGAAAGAGAAAAAATATTAAGAAAAAGTGTTATTAGTCTTTAGATATATTTAAAAAATATTAAACTTCAATTTTGAAATCATTTTAAAATATGAACACATTTTGAAAATAATTCAATTTGAACAAATTCAATAAGAAGTTCTCTACTAATAATAATAATCAGTAAGCAGTAACTTAACAGTAAATGAAAACAAGGAATTTGAAAATTATTTAAAACAATTTATTTTTAAAACTAAATATCTGAAATTTAAAAAAAAAAAAAGAAATTGATTAACATAGAAATGTATACTAAAAAATTTCTGTTTTAAAAAAGGAAAATGCTAATTAAATTGTAAGAAAAGTTACATATAATTAAAATTGATATGTATGTGTATTTTTAAATATACGTGCACATATAGGTATAAATTTAATGAGAAAAAGTTATAAATTCAAATAAAGTAAAAAAAAATATAAATTAAAATTATTGAAGTTATGAACTATAAAAAATTAAAACCAATAGAACTATTTTGGGTTCAGTTAGAAAGTAAAAAGATGTGGCATTATTGAAGAAGAATGGAGCCCAGAAACTGATGCAGTAAATTAGTTTATAATTCCAGATGTTTATTGTCATATATATTTAACATCTTTATTCAAATTGTTTTACAGGAAGCCTTTTCAGCATTTTATTATAATATTTGTAGGATTTTATAATGTTATGTGTGTCAATATAGTTTTTAATTCTACAAAACACTTTTAACATTTTATTTGTAATACTTATAATGTTTGATTATATTTTGGGTGACCATATATATATCAAATCGAAAATATCCGTTTTTTTTTTAGATAAATTTTTATTATTTGTGATTGACATTATATATTTATGTTTTACAGATTGCATGATATGAGGAAATTTGTAGTGTCAAACAGACTTCATCCTTGTTGCTGTCAGTAGTTTTTCTGTTTTTGTTATAAAGACTGTAATATGTTGTTTTGTCCAAGAAGTTAATCCGTGATATGTTTCAAAGACGATACAATTTCATTGCCCTTTAAGATTTGTTTTCTATAAATAAAGTTTCCTTAAAAAAACGTCTTATTATTAATTTTTTAAAACTCATCAAATTTTTATATAAAGAAAATTGATATAAAATTTATATTAATTTGCATCTGCAATATAAAACCATTTAAATAAAAAATAGAATCACAAACCATCATTTAATAATAATAATAAAACAGCAATGATTTATTTTATTTATTTAAATACTCAGATGTCTTTTCATTGAAGTGGCTTTGATCTTAACCCAAGAATATTATAACAGAAAAAACTGGATCTAAAATTTAAGTTCAGAGCACTTTTCATAAAATTATCATTTAGTGATTACATATATGAAAATAAATTATAAGTTGAAACAAACTCTTATACTTTTTTAATATATGCTTGTTAACTTTTAGTTTTATATTGAAATATTTAGATTCCGTCCATCAACAAGTGGCGGCTTTAGAAATACATACATTTTATATAGAAATTAAATACTCAAGAATAGATATACAACATATACTTGTATTTAAAATGAAACAACCTTTTAAAAAGCCACTACAGAACAAAGGTCTCTAAACAGTCTCATAGAGAATCATAAACAGAATTACGTCTTGCCAAGTATCAGGCAGAGAAGATTTGAATGATATTCTAATTTTATTTTCTACCCAAGAGCAATTAGATATCTATCAACTGTTATTGATGATTAGCCAAGTTAATGATGACTGACTACCTAAAAGAAAAGTCAAACCTGATTAGCACTCTGAAAACGTAATCTTGATGGGGACATATCTCACCGCTTCATCATGGAATCTTAATACACACCCACATATACATATAAATTATAAAAGTCACGAATTAATTCATAACTTTATGCTATTTGTTTTCATAATATATTACTACTAATGTAATAATGTCAGGTGTTGTACTCAGGCTATGATAGTGGCGGAATGACAAATAGTACTGTTCAAAAATACCTTCAGCTGCCTTATAAGTTGGAATTCGTAAAAGGCTGTGTTTTCACTGCAGTCTTTCATGTTTCTTTTTTTCCTTACTGTCTTCAATCTCTTAAATTAATAAAAGTCCAATTGGCATGAACTTCTTATATCATCAGTTATCTCTATACTAATTGACCTTTTAATTAGCTTTTGCTATTGAAGACTTACCCTTAGTATTTATCTTAAAACTAAACAATTACAACTATTGTTTTGACTTTAAAAGTTTAATTAATTGAGAGTGATAGATTCACGAACAGATTTCGAACTAATGAAACATTGTGCTTAGTTATATTATTTTAGTATTTAAATCTTTACTTCCGAGCAGTGGACAATACATTTTCATATATATTTACAAAAAAAAAAAAAACTAGTTCGATTTCATCTTTGTGACACTAATAATTTGAAGAAAAGACTATTTTCTTCAAAGATAAACTAAATAAATAATACGACTTTTTCATCTGTTTACAGAAACTTACATTAGATGGCTTTAGAGTAGCTTGAAGATAACAGTCTTGGTAGATAAACCAAAGTTTCATAATGCTAAAAATAAATATACTGGGAGGAGTTTGCGTTATCATAAAGACTTTATCTTAGTTTTTGATTTCATTTGGAATATTTCTTAGTTCATTTAATAAAATTAAAAAAAATTTTTTTTTAGATATGAACTTGAAACAATTTATTACTGGTATCATAATACAATTTTACTGCAATAATTTATATGCATTAAAATTAGACGATTATTATGAGCGAAAGAGTTATGATTTAGCTTTTAACAAATCTATCTTAAGTAATTCAACATGTGGAGAGACACCTGAGGAATATTGCACTTTAACAAGTACCGCTTTACAGGTAGAATCTTCATAAACTAACATTTCGCTTTTTAAAATTATTTTAAAGTCTTTAAACATTATTTTACTTACCGCAATACCACTTGTAGTACATTTTTTTTTTTTTACCAACACAGTTTGTATGCACAAATTATCGTGAATATATATATATGAGTACATGTATATACAAAGCCCTCATAATGTGGCGATTAGTACAATCATATGCAATACCCATAATCTAGGTCAAATTTGACTACAGATGTATATCACACGTTTACATTATCGCACTTTCTTTTTAGCAAGCAATATTCTTTAAAAATAACCATTAATTACTTTTTATTGATCTAGAATTTTTTTTTTTACTTTTAAATTTAATAATCATATATATATAACAAAGTGAAAGTCAAATAAAGGTGGTCTTTCTTTACCTGGCAAATAGATTGGCGTTGTTATAAGAAAGATGGGTATTATTTGCAAATTTGCATAAATGATTCTTTGAGAATTAGACTTTTGAAGTATCATAGTAACACTTTGAGGACCTAAAAATAATCCTGAATACTACTGTAGCTATATATCAGATTCATACACACCCCCAATATTATAGTTATTTTTTCAAAGCAAAAGAGAGTCAATTTCAAAATACACATCTTTAATAGACCTATAATATCTATCGTCTTGGAATATATATACATATTGCAGATAGTCTCATGACCTAATAATTAGCACATCCATTTGTTCATGATCTACAGTTTAAAATTATTTCAGATAATTGAGAAGTTTTCATCCATGCTTAACTTTTTTTCTGATATCCATATTGTAGCTAAACACCCAGTTATTAATTGGTAAATGGATATGTTAGTTAGAGGAGAAAACTTAATAGCCAGAAGTTGGTGTTTTTTTTTTTCATTACTTTTTCCAAATAGATATTTAAAGCTTTTTGTCTTTATATATATATACATTGTTTAGGGTATTGAGTTCAGACCCTACATCTCAATCCCAAGGACTCCAAAAGGAGGGGGTGGAGAAGACTTTTTCTTTTTCAAATTCTAGTGTAATATATTAGCTATCTATAGAGGAATTGAGATTGTAAAGGGAAGAAGATAAATGAACTAAAGGAAGGATATGGTTATGAAAATATTAAGCATAGAGTAAGAAATGGAGAAAATTGCCGAAACTTTGATTGGTGAAGATGATAATGTATATATTATGAATATTTTAACAGTCTACCAGAAAACGAAATTTTAATAAGGATATAAGAAGCTATTGCTCTAGTTTTTAATTTCCAATATATCTATAATTAAGATTTAGCTCAGTCGTTTTATGCATCTGAACATATATCTCAGAGTTAAAGTTTTTAAGCATATACAAATAGTTGTTTATAACTACAGACTCCGTACATCTTTTTTTTTTCTAAGTTTACTTAGTAACTTTTTCTATTTCTTTTATATCTAGTAAGTTATAATTTCATTCTTTCTTAATAGTAATTTTTTTAATACTTTTCATTATTAATTTGGTCTATGACTTTCATTCCTGTTAGTAGTCATAATCTTTAGCTTTTCATATTGTCTAGTTTACTTTCATCAATCATCTATTAATTCAATTTTTTTTTCTGTCTTTGTTTTTACTAATTATGCAAGTTTTATATAAATGTGCATGCATGTAAATATACAAACATATATTTACACATTGACTTATATTAAGAGGTTTTAATAATTTCATATTTTCTTTGTAAAAAAAAATTTTTTTTTAAGGAAAAAAGAGAGAGAGAGAGAGAAAGATAAGTCCCACTTTACAGATAAAGATAAATCCCGTGTTGAAAAAGAGAGAGAGAGAGAGAAATCCATTAATAAGCAGTTAAAGTTAAAAATAAACCGCTAATTATTAGACCAACAAAGAATAAATTTAGGGGGGAAAAAAGAGAAAAAAAGAAAATCCACTATCAGATAATTATCTCTCAGCTTGCTAGCGTATATATTCGGGGAAAAGGGGGGTTGAAGAATGATTTTTTAAAAAAATTTTACTGAGTCTTCTGTAGAATCAATGCAATCGAAAAAAACTTGCCAGTTTTTTTTCTTTGCTATATTCAAATAGATTTTTTTAAACAAAATGCAATGCTAGGCTCTAATATACTTTGTTGGAAGGTCATGGGGCATCCAGGAATTCTCACACATTTGAAGATTTAAATGGAGTATCAAAATCAAGGAGTATCCATGTCTGATCATAAGAAACCTAGGGGATTCCAACCTCGACAGTGCCACATGTCTCCATTCTATGGATTCAAATAAACATCAAGAAACTACAATACAGAGAATGTTTATAAAAATAGAGCAGAAGGGAAAAAAGAAAGAAAATCAATTGCAATACTAAAGCAAATTGTCCATAAAGAAATGCGGACTGTAAACTGAGTACTCTTGTCCAAGATCCATGTCATGTAAAAATTATGAGCCTGAGCTTAAAATGAAATGTTTTCTGGACCGCTGTGACCTATATCTACGTGTGTCAAACAGTAGTATGTGGCTAAATTCAAATTATTAATATTGAATAAACTCTATTTAAAATAAAAGCTATTAAACTAACTGAGATGGTTTCTACATCCCAAAAAGAAGTACAGTATATGGTAATATCAAACTTGTTCTCAATGACTCTTAACAATTATTATTAAAATCCATTCTCTTCTCTCTCTCTTTCTCTTTCCCTCCCTCCCCCCAAAGCGTTAAACGAAGCATCACTTATTAAAAAAAAAGTTTTCAATAATGTTTAATATTGATTATATCCATACATATATAAGTGGTTACATATAATATTAGTATATAAAAAATTTAATAACACACACATCCCAATACTATTTGTATGGATGGGTGTGGATTGTGTATAAATATGCAAATCTTGAAAGAGAAGGATTGCAATTTATTATAATGAGAAATAAATTTAAAGTAATTAATAACATAGTTTAATAGTGGACTGGATGAATGAAGATCTATTTTTAGACATGCATATTTATAATTTGGGGGTAATTTCTTTACCCACCTTTCTAATTTTCAATAATTTATATCTTTTATGTGTTTATACTATATGCGTGTGTTTTGATTTTTTTATTTTATTTATGAAATCTAAATTTTCTATAATCTGAAACATCTTTATATACATCTAAATGTATCAACATCTATATATCATAATGCAATCGTCCAACGATTGATTGTAAATTCGGGGTGGGGGGTTACATTTATTATAGTTGTTATTAATCACTGAATACGAACAATCTTTATTGATTATTATGTAATTTTTTTCTATGTTTGTTGATGAATAACTCGCAATAAAAGTAAATTATTTGATCAAGAAAGTTTATGTTTCTTAAGATTGATTGATTTTCTTTTGGAAATAGCTTTGTAATCACCATCACTATTAGATCCAAACAGTAACCATAGTTTAAAGATATAATGATAATTTGATAAATAATTAGAGAAAAGGGATTTAAAAGAGACCAAGCATCTCAATTTGTCATAGGCACATCCATGGAATCAAGGAAAGGTATTGTAATATCCATTGGTGCATATCATAGTATAATTTATCAATTCTAAATTAATAACGGCCATGCTTTATGTAAGGTCAATGGTAATATCAGTTGTAGGGTCAGTTGTAAAGTGGCAGATGCAAGGATCATCCCCATCATTTTCATCATTGTATCAATTGTTAATCTAAAGTATAAATAAAATAAAATAATCGTTCATATACAAGCTAGCTTAGGGTATACCTCCCAGCAGTGAATCCTATTAATCCAGTACAATATATATATATATATATATATATGAAAAACAAAAACAAGTTAATCACGTAACCTGCTATCACTTGTTATTTATGTTCAAAAGATGGCGCTATACCAAAACCGCCGAACAAGTGTAAGATTTGTTTTACATAAACGAAAAAAGAGTCAGAAATTAACTACCTCTTTCATTTGCTCACCCCCAGATCAGCTGATTTCAAGCTGGTTTGCTCTCCTCAGTGGGGGATAGAGTATAGAAACTAGATCTAAAACACTGACTCTCAAGTGTTTATGCAAAACGTTTCTATCAGATTGCAAGCGTGAATTTTTCAGACCGGTAAAGTCTTCAAACTCAGCCTAGCAAGCCAGATATTTATATGGGTCTGATCTCAGTTCAGAATCACCATATAATCAAAGTCTCTGCAATATATATCATTGCAAGAAAACTTTAAAGGTACATTTATGAAAAACAAAAACAAGTTAATCACGTAACCTGCTATCACTTGTTATTTATGTTCAAAAGATGGCGCTATACCAAAACCGCCGAACAAGTGTAAGATTTGAAAGAGGTAGTTAATTTCTGACTCTTTTTTCGTTTATGTAAAACAAATCTTACACTTGTTCGGCGGTTTTGGTATAGCGCCATCTTTTGAACATATATATATATACACTAAAAATTTAATTCTATTGCATTGATTGTTTATTTTTGGTAATATATATTTTTCAAAATATGTATACTTGTATCGTTCAATAATCAAGTATTACAACTATTGTTCATTGCCTTGCCATACTAATGAATCAGTTTTCAATTGTAATGTTCACAATTTTTAGGTAGTTGCTTAAAAACTAAATCAGTCATCAAAGCTATTAACAAATGCAGATCTAGCTACTCATTTCTATGAATATAAGAGACACACTGATAAAGAATGATAGGAAAAGTATTGATGATAATGGAGATTCTTGAGATTACTGTCAAAAGATAAACAATCAAGACGATACTGAATCAGATTAAATCTGAATCGTTTTCCTTGAAACTCAAATAATTAAATGGAAATAGTTGTATGTATTTACTCATGTCATGAGGTAAATTTTATTATACTAGTATAAAATGATCAGACAGACTGATAATGAAACAAGTTAACCAAGAAAGGAATAAATTCCATCATCATCATGAATGTGCCATTGAAGACCTGGAAAACAAAACACTTGACCGATGATTTAAAAGAAATCATTTATTGATCAAAGGTCATCAGTTTGATAACATGTTATAACAAATAACCTAAATAATCTTAACCAAAAGATAAATTTCACCAGATCACCTGAATTATTTTAATGAGTGTGAATGTGCTGTTGATAATTTATATGTAATAGGTTTTAACATTATTTATCGGTCAAAGGTGACATCAGTGTTTTTCTTGGATTTTTTTTACATCTTTAAAAATATGTTAAATTTATTTTACCTCTGGTTTACTCATTTATAATATTGAGTCTTGAAAAACAGTAAATTGCTAATAAATTTTATCATTTGATAAATTAGATTCTGTACAGAATAATTTTTATCTTGATATAACAATTTCATTAAAATGAAATATATTCTATAGATTTTCATTCAAATATATTTATTGTAATACTGTATAATTAATGGCTAGTAGATAGAAGTATTATATCCAAATTTCCAGACTAGTTTTCTTCAGAGAAAAACATTGCACCCAGCCTTCAACAACCATCTTTATTTTTTCTATAATATTTAAATTCATAATGCAAGATTCATAATCACTCTGACTTTGGTCCTAGACTTATTTGCTTATATAGTTACATCATTCTGAGTCTAGACATGTAACAATATATTTTAAGGTCTTCTAGTTTTTCCCACTATAGAAAAATGATCTGAAAATCTAAAGTTCTTTACTAATGAAGGTCAGTATTTAGACTCTAGTTGTAAATGTGATTATAGTACTACCATATTGTAATGATCCGGAGAATATAGACTTACATAAACTGCCCTACAGGGCGCCATCTAGGCATTTGAACCTAGAAAAATTTATAAAGTAGGCAGATACGTAAGTCAAAAAAAAAAATTTTTTTTTTTTTATATTTTGTTTCCGGTCGTTAGCCCATGTCACTAGCTCAGTGGAATAGCAGAGATTTAATACTATAATACCTTATCTAATTATAATTTCAATATTAAAAAATAAATAAACTAAGCCACTGCCAGTAATTAGCATACAAACATTTATTTATGCACATATATATAAGATTGAAAATTGTTTTAGTATCAGTTTACATTTTAACATTTAACATTATTTTTAACTTTACTTTAGATTTTAAATTACATTTTAATTTCTATTATATTATAAGTTTACATTTTAATTAAGTTCGCACAGATGGGATTATAAAAGCTTGTTTTAATATGTTGCGTATAGATCGGTTACATAGATTACAACGGTCAAAAACATTTCAAAATCAACATAAACGATCAAAATATAAAATCATTGATACCGACAATTGCAGAGGGAAATTTATAAGTAACCCAATAGTATTCACCATAAGATACTTGCATTGTCACCAATAACTTAAAAGACATCCGAATAAATACATTTTAGATACTCACCGTAAGGTATCATTATTTATCGAATGTCTATATATTTTGATCAAATATGAAAACCCAAAACATACTTAACCGATAACCAATCCATGCAAACATCTATAAACAACTTAAATTTAATGCATTTTTGTTTAGTGTCGAGTATGAATAGACTACATAGATTTGCATTTGAAAATAAACATTCTATCCCTATTTAACCTTAGGCTAAAATTCGTAGTCAAACTGGCATCAATTCATCTGATACATCGATGTATTCAATGTAATACGGAATACGGCAGCACCAAAAAGATTAAGAGAAGACATTGACTCTCATCAGATAGGAATATTACATCTATCTAACGAGAAGAACAATAAAAAAAAAACTCCATAGAAAGGAACTGCGTTCTCCGTCTTATAATTCCTTCCATAGGCAAATGGGTGAGTGCGGCGTATATATAAACGATTCTGCCAGTAGCGAATCTCCGACTACATCTACTAACTACATCAATATATCCAATCCATTGACCCAATTTAACAACGACACAAATAACCTAAGATTACCCTCCCCTAATATAACTTTACAAATCTATACAGCCATTCACGCCCGACTTAAGTTTAACATTTATATAATTAATTTAACGAAAAACAAAAATCATGATAAAACTTAAAGAACAAAAAATAAATAAATAAATGGAAATGATTTTAAATATATATATAAAAAAATACATCAAATAACATTATTAATAAATTAAGTTGGTCAGATAGGATAATATTGCAATCATTTAAATCTGGAAAGTTTTAATTTAATGTTCATTATTTATAAAGTTCTTACGGTTTAAAACAGTTCATCTTTATCCGTTGCTTGCCATGAACGTGAATTCCCACGCCGTCCTAAGATTGGTATTCTGTTGGCCGATTTATTTATCCATCCGGAGGTTTTTGCTTTAACTGGTCCTCAATGTAGAAAAACGATAGTTCATTTCTCTTTCTTTCTTAGCAAAACTGAAGGGATTGAAGAGTGCATCTTTTCAATCCCTTCTCCTTCACTTCCGCACTAACACATATCTGTCACATCGTAAATAATCTATCCTTAATAATTTTCAAACTTGTCCTTTTATATTTATTTGAAGGATTGAATTTACATTACGTCATCGATGCGATGGTCCTTTCGCTGAGGTCCGATTCCATAGGGATTTCTTTTTATTTGCTAAAAGTTTCTATTGTTTTCCTATCTGACCGATGTTTTTACATTTAAATGCCCAAGGCTGGTTTACATTTAACTAATTAAAACAATCATTTCCATTTCTGATTAATTAATGTGTTTTCCAAGATTAAAGATATATTTTTATCTCTAAATCTTTTTAAGATTTAGTTTTAAACTACTCTTTTTTTTAATAAAGTTTTATTTTAATAATTATTTATCTGTGCGATTTTATATATATGCGAGTTTAAGATGATTTTTTAATTTTCAGTTTTTAATTCTTAAAAAAGAAATTTTTATTGGCGAACTTTTTTTTTTTATGTTTACTAATAAAAAAATAATGTAACGTACGTATGTGCCCGTTACAATATATTACTCAAGTTTATAATATAAGAATATGTATTATATTAGTAAAAGTAATAAGATATAATGATGCTGTATTCGATACTTAGTGCATCATTTCATTTATATAATTCTTTCCTCCTAGTTTAAAGAGGAAATACATCTTTTTGCTGACAAATTTCTTCATAAAATATAGTAGTTCCATCGATTAACAGATAATTATAATATTCAATCTACATATTCATTTACTGTAAACTAAAGTAATCATGGATATTATATGGTAGTATTATATATACCAAATTCATAGATTAGTTTTTGGCTTGGCCATGTTATATACACATTGAGCACTACATATGTTATCAATTGATGATCCACTGCAAGACTTAAAAGAATCTTACCATTAAGCAAAATAGAATACCAAGTGGGTTTTTTTTATTATATGATTCAAACTTAGTTTGGAATATTCAATATTCAAAAATTTTAAGGTATAGCCTATCTTTGTCCAAAATATTTTTGAAATTGATCACAAATTATAAGAAAGACTCCTATATTAATTTTTTTTAAAAATTTATTTGTAGCATAAATTAACAGTTTTAGATCGTGGTAGGTAGCACTTGTTTGCCACACTCACAAACTGGACTTTAGGTACAGATAGATTTGGAAATTTTTTTTTTTATTATTATAAACAAAGTAGAAAATCTCATAATCTAGCAGATTGATTAATTATATAGATACTATCTTCTTTACTATTCCTCTGTAAGAAAAAAAAATCTAGAGTAACTATTGTGTATAAATGTCTTGTTTCTGGAAAATAATTGTTTTGTAGTTAATAAATGGATATAACTGTCAAAACATGTATTGCATCTATTCACAGTAATAATATTTTGAGAGTTTACTGCATGTCAAGGTTGAAGAGATTACAAATGCATAGTTGTTGAAAGTAGCAGACATCAGGTTGAGAATGTACCAACCATATTTTTTCTACTGGAAGATCAATATTATTTGCTTTCAGTGACAACTTGAGTATGCCCAACTATATTCTGCAAAAAATAGACATTGTGTTTTACTGTCTGAGTAATTCCAACTGACCTGAAAATGACCAAAATTTGTTTTTTTTAATGGTCTCATATAGATCACTACCTTGCTGGGAATAATCATATTTTATTACTTAGTAATGTAATTGACTTGTTTGTTTACACTATTGTTGTTTTATTAATCAATCATACTATACTCTGAATTTGATCCTTCTATACTATGGACAAGCCCTTTATTGAGGTAAGTTTGAAATCATAACAAATCTTTGTGCTACAGTTAATCATTTGGATCCATGTTACTCCAGATAATTCCATTTACTAGATTCTCCTTTCTAATTCAATGAATGAACAGATTAAAGAAATTGATGATGATCTCTGAAAACATTGATGTTCATTATTATTCAACTTACATTATTAATGTATTAAAAAGACAGGGTTTGATATCTTTTGACTTACTTCATTCTGGATATACTAACCTTCAGGGATTAAAAAATCTTTAAGAGTCATTTTTCATAACGATGAGATAGAAATACTTAAAAACAATAAAAATAGTTTACATCAAATTTATTTTTAGAAAAGGGGAAATATAGAACAAAAAGCTTAAGCAATCTTTAGTAGAGATAACAGTTTTCAATTTAGAAATGTGTGCTATTCTTAAAAAGCAATAAACAAAACCTATCACTATATAAAATATTGTTAAAAATATATTGAAACACAAATATAAAGACCATAGAAAGGAGTTTGATTGCCATTGTATTAAAAGATGCTGAAACTCTTATTGACTGGAATTAAAGCAATACTTTGAGTAGTTAATTTGGGACCTAAAGATTCTGGATCAAATCTAAATGAAACAGAAATCTCAGTCTTACCAATAGAATGAAACTTTTGAACTCTAATTAAATAGCAATCTTTTTGGATAGCTAGCAGTTTATATGAATGAATGTTGTATTAAGTTCCTTCTATAAAAACAGATATGGTGTTTAGGCAAAGGATACTATGATATTTAAACTACCTCAGTGATTGTTTGATATCACTCATCACTTTTTTAAAAACAATTCTAATATCTTACTTTAAAATTATGTCATTAAGTTTAAAAAGTCATCAAATCATTAAAATATGCTATAATAAATAAATAAATGACTGTAAGACCTAAAAAAAACTAATAAATAGCATTTTTATAAGCTAACAAAATGCTATGTGTGAAATGTTCTATTGAATGTTTTTGAAAAGTGGATAATGGACAAAAAAAATAGGAACTGATTGTAAATATCTGAGATGGAGATGTGGTCATGGAAAGGGATGAAAAGCATTAATTAAATGAATAAAATGACAAATTAAGATATTTTGAAAAGAGTTTATAAATGAAAAAAAAAAGATTGAGGAATTCTCTAAGAAAAACTATATTGAACATATATTACGAAGAAATAGTTTAATAAAAGAAATTTTGGAGAGAGTGGTAAGTGGAAACAATGAGAAAAAATGGAAAAGATTGATCTTGCTGGATAATAAGATGGAAAGAAATATGTGGAATTGAAGAGCTGGGCAATGAAGATAAAGATGAATTTGTAATATGATTGTTCACTAGATCTGTCCATAGGATAGAATACTATTGATTGACAAAAATACCAGTTTTATCATTTAGTACATATTTATAACAAGCCTGTTTTCAAGAATAAATATATAGTTGTCACAACATACATTTAATCAATGAATGTGGAAATCCCTCTTTTAATAAATAAACAATAATAATTCTTTTTTAATCTTTTTATTTGTTATAGCAAATCCAATAATTATAACATTTCAACGTGCATAAAGCACCAGTCTTATTGCATTTATTATCATTCTTTTTTATCCTGTTCATAATTAACTGCTTGTACTTGTCTTCATTGATGCAAATCAAACATCTTTTTCAAATAAACTGGAATAACTTAAAGCATTTTAAAATCAAGCCATAAAAATGGTCTTTCAAAATATTTAAGTCAAGCATTGGTGGTCGAGAGATCAGAGCAGCTGACTTACAAGTGGTTGTCCCGGATTATCGGGTTCACTTCCCGGCCAATGCTATGACACATGAAAAAAAAAGTAAGAATACCAGTAATTCAAATGATCGAGGCACCAAAATTTTTGTTCATAGCTAATTTTAAAATATAATACGAATACAACAAGCCTAAAAATATATAATGTAAACAACAATTTGCTATATGTGTGTATTTACTGCATGCATTCATCAATATCTATTATATTTTAGTAGCTGCAATAATAAAAATAATCTTTTATGCACTACATAGCTTGGTGTAGTTGTAAAATGGATATTAATTATGTCCATGGGTTGCATGCAATTCTCTAACTTCTGGTGTTCAAACTTCTGCTAAACTTCCAAGTAATAAAGCCATTTGATTTTTTTAATAAAAAAACTATGATATCCTTTTTAATTTCATACATAAGATTTTTAATATAATTGATATTTTATAGTTTTAAAATGCAGGAGCAACATGAATAGGATTAAATAAATTTCATTACCTAATAAGGAATTTGGTATTGTAATATTATTATTTATTCTGTTGATGTTTCCAGTAAACATGTTAATAAATAGGGAGTTTTACTATGTTCCTATAAAGATTCTTTATTGATATGAAGTCAATTCATATGGAAGTGGATGTAAATGCATTTTTTATATTGAAGATTTGTTAGACTTAAATGATATGTTAGATATAGATAGGCAACTGATGATCTTGCATGCATAGGAGGATGTTTTCAAATATAGATAGAGTTCCAGATGATCTTGTCAATAAAATATAGATAGCAAAGATGTAATTCCTGATTTTTCATAGTTATATTTGTTCATGAGTACTTTGGTATTAAAGCTGTAACATAGAGCATGTATTAGACCTGTGCCTGTTCACATTTATATCAATCCACTGATAACTTTGTAATCTGGTGATCTGACCAAAATAACATGTACACGGATCTTGCACACAGCTTTTTTGGCAAAAAAAATGTGTACACAGATCTTGTACATAGTATTTTGGCAAAATTTACAAAGTTATTGGGAGGTTGATATGAATGTGAACAGGCACAGTAGATCTAATACATGCTCCATGTTGCAGGACTAAAAATAACTAGAAGTAAAAGAATAGTAAAACATAATAAATATATATATATCATTTTCAATAACAAATGCATTCAAATATGTACCAACTTTCAAATATTTACAACTTTTAACATTAACAAGTTTCAAAAAAAAAAATATGACTTTTAACACTAACAACTTTTAAGAACGACATTTGAAATATAAAAAAAAATGTGATTTGCGATCTTATAATAATAATGCCATTAATCAAAAAAAAGTAGTTAGTTAAAATATGCACCAAACAAACAGTAAATGATTTTGATTTTTAAGTAATTTGGATAAAAATACATTAACCATACTCCTATGACACTTACTGTGTAATATATAACAGGAATTTATGCATTAAAACCAAACTTTTCACATATAGTGTTGCCACAGAAAGTGGAGATCTGCAGTAAAAAATTTCCTTCTGAAAATGAAACTACATGATTGCAAAGTATGCTGGGATTTTTATAGAACTGCTAATAAATGTGTTTTTTATAAAGAAATTAAACTAAAACTACAAAAAAAAAATACATATTAATTATTACACTTATTACATTTTTATTATCCTGGCAGAAACATTTCTTACATGTCGTTAAGTATTTGCTATGAAGACATCCTCATTTATAGTATTCTTCTCCACATGAATTCCATTAGGTAAAGATTACACTAATTAAAAAAACCATATTTTGTCACATATACTAGCAGGGATTATTTTCTTTCAAATTGATGACATTTTGACATTACACATTTATTGTGGGTGTGATAAGGCATCTTATCTCTCCTATATTGCAATTTTAATACCAAAGTATCTGTTTGGGTACTAGAGATAGAATACCCAGTTTTTCTATTTAATAGTTTACACCAGAGGTGGAGTTCCTGATGGTCCACATTTATATTTCTTTAGTAAATGTAAAAGGCCAATTGACATGTCATTAAAAGTGTAAGGTATGGATGATGCACTTATTGTTATATTTTAAATAAAAGGATTGTCAAGAACTTCAATATTTTATTGATGGTATCACCATTAGTGTATATGATATGAGATTTATTGGGTCTAATAAAGAAATGAAATTTTGTGAAAGTTGACAATGATATACATGTGAAAGAAAGAAATTGTGGTAACATAATAAAATTAACTCAGAAATAAAAAATTATTTGAGAGGGTCCATTAAAAATAAAAAAATAAAATTTTGAATTAATAAATAATAATGAACAATAAAAAAATATGAAGAACTTTGAGAATATGTTTATTTTAAATATATTCATTTGTTTCTCAGTGGAATATGTAGTTAATGAAAGAATGGATTTGAACCTCTTATACAGTATTAAATTATTTATCATAAAAGAATATAATTAAAAATGAAAAGAGAAACTCTAGTGCCATTAACAGAAGAATCAAAACCTCCATTGAGTATGGAAAATATGTTTGAACTTTTTTTTGAGAATAGAAGGAAACAGTGTAAAAATGAAAGAGTATAAGAATTCCAAATTTGAAGAAAATAGATAGAAGAAAATCGTTTAACGTTAAAAGAAAAGATAAATTCCAAGTTGGAAAACAATAATATGAATTTAAATTCAAAATTAGAGGAATTACAAAAGAAAAAAGAAAAATAGTAAAAAGTGTGAAGTAATTTTTTCTAGTATTGTAATATAATCTTCAATACTTTCTCTTCCTCTTTTATAATTTTTTCTAGCATAAATGATAGATTGGACAAACAAATAATGGATTTAGAAGGAAATATTCCAACAAAGTTTCAAACAAAAAATTCAGAATTTAGAAGTCAAATTTGGATAAGAATTAAAGAAAGTTGATAAAAAAAATAGTGGAAATGGATAAGAAAAGAAAAGATGAAAGTAAACAAATAATCGAGTTAGAAAAAGGTATATTAGATTGTCAAAATATTCAAAAATTGGGATAAGTTATGGGAAAATTCTTAGTAAGTAACTAAATTTGAAAGAAAATAGATTGAATGTCTAGAGAAGAATCATAAACAATATATTAGCCATTAAAAAAAGAATAATGATAAATTGACTTAATCACATGGAAAATTTATCCATTACTCAACAGACTTTTGAATAAAAGTTAATATTAAAGATAGATATATCAGTTTGATAAAGTAGATAAGGCCATAGAACAAGTGCAGGAGTTAATAATTGTATCACAACCACTAGATGAAAAATTACATAAAGAATTGGACATTTTGACAACTCAAGTGGACAATTAAATGTAAAGATGAGTAAATCAGATCAGAGACCAGAAAGTCAAATTTTAGATGAAGTAAAAGGATTATATAGTAAATATAACTCTTATTACCATGATGTTATGATAAACCCTATACTTATTTATGAATCAAAAATAGGCTCTGTTAGAGGAGTGAATTTTTAAAAAGTAATACCAGAGAGTCATAGATCCTATACTGCCTAATCCATTGACTAAATAGGAAGGTATTACAGAGACTCATCTTGAAATTGTAAGTAGTGAGTTCAACCAGAGTTTAAAAAAATAATTTTAGAGAATGCATCTGAAATTCTAATCCAGTGACCAAATTTATAACTATAATACCTTTCAAAAAAAGAGTTGGGGAAAAATTATTAGAGCATTTAGATGACAAAACTATTTACATTTTATCAATTAATGGAAATTGAAAAAAGTTACTATCATTAATAATAATTTGTATGGATTAGCCAAGAATTGGTGGGCTTTATTATTTACCAACAACTTCAATAAATATAAAGCCTCTTTATTTAATACATTTTGGAGTAAAGAATAACAAGGTGGATTTCAATATCAAGTGACACAAAAAGATATTGATGGTGTTAAAGAGAAATTTTTTTCTACAGGCAGGTAACAGAGTTGAAAACGACCAAATTTAATTTGTCAAAAGCCAGATTATAATGACCATATGTTATAATTTGCCTAAGGATATACAACAAGTATTACTAACTGCCAATCAATCCAATATTAAAAAAATAGCAGAAAATTTATATACTATTGTCATGGTAGTTTATGTCATGATCATGCAAACAGAAACTAATAAGTTATCTTCATCAGATATAAGTGTGCCAAATTATTGTTGATTTTTGTTTAGGAACCAGGAAAAAATTAGAAATTAGTCAGATACTGCAAATTTTAAAAAGTAATGGGAATCATACTTATATCAGAAGAAATGCACAACAAGGAGAACCAAACAAAGGAAGTAGTTTAATATTACCAAAATCCTTATACATAAATTCTGAACAGAATTAGGAAAACTGGTAAAGACCTCATTAGGAAGTTCCCCATGGTGAGAATCTCTTACATCAAAGAGGGACCATATAAGATTATTTTAGAAAAAAATATTGGAATTAAAGATATTTTCAATGTTAGAAGCTTAAAATATTTCACACAGATGTCTAATAACAGTACAATTTTTTATTGTTCTTTGGTAAGGACAAACAGTTTGAAAAAAAATGTATATATTCCGAACTCACCAAAAACGTGAGACTGTTTATGATAAACATTTTTTTTTAGATATTATTAATACTTAAAGGTATACATTTTTATATTTTAAATTTAGCTAAATTGTTTAAAAATCATATAGGAAGCATAGTAAAATTATTTTTAATTCAAATATAAAAATAAAAATGTTGTTTTTCTTTAGAAAATATATAGAAATTAACGGATAATTGGACTATATAACATATAATTAAAAAAACATTGGAAAAATTGTTATATCTTATGTTTTGTTTTTTATTTATTCGTAATTAGGAGGGCCATAGAAAGGCTAAAAAATATTTAAAAAAGTATTAAAAAAGACAAATCAAAAACTCTAATATTATTTAAGAAACTTACAAAATATGATTTAAAAAGGTTGTAATTTGCATTGACTGTGGGGTCAATATATGATGTGTGTGTGCATACAATAATAAATATATAAATAACTAAATAAAATTACACACATCAATATTAAAATAATTTAAATAAAATTAACATTGTTGTTAGTTAATCATTGGAATAAATAATATAAAAAATATGTTTATTCTAGATTATTAATAATTATTATTATTAGAATTTATAAAACATTATTCTTTGTATTGTTATTTAAGTAAATGAATGTATTTAAAAGAACACAGACAGAATGTAGGAAAGCCAATAAAAATTTTATTGAAATGATTGCCTGATTGGTAAAAGAGTACAATTTTTGAATAAAATAGAAAGCAAACATTGAATTCAATGATACTTATCTTCAAATCTGATTTAAAATCTTAACTATGGAATAAGCTTATATTTAAATAACTCAGAAATCAAAAACATGGATTTCTAAGATAAAATGGAGAGGTTTACTTCTCATTTGCTACTATATTGTTGCAAGATATCGTATAGAAATCATAACATAAAAAGCATAGTTTGGAATAAGCAAATTATATAACAAAAATCTCTCTTCAAAATTAATGGATATAATAATTTATTATATTTATCAATCAACTATGTAGAAAAAGAATATAAAAAATTATTGTTCAAAAACAAAGTCAGATATAATGATTATTAATAATAATTTCATTCAATTATCACCTAGATTACACAGGGAACCTAAGAAACAAGCAAGAACAATTGATAGTTTTTATTCAATATCACATCATTCAGGTTAAATAAATACAGAAAATGATATTATTTTACATTTACTTTATAAAGAATCTAATTTTCCAAAGTGTTCTATAGAAAAAATATAATAGTAATAACACTTTTATTTAACAAATATTATGTAATATTTGATTTTATTTACTAGTGCAGAGATAGTAAGTAATTTAAACAGTAAGGATTTTTCATCCTAACACATATATTATAATGTTGTTTTTTTATAATATCTCAACAATGCTATTGTATTTTGTAAAATATTTATATTTACATTAGTATAAGTTTGTACACTCCAGAAAAAGTAGAAAATATATTATAGAAATACATTTTAGATGGCTAATGAATAAGTGTTAAATTTAATTAATAAATTTATGTTAATTGTGATAAGAACATTGGGATCGATAAATTTCAATAAATATTTGCTGATTAAAAATATTTCTTGCTAAGATACTAATTAATTAATGGTATAGACTATAAATGACCTTATATGGAAATGAATTCATAAGACACCAATTAATTAGTTATCAATCTAAAAATATTACCTTATATGAAAGAAAGTAATTAACTGTGTGAGGAATTAAAAACTATAAATAGAGTAAGCAACAACATGCATGGTTCATTTTCCAGTTTATGTTGGTGAAAGATGTTAGTGACAATGGTTTCAGTGAGTATGCATAACTCAATGAAAATGTGTTCATGAGCAGCAATTTAAGAGGTCCAAAGAGTTTGGGAAACCAAAGCTGGAGGAAACAGTCTGGATAGCCACTAGATGCAAAGAGTTGATTTTTAAACAGATTTCCAGTGAATTTACCAAGCGGACTGTTGCTGAAAGATGGAAGTGATTGCAGCTAAAAGCTCATAGTGATGGTTTCAGCGCTCTCTGATGAAGCTAGATGTGATCACATGCAGCTAAACTGGACAAGGGCCAAAGTGTTTGGGAAGCCACAGTCAATAAGAAACCATCTTGAAAACAGCTAGTCTAAAAGTTCATCAGGGGAAATGAACCAAAGAGAACTATATATATATATATATAGATTGTGTTATGTGTGTAGCAATACCTCATCACAAGAAGTTAACCAAAGTGAATTATACATGTATAGTATGTTATGTATGGGGCAAATACTTCATCAGGGGAAGTTAACTATCGGGAACTATAATAGCAGATTGTTTCTTATGTATTATTTTGTTTGTTGGTATTCATAATGCATGGATTTCAAATACACAGCAAATCCCTTATTGAGTATTGAGGAAGCTCTCAAACTAAGACACAAGATGGAGACTTTTAAAAAGATAAGAAAAAACTTGCTTGGCCTCAAGAATTGTTAATTAGTAGTAATTGATATTTTTTTAATAACATCAAAAGTTAAAGTTTATCTCTATTTAATGGATATTATCTCCTTATTTCTATTTATTATATAAATATATGTATATATATTTTCTTTAGTATACATTGGAGAGTTAAATATTGCTAATATTTGATGAGATATAACTTCTCCACTTTTTGATTCTAAAATCTAAATCAAAAGTAATTTAAATCAAAATGGTATATAAATGTTTGATTATTGCAATTATTATCGTATAAACTATAAAAAAAGAGTTTGAAATAATATTGTTTTATAATATTATATAAGTTTGTCTGCTAACGGAACTGAAATAAACTTTTTAGATCATAAAATTTATTATTAAAAACAGAAAAGGAGTATATAATTATGAATTTATTGCTTATTGCAATGAAAGAAGTATTTTGAATAATTTCACTACTTTTATCTGCTTATCTCAGTATAATGTACAGAAAGGACAATTCAAAAATCAACTTGAGCTATTCAAAATTTATGAATTCATCAACACCAAACAATCTACCATGTTAATAAAGTTATGACAAGGTCAAACTAATATTATTCAAATAATTGTCTATCATGTATATATAATTATAATAAAAATAATAAATTTAACAGTAATAAACTATTATAAACAATCCTTAAATCTGCAGAAGTCCTTTTGGTTAATTTCTTAAGCCTGCCTCAACTGCCATTAAATTTTTTTTTTTTTTAATTTAATGGCAGTTGAGGCAGGTTTAAGACCGAAAGTACTTCTGCAGATTTAAGGACTGTTTATAACAGTTTAGTTAAATTTATTATTTTTATTATAATTACAATTTTGTTTTAATTAACAGACATTTTATTTATATATATAAAAGAAGGTCAATCAGTCCCAATTAACGTTTTAAAAAAATTGAAATATATACGTTTGTTATTTTGTCATTTTTTCACTTTAACATATCATGAAAGATCAGTTCTTCCACCAGATATTTTTTTATAATACACAAACATATATTTAACATACAGCATATACATATAGTGTAAAATAAATGCATTAAATGAATTTTTGTCAGCATTTGTGCTTGTGTGAAAACTATTTTAAAGGTTAAATATTCTGATGTGATTATTATTATTAAAATTTATATATATATATATTGGCAGATAACTTGTAACCATGTAATAATCTTGAGATATGTTTGAAGGATAGGTCTGCTATAATATAATGTTTTATATTTGACTGTAGTATATATAAGAGCTTATTGTAAGAAGGTATTTATCAAAGTCACTATAACTTGATGAAAATTATTTATAGACTTTTCAAAATTAAGCATGATGCAGGTGAACATATCAGTATTTTTGTCATATTTGACTGCCATTTAAGACATAAAAGGGATTATTTTAAGTTGTCTGTATCCCCAAAGAGGGAAATGTTATATTTAGTATAGTTCAAACAGAATCCTGATATTTTTTTAATTGCAGAGTTAGTACAATTCTACTCCAAAGAATGTTATCTCTGATTTTTAACTATTGATGTTAGCAAATGCTACTACTATTATTAATGTTATGCCTTATTTAGTCTTAGGAAATAAATGGTCTTTATTCAAACACAAATGCAACTTAACCAAATATATAATTACCAAATGGACAATATGAATTTCACAGAAATCGGTTGAAAAAAAACAACTATGAAATGAAATTGATATTATGCTTTGTTATTTTGTTACTGTTGCCAGTCATAAATAAAAGATGAAACACTTATTTTATTTAAAGTGACTTTGTGTAATTTTTTTTTAATCACATCACTTACTTATACATATGGGTCATAGTGCATTACTTGATTTTGATAACTTAATTATTTTACTCTGAGAATATTAAAGTGTTACTATTAGTTGCACAAATATCAATAAGCAGCTATATTTTTAACATTAATGATTTAAAAATATTAAATAAATTATTTATATTTAGTTGATTTATAAATATAATTTACATTCAATAAAATATCCTCTTTGTTTATACATTATATTTAGCAAGTGATAAAGTCTCATTAATGACTATTAAAGCTAAGTTATGAGAGTTAAACAAGTAAAGTATAGAGGAGTGATAAAGTTGGATACATTCTTTTCATTTATATTATGAATTTGACTTGTATAATTATAGGATACCATTTCAAAAGCTAGTCCATTCTCATATTAATTGCCAGTAGAATTTGACACATAACATAGAAAGCTTCTTGTTTTGTATTTACTTATTATTAATTAAAAGACCACTTTTAGCATGATTGTAATCTAGGTGTATAGAAATTAGAGGGAGTTTGAATAAAGGAATTAAAGATCCAAACCATTCATTCTCTCTCATACTATTACATATATATTGTAACAATCTCTTTGACTCCAATACTATTTTTAGTTCAGCTCAAACATCAAAAATATGAAATATATAGTAATGCCATTTTATGAGACTCAATGATTAGCTAAAAATATATAATACATAAAACAAAGTAGACAAGAGATGGTCACAATATAGTGGTTTTAACATTGAGAGGCATATAGAATATGCTCATCAATGGCATTACTATTGTAGAAATTTTCCAACTACTATCCTAGTATAATCATTAAAAAAATCCCTACAACAGACAATGACTAACACAATCTTTCATTAAAAATAATGATTATTCTACCCTTCACTTATTTGATAAACTATATAAAAAAAATAATGAAATCAAATGCATACTAAAATACTTTATAATAATTATTGCTACCATATGGATATCTCAAGGATAATACTTACTTTCTTATAATATAATTAACAGTAAGATAATTGGATAATAGGAAGGATTTTACTAAGATCCAATCATCTTAATAATAATCACACCTAACATTATAAACCTAAATTAAATTTTCTTATTAAAATTAACATAACTTTAATAATCATAATATAATAAATTAACATTCATTATTTACTACCTTACATTCTCTTAAATAATTTAATTACACTTGAATATCAACAAATATCTTCATTGTACAACTATTAATTATAAAACAGAATAATAATTTACTATCATCAAAAGTTTTACAATACAACTATAACATCGTCCCTTTCATTCACTTCAATACATTAATTACTTTAGCATCTCCTCTTTTAAATTACATCTTAAAAATGTATGTAAACCTTATAATATATTCTATTAATAATCTATCTTTTAAACTAATATAATATTTTAAATTTATTCTAAGAATGAATATAAATTGATTTTAAAATAATAATAATGTGACTCTTAAGATATTACCATTTTCAGTTAATGCTCCATGGAAATGATACTATTAAATAGCAATTCTTGATAATTATAATTTTCAAGTAATAAATAATTAATTTATCAAGTTCTCCTTTTTTATAACATCTTTGGCATAAATTATCCAATAATTAGATTTTTAATTGTAATCATTTTTATAAATGATCCATGTGCTTTGATATGATTTCTGAGTTGATAACTTAAAAATAATTCTGAGTAGAAATAAAGTCACTAGTCCAAGATTTATATTAAAATAACTGTTTATTTTTTATTAGTAGTAACAATAACTAACAACTTAACAAATAAAAAATAACATAATTAAACTTTAAAATACATATGAACTAACTAAAATATATGTACAATTAATTACATTAAAAAATAATTAAATTAAATAAACATACTTCTTTTCAATTTAACATTGATGTTCATATAAATGTTCTATTCCTCAAACATTAAATTCATCTATTATCAACATGTATATTTTCTTTCATGTTGATAATTAATTTTACCAACCATGAGTGTTTCTTGTGGGTTCAACTTTTAAATCCTGTTTTTCATCTACTGATATAATACATTATCTTTTGCAATGTTTACATAATACTTTATTACCTTTCATAATATAAGTCTGCAAAAACTTTATTCATAAAATTTACATATAAAAATTTAGTTTATGTGATTATAACTTTTAATATAATATTGAAATAATTAAGTGAATCAAGATTCCATATTAATAAATAGTCACTCATCCTGTTTACTCTTTACTTCTCTTTTCATTCACTTTTTCATTTTTACTTTTGATCTTATATTTTATCTTTAGCATTAAATCCATCAGATTTTACTTAACTACTACTGCTTTGCATTTATTATTGTTCTTTTAACAACCAATTTCTACTACCTAGGAAGGAATCTATAATATTTCTAAAGATAACTAGTCTACATATGATGCAATGCTCGTTATATACCTTTCTTTACTATATCCAAAATTCTATAGATAAGAAACTGATTTTTAATAAACTATTATTTCTAAATATAGGAATGGAGGTCTCCTTTTCTTTTTAATGGAATGTTATATCTTGGCAAGCAGTCATTTTTATCTTAATAATTATAGCCAATATCCTGGCTTCTCTACTAAGTTCTTATGAAAATTAACATCCATGTTTTGTGGAAATTCCTTTCATCTCTTCATACTAAAGTACATATATGAGTGTCACATCACTCAATCATATTATTATATTAATCAGTTCTTCAGGAAGGTATTTCATACTATCCTGGAATTATAACTTATCTTTCTACACTATATATTTTTAGCATCACTGACCATAATCTTCCTCACAATAATACTACAATATCATCTTCCCATTAAATATTCTTCTATATTATTAATAATTTATATTACTAAACAAATCATATCTTATGATAACTTTCAAACATTCTACTTTTGATCATACATAATTGTTTTGTTACTTTTGGCATTTATTCTCCAGCATCTCCTCATACTTTCATGTGAGATTCAAATAGTATAAGTATTTTTTATTCCCATGAATCCCATCTCTTGATTCATCATTATAACATCAATTTACTCATTAAATATTTTTATATTTAAAAATAAAATATTTATTAACTTAATTTAAATAATTTTACCTTCTAACATAACTATAAAGTATTGTTTTACTTATACTTTTTTTTCTCAACACTCAGGTATACTATAATAACTTTCTAAGCATACTTCTTATTATCATAAACATATAAAAATATATTAATATGTCATAATATCCAATTCTATTACATCTCATATTATTAGCTTATAACTAAACTTAATATCTAATATTACATACGCCTTACTATTAACTATAATAACTAAAGAAATATATATATATTTCTCTTTTCTTTCCTAGTTTTGCATCATTACAGTCTTCAGCATAACACTTCACCTCCTTGTGAATCACTAGTTTCATTTCTCCACTTACCAGGAACTTCCAAGATCATGTGCAAAACATTTAAAATCACAAATGACACTTTGATAAAATACTTTAAAAATTCGATGCATCTTTGTCTAATCGTTCAGATTTGAATATGTTCTAAATGTTAAATAAGCATAACCATCATAAACATTTAATACGATTGTAGTTAAATAAATGTTTAAAAATACATTTGAGTATTAATCTCTCTACTATTAAACTTTACTGCATGTAATATTAATTCATAAATCTTTCTTATTTTCACTTTTCTTTTCATTATATTTTGCTTAATAATTATTTCATTCTGAAAATAAACACATATAACTTCATTTAACTTTATTATCCAGCAATATATTATTTTATCAAAACCTTTCATAATAAAAATTAATAGCTTATCTTACTAAGTCTTTATCCTGTTAATATTGTATACAGTAGGATAGTCTTATTTGCTAAATAAAATATTCACCTTAGGTATAAGCTTTTATTTAAGAAAATCTATAATAAACATTTGTTATCATATTTGTTTGCTTAATATTTCTTAATTATAAAATATATGATGAATATTTATTCTTTTTTATAATTTTATAAGGTTAATTTAAATAATACAAGTTATTTTAATTTAATAAGATAACTAGTTTGACTCTTTATTTTCATTAATAAAGTATTTCAAAGTTCAGTAAACTAATTTAATTATTTTATGTAAGTTATCACTTTGTATCTATTTTTTGCTCCTCTTCATAATCAAGTTATTATTTAAATTAATCAATAAAGCAGAGATAAACAAAACATATTTTTTTACATGAAAGTATTTACACCTTTTAACTAATTGAAGCTGAGGATCATTATTTTTCCTGGTTTCTACAATCAACAACAACAACAACAACAACAACAACAATAATAATAATAATAATAATAATAATAATAATAATAATAATAATAATAATAATAATAATAATAATAATAATAATAATAATAATAATAATAATAATAATAATAATAATAATAATAATAATAATAATAATAATAATAATAATAATAATAATAATAATAATTCAATTCAATTCTTTATTTAATGTACATATCAACAGCATTTAGCCAATTATAGATTGCACAGTAATTTCATTATCATATACAAATCTAAATAAGCATTAAAAAAACAAAACAAAATAAAAAATAATACCAATAAAATAGAAAAACAATACAATGCACAAATAAATAAAAAGGCAATATATCAAATGAAATTAAGGATAATATTTTTTATGAGGACTTTAATGAATTGTTTAAAATCCAGATTAAAAACATCATCATTACCAAAATCTTTGTTATAAGTTCTAGGTAAACAAAATAAAGGGGGAAATCTTAATACATCAGATTTACAAATTTTCAGTTCAAAAATATTGTGAGTACAAGTATTATAATTCTGTTTCTTAATACCTAAATTAGAAAGCAAATTAAATACAGAAATATTCTGGGAAATAAATTTATGAAAAAGCTTGAGATCTCTTGTTTTTCATCTCAGCAGTAAATCAATATAGTGTTCATTACCTAAACTATTCAATTTTGCAAATTTGTCAAAAACACACTGAATTCTTATATCTGTCCTGTTATGAGGACTCCATATAATTGAACCATACTCCAAGATGGGAAGAACTAATGATATAAAAAGTTTAATTTTTGTAAATTTATTAAATGCTTTTCCATATCTGTAAATAGCTCCTACAATTTTAAGAGATTTATTCACCATAAAATTAATGTGATTATGAAAAGACCCATTATTGGAAAATATTATTCCTAGATCTCTTTGATGATCATTTGTTATAATTTTAGAATCACCAATATAGTAGGAAAACCTTAAGATTTCAGATTTTCTAGAGTAAGAGACAATGGAGCACTTATCCATATTTATATCTATATAATTACATTCACACCAATTCAAAAAATTATCTATATCACTTTGAAGTAAAAAACAGTCATTAATAGAACAAATATGCCTAAAAATTTTGCAATCATCTGCATAACATAGAAGATGTGAAAATTTAATGCATGTTTTTAGGTCATCAATGTATACATTAAATAATAAAGGTGCAAGAACACTGCCTTGAGGCACCCCAGTGAAGCAATAATATGGTAATGACAATTTATTATTAAACCTCACACAAGACATTCTATCCTTAAGAAAAGAGTCAAACCAATTAATTAATAATTTGGAAAAACCTAACCTACAAAGCTTCTGAAGAATA
Organism: Epiperipatus broadwayi; assembly: GCA_028023455.1. Classification (NCBI taxonomy): domain Eukaryota; kingdom Metazoa; phylum Onychophora; class Udeonychophora; order Euonychophora; family Peripatidae; genus Epiperipatus; species Epiperipatus broadwayi. The sequence continues at coordinate 10,402,045 of JAQFVV010012422.1, forward strand.
ATTTTATGATTAACTTTATCAAAAGCCTTGGACATATCAAAATAAACAACATCTAACCTAGATTGATTCTCAATTGAGTTTGAAATGTGATCAAAAATAGTTAGCAAATTTGTTTCAATGGACCTATTAGGCAAAAATCCATGCTGCTCTGGTGCCAAAACCTTAAAGACATCCAAGATAATTTTATTATATAAACATCTTTCAAATATTCGAGCAACAGTGTGTAGAATTAAAATAGGCCTATAGTCACTTACCAAATCTCTAGATCCTTTCTTAAAAATAGGAACAACTTTAGCAATTTAAAGGGATTTAGGAAAAGTACCATTTGCTAAAGAGCAATTAAAATATGCAAAAGAGAAGAAGCAATGTATTCAGCACATCCTTTATAAATGAAAGCCGGAATATTGTCAAGGCCCACACTAGAATGTAATTTAAGCTGCTTAATAGCAAAAACAGCGTCAGATTCAATAAATGAATCCAATATCCTTTCTTTAACTAGATCATTATTTGCAGTTAAATTAGTAAAAGACTGAGATTGTTTAAAAAGCTCTGAGAAATAATGAGAAAAATAATCTGCGGCTAGATTAGAATTATTACTCTGTAATTTTTTTTATTGTAATACCTAAATCCTTAACCAGAGACCAAAATTGCAAAGGATTATCAGAAATATGACTTTCAGTGTTTTGTATAAATTTTTGAAAATCTGTATGATATATAACCTTTGACAATCTTCTATAATTAATAAAATTGTTATAATAATTTAAGTTCTTAGTTTTCCAATATTTACAATGATGAAATGATTTCCTTTTCATAATTTCTTTAAGAGAAACTGAAAACCAGAGAGGAAAATGGTTAGTTAAAATTTTTTCCTTAGGAATGTATTTGTCAATTAGTTCACTAAATGATTGTTCAAAAAACTTCATACAGAAATCTACATCAGATAAAGAATACAAATTTTTCCAGTTAAAATTAGATAATTGTAAACAAAGACCCAAATAATTTCCTTTTTTGTAGTTTCTTTTCATAATTTTAAAAGGACAAAGTCTATTAAATTTAATATTAATATAAAATTCTAAGGCAGAATGATGCAAATCTATGGAAAAAGGAAGAGAAGAAATAGTTAAACATTCAATTGTAGGAAAATTACTAAGAATATAATGCAATGTGTGATCATTAAAATTGGTGTAAGGATTAAATTATTTTAAATTTAACAAATTGCAAAAACGAATCATTCTCAATGCTTTAGGTGAAAAAGAGACTGAATCTATGATAGTAGTACCTGAATATAAATCAGGAATATTAAAATCACCAGTAATAACTATATATGATTCATATTTGATTAAAAAATCTTCAAGAATAGAAAAAAACTCATTAAACTCTAAAAAGGATAATGTTGGCTTTATGTAGATAGTACCCAAAAGAACCTTGACACTATTTTTCAAACATATTTCACACCATGTAGCTTCACAAGATGATGATGAAATAGAAATATACTTATGTATAAAATTACATTTAAAAGTAATGAGCGTGCCTCCACCTTTGGAAGCAACATCAGAAGATCTATCTATTATCCATAAAAATATCATCTGAAATGTGTTGAGTAAGCCAAGTTTCTGAAATAAAAACAATATCAAAATTTTCAGAACTGAAAAATTGCTTAATTTTTGCAGTCTTAGTTCTCATCCCATGAATGTTTATATAAAAACAATAAACTCCAAACATAATATCAAAAAATATATAAAAACAAACAATAATCAAGAGAAAAAAATGTTAATAAATATGGGCAAAAGAAATTAATCAGAAAGTATTAATGAAGTAGCCAAAGAACCATAAAAAAAATTTAATGCAGTACCGCAAGACCATAAATAATTTGAAATAAACTCCAAATGCTTATGTTTGGGAATTGAAACAAACAAACTACTAATATTAGAATTAAACATATTAATCTTAATACTGTAACGGTCAGAATCGTCTATCTCGCTAACACACTGCATAATTCAAACCCCAGACACTAAACTGAACATTCTAGGAGGGGTTGCCTTCTAGATATACTAAGTTCGAATCTAAAGTCCAAATTTCACAGCGCCACCTGCGTGATAACGCATCTGATGCTACAACTAGTATAACCTTTTACCGGTGCCTGGTGGTCAGGGAGAAACAAAAGACTCTATACTAAGATAAGTTTGGTGTAATTAACGTCTATGGATTTACATAAGAAATGCAGAAAATATATATATGACCGAGACAGTGATAGGAATCAAATAAAATAGAGATAAAATTTAGTTTAAAATAATTTCACACAATTTATTTAGATAAATATATATATAACCCACTGTCTTTATATGAGACAGGGACGTATTAAATAATTGTTATTTATATTTCAGCAATGACAAAAGATTTTAAACAGATGATATATTCTATTCCTCGCTAATACATTAGATAATTTTAGAGATAAATATTATCTTTGAGTAATAGAAAGTTTAAGAAAAATATTTGAAATTAAATTTCTAAAATATTTATTGACTTCGAGAATAGTAAGACTAAAGCTTACTACAAACGTGGGAATGTGATCAAAGCATTTATTTGAGAATAATAATAATTGGTTTGTATTGGGGTCAGTATTTGAAGTGAATTTATAAAGTTGGAGGGTGTGATCGTTTAAGTCACGGATGCTTTGTAAAATAAATATAAAATGAAACAATATTGAAAATCCGGAATAATTAGGAGGGCATCTCGCCGCTAACCCGTAGGAAAGTATTTTGACGAAACAGCGAAACTTAGGATGTGTGACGATTGGTTTAATTCCCAGGGGTGTCATTTGGGACACCCTCTGCCTGGAAACCAAGGTGGAGAGAAGGCCTTAGGTGTAAAGAATCCTTGAAAAATAAAACAAAGGGTCTCAACAACCAATTCATTACCAGCAATAGAGACTAGTGTATATAAAAACATACTAAATGGGTTTTACTTGTATTAGAGAAATGCCCAATCAACTTCCCTGAAATTCATTTAAAAGGGTCGCACATTCTCGTCATCAATGATGAACCTTATAATTAAAATAGAACAGTAATTAAAATAAGAAAATCATGCTTGGGGTTTGAAAAGTAAGTATAGATTTATATACCAATCATGCATTTGGGGACACATTTAATCATTGACTTCGCACATACTCTTATATTAGATTAAAATCAATAACATTAGATTTTAAACTATTGATTATGTTACATTAAAGAAAGAATCCCCTCGAACGAGTGATTTCAAGACAATAAAATTGGAAAATTATAAATTTAAAATATCCTTAATACCGTCTTATTTTCAATAGAGGGAATAGTTCCTCGTCAAAGAGATTCTGCACTTATCATAATAAAATAAAAAGCTTTATAAATAGAAAATATTAACCCAAAAATATTTGAGAGATTTTTTCAAATAAAACGAAAATATTTTATTTTAAATGTAATATTTGAACTACTACTAAACGAATATTTACTAAAGAATTTTATTTTAAATCAAAAATATACGACGGTAATATATTGTAAATAGACCAAACAAAAACAACAATTTAAATTTTGATATGTTTTAAAAGGAACAAGGGGGAATAGACAATACTTACTTTTAATAAAGTAAATAGGAACAAAACAAATTCCAATATTTTATTTGGGAATAAGTAAATAAACGAGCATGGCTCGGTTTAAAATTAGGCGGGATTCGGATAGGATACCACACACGAAGAGGGTTCAAACAAGGAGAGGGTAGGAAGAGGGGAAGGGAAAAAGCAAAAAAGTAATACATATGACTTTAACCTGAAGTTTGTCTTTCAAAAATCTCTGTACATCAGAAGAATTAGCATCTACTGGCAAATTTGAAACCAAATATTTATAATATTTATCATTATCCTTAATTAATAATGAACCATTACCATTATTAGGACTTTTATAAGAAATTGGATCTTTAAACCTAAGTTTTTCACTATCTTTAGAAATATCCTGTCCAAAATTAGAAGAATAATTATTAAATTTTTTATTAAAAAATTTATTTGAATTTAGTCTAAAATTGTGGGGTAAACTATCCTGTTTGCCAAGCTGCCTAACTGATAATTTTCTATTAGAAAATTGCTGAAAAGGAGAAGAGGTATTAGAAGAATATATTGATGAAACAGAACTGGAAGGCCACCATTTATAAGATACATTAGAATTATTAGGATCTCTATAAGAAATTGGACCTTTAAGCCCAAGTTCTTCATTCTCTTTAGAAATATTCTGCCCAAAATCATTTTTTCTTTTAATGTGTTTTTTGAAAAGTAAAACAACAACAACAACAACAACAATAATAATAATAATAATAATAATAATAATAATAATAATAATAATAATAATAATAATAATAATAATAATAATAATAATAATAATAATAATAATAAAATTAACAATATTTTTAAAACTGATAAAGTTTAAACAATTTTAAATTAGAATTTAAAATACATTATCTACTTAATTAATTTAAACCAAAATATTTTAACAATAGTATTTATTCCTAAAATAATTATCATTACAATTTTTTAAAAATACTGGTATTTATTTGTCTGTATTCGGTGCAGAAAATAACATACTTATCTTTTAAAGGATCACTATAATAAAAATACTAAGATTGAATTTCTTTCTATTGTAACTTTTACTTAAATCTAACATAATTATATAGGTAAATGTGTTTATATTTCTTAAATTTTTTAATTAAAATTACACAACTGTTTTAAAAATATATAATTACAAATAAAAAGTGTGTATTTCTTATCCAACTAAATTCTCTCTTTAAATCTTATATATTAAATTATTTGTGCAAGTTATATTTCTGAAATGTCAGCATAATTAACCAATTAAAAGGTTTCAATATGTATACATACTGCAGAAAATCATTTGTTAATAGTATATACACATTTTGTAAAATAAAAATTTTCTGATTAAAAAATCTCTTACAAATTTTGGGTGAACTTTATTTCTTTGAAGCTTAATCTATTGGCTGATTTTCATTTTTTATTGCTCTCTTCTCAACTCAGGGACACATTTTATCTTGTATGACAACAACAGGCAAGTTATAAGACAATTTTTATGATTATATATTTATTCTTTTCTAGATTAAAATAAAAATGATATCATAAAGAGAATTAAGCTTCAAAAAAATCAAGACCACCCTAACTATTAGTATTGAAGAAAGGCTTTGAAAAGATTTGTAAAGGACTTTCTAATCAGAAAGATTAACTGATTTATTTTTCTGCCAATGTTCCGACAGATTTTTTTGTTCTTACTAGATTTAAACCTTCAACTTTTATTTTGATATTAAACCATTATTATTCATCAGAATATAATAAATTTGACCTCATTTGATAGATATTTTTGTTTAAAAATTAAATCAATTTTAAAAAGTTACAGTTGATTTTTGGAATTATTTTAAAAATTAGATTTTAATCAAAGCAAAACACTGTCTTATCATCAAATTTTAGGTGGAACCAAATGAACAAAATCTCCTTTGCTTGATGTTTGTTTTAAAAATCTGAATGAATTATTTTTAATAACTACTACATTTATCAATTTATGCTTTAAAAGTTTAAATTTTTTTTATATTTTTTACAATATCACTAAATATTATAACAATCTGCTAAGTGATCTCATTTCCAGACACCTATGTTTTTTATGACCATAATCACTATAGTAACAATATTCAGAAGAATATATTCTTTTATATTTAAAAATAAACCACTTCTGTAAAACATAAATATGTAATAATATTTATTTTTGGTTTTTAATAATTATTACACAATTATAATACAAATAAAATAATGAATTTTCCAAAAATCAAGGTTTTGGATCATTATAATAATTTTTCAAAGTAATCTCGCAAAGTTTGAGAGCATGAAATATATAATGGTTACCCATTATCAGCAAAAATTGAGCTGCTTTGACAAAGAGCATATTCAATTTTCTCATCATATTTTGAAGATTTTGCATTTAAAATATTAGAAAACAAATATACATTAATTTTAAAACTGTAAAAAAAAAAAGCTTCACAAAATTTTCAACAGAGGGTGAAAACTGCAAATTTTCCTTTTACAAATCTCAAATGTTGCTCCAATGCCTAAAAATGTGAACTTAGAAGATAGTTATTTTGAACTCTGATGCAAGCATGTTGTATTAAAATTAAGCCATGCATGGTTTTAAAAATTTAAAATAAAATTAAAAGTGAAAATATGAGTAATACCGGCATAGTTTCACTGAAAATTTGTTAAAGCTTTAATTTTCATTTTATTTTAGGTAATTCAATCATCTTAAATCCTACAATTTAATTAATCAATTTAATAATTTGTAAACTTTTTATAATTATTTTTCTTTCTCTTCTTTGTCTTCTCAATTATATCAGAAGCCATCTTTTGTAAATATATATCTCAAATGTGACAAAAAAAATTCCAACTAAAAAAAACTGCCCTTATTAAAACCAAAGATAAACAAAAGAATGAGTATAAATAAATGCTTTATTTTTTTTTACTGAGTCTTGACAATGTTTATTATTAATCAGCTTGCCAAAATACAATAGCAAATAGCAAAAAAAAAAGATTGTAGTTTAGTCTTGATCTGTGGGCTACTTTATCATCATTCATTCATAAAAATAATTATTCACATAAATGGGTGCTTTTGAAATAACATACAATATTTACTGAACAGATTTTTATTTAAATAGGCAAAACTCTCCATACAGTAGTGCCACTCAGATGCAAGCCAGAGTAATCAATGGATGCCAGAAGGCTTGAGCATAAAATCCATATCTAGTACTTATTCATCCAATGTCCCCAGACTAATTTCTAGCTTGTAGCTTTCATCAGTGAGAAGCCTTGGATCTAAAAGCACTGCACCTAGATCTTAGGATCTAATGCAACCCTCCAGCAGCCACCTTTTATCACTACTTAACTGCAAAACTATGAGAATAAAATTGAAAACACAATATTTTTAATCCAAGCTCATTAGCTTATATAGTTATATAAGTCGGAACTCAGTTCAGTACCCATACATTTTGGTGACTTTGGTTCTTTAATAACCATATCCACCACTATTCTATTAGACAAGATTGATATTAAACCACTAAACATCACATGATCACCATTTCTTATGCTTGCTCTTAATTGTTATTAAAACAGGAAAAACTCTCCATACAGTAGTGCCACTCATTGCAATCCAGAGTAATCAATGGATGCTAAAGACACCAAAATGTATGAGTATTGAACTGAGTTCAGATCTATGTGACCCTATAAGCTAACGAGCTAGAATTAAAAATATTGTTTTCAATTTTATTCTTATAGTTTTGTAGTTAAGTAGAGATAAAAGGTGGCTGCTGGAGATTTGCATTAGATCCTAAAATCTAGGTGCAGTGCTCTCAGATCTGAGGCTCCTCACTGATGAAAGCCACAAGCTAGAAACTAGTCTGGGGATATTGGATAAGTAAGCACTAGATAGGGATTTTATGCACAAGCCTTCTAGCATCCACTGATTATTCTGGTTTGCACTGAGTGGCACTACTGTATAGAGAGTTTTGCCTGTTTTAATAACAGTTATGAGCAAGCATAAGAAATTGTTATTAAGTGGAGTTTAGTTTTTTATTTACAAATATTGGAATTTCTCTTTGAAAATTGAACCATTTTGGAAATTAATAATTTCACTTTGAATACAAATAGAGCTCCAATATTTAAAAAATACTTTTGTTCCATAAGGTCTTTAAATTATCTGCAAAATTCTTTTTTAGACTTTTTTGCATAATAATGTGTGTTATTAACTGGCTTACTCTGAAGTTTGATATTTAAATAGTTCAAATCTTTATGTTCCATATCAATGAAAAATGTCAGATCTTCTACCTATATTTGATCATTAAGATTTTTCATTTCTAGAAACAATTTTATCTTTTCTAAATCTTATAAAAAAATAACAAAAATCTCTGCAATAAGGTAGATCTTCAAATTCACCTTCCAAGTTTTTGAGAACTTGTGCAAAATGGTCATCCCTGATTCCCCAGTTCAGATGAAGTTTACAGTATTGTTACAGCCTTAAATTTTGTCACATATTTCCAAGCATGGGACCCACTGTTGAACAATGCAATGAAAATATTGTAGTTTTGGAATGTCCAGATATACTTTTTAAAAATCTTTTTTTAATTTTGCCTGTTCTTGCTAGAGCACTATTGATTGTCACAGCTATAAACTTATTCAGAGGAACTTGGTATTTTTCCAAAATAGTTCACATGGCATTCAGAAATGTTTTTTATCTATATTGTCTCCATTGATGGGATTTTTTCTAAGAACTATTTAGTAATATTCATATTTTAGTCACATGTTTAAAGAAATAAAACAATTTGAACTGAATTATCAATAATGGAACTTTCATCAAGTGCAAATAAAAAGTGTTATATATTTGTGGTTATTTCCTGCAACTATTACAGCAATTATCTGACATTTTGGCTATTCTTTTAGTGACAGCATTTCTGGACAAAATGTATTAAATTCTTGCAAAACTTTTTGGGTAGGTGATTTATCTTTCAGTGCTAATTTGTTGTCTTTTATAATTTTTGAAAATATTCAAACATTTTTCATATTTTCAAAATTTTTCTCAGTTTACTCTCAAAGCAGTGTTCTATGTGAATTTTGTGTCTTTTATATTATTTGATGGCACTAATTGTTTCATTCCAAATAATAAAATTTAGGGTGGAAAATGGAAAGGAAAAGTAAAGTGGCTAACAGGATTCTCTGTGCATAATTTTTGAGAGATTCCTGACTCCATGTAAGAAGAAGTCACACTGCATCACATCACAACCCATCAATACCCACGCTTTTATTCTTTATTTTGATGCAAAAGTAATTTGGTTCCTATTTTCTTGGAATTTTCTCACCTCAGCAGTAATTTTTCTTTTTCTAGATGTCTTAGAAGGTGACATTGATTGAATAAACAAATAATTATCACCCATTATCAATCCACTGCAAGATGAAGATCTCTCCACTTTCTCCAATCCATAGTCTTTTTCTACAACACACCAGCAAATTTTCCTATTTCAACTATCCATCTCACATATGGTCTCTAACTTAGGCATTTTACAATATCTTGGATCCTGCTTAAGAATTTAACGTTTCACCTACTGTCAACTGTTCTGGAAATATGTATAGATCAATTCTGTTTCAGTCTCTTATTAACTCTTTCAATGATATTGGTGATACCTATTAGTACTCTCACTGATGTAGTATTCACTCTCATCATGTTATTCCTAACATTCATTTCTCACAATCCAGAGTCTATAAAATGCTCTTTTAGTAAGAGTCCAAATCTCACACATATAACACATACACTGCATTCAAGAAAACCCATCAGTCAAGCAACCTAGAAGAGAGACTATGCTGTTTCTTGATCTTAAACTCAGAGATAAAAAAAGTCAATGAACCCACCACACTAGTTGATCCATATTGGTGAGCTATCCATGTTAGTATAAAATATGAATAATCTTTTAATAATAACAGCTACAATGACAAGAATATATGGAGTGAATTTGCTCATTTGCTTTAAGGTCTCAAAAAGGAACCAAAGAGTCTCCTTTCAGTTAATAGCAAACTTCATATTGCAGTGAGATAAATAAATACTTTGTTAATAATTTTTGTAAAAATATATTAAAACAATATGTAATGAATAAAAACACACAAAACTCAAGTCTCATTACAATACTTTCACTAATAAAAAAAAATCAGAAAGGGAATTATCTCATGGCTGAATTATGTTGTTCTTGATATTGGCCATGTTCCCATGTACTGACACGCATTTCAAAGTTGGTAAATTGATTATAAGAGGCAATTATAACCTTATGCTGCTATTATTCAGATAGCTGTGAATTCTGCGCATTGCTTTGGTCACATGAATGGTCATAGCCAATAAAATTTACTTATTTTAATACATGTAACATGGTAAAATATAACAAGGAAACCATACATATTTATGATTGATTACATGCCATTCTACTGTCATTGCAAAACATATTTTTACTAAAGCAATCATATTGTAATTATACTTATGAAATAAAATAATTCAAGGGACTAAATCAAAATTCTGTTTTGATATAAAAAGCAAGTACTGTACTCTTTTTTTTTTTGTCTTTCCTGAAAGTACCATAGATTGAAAGAAATTGCTTTGAAGGTTGCATACAGACGTGTGTGCTTTCATTTCAACTAAAATTTTATTAATAGTGACCCTGAATAAAAAAAAATCTGTCTAAAGCTTAATAAATAAAAGATCCCGAAACAAAAGCCTTTTGTAGATTTGACTCATAATCGTGGGATTAGCTTAGTGATAGAAAGAGAGAAGTGTGAATTAAAGATTTAAAACTCAACTTGTCACTTCTGATATTAGATTATCACCTGACCTTTTAAGCAATAAACCATTCCATTATTATAACATTTAAAAAGAATAAATTTCTGTTTGAAGTATATAAATTTCTATAGCTCCGTGAGTATTTTTACAAATGTTGCTTAATTTTAGAACAATTATTTTTATTCATAAAATAATAAAATAATGTTACTATAAAGTATAATAATAAATATAATGTTATTTATATAAATATATGCTTATTATTTTAAAATATTATTATTTTTTAGGAAGGATACTGCTCCGTGTGTGACAAAAAATCCGAAGACAAAAACCATCCCATTACCCATGCCATTGATTGGAATTCTAAAACATATTGGAAATCAAAAAATAATGAAAGATTTGTACAAATTGATATCGACTTGGAAAAGGTGATTATTTAAATTTTAAAATTAGTATTTAATTAAGTTCTTTTCAATTTTGATAAAAAGATTGATAAGCCATTGCTATAACATTGTGATTGAATGAGAAGGTAGTCATCTTTATTATCAATAAAAAAAAAATGTACAACCGTTTTAGCGGTTAACATAGCTGCCTTTCAAGCAGCTGGCCCGGTTTCGCTTCCCGGTCAACGCTTTGACATATATATATATATATATATATGATTCAGGAGTTGAGGGTCTCCAACGCAACCATTTTACCCTCATCTTCATTAAAAAATCCAATATTTTATCATCATATTTTTGAAAACAGCAAAGAAATTTATAAAAAATAAATCAATATCAAATATAATTCTATATTTATTACTATCTGGACTCCTCAAACAAAATACGCTCCGGATCTCATCTCTTCATAGAATCCAAGCAAAAGCATAATAAAAAGATTATTAGAGTAGATTAATTCCGTAATATAATTAGATATAAATTTGATAATAATTATTTAATTTGTAATACAATATTAAACATAGAGTAAATTCCAAGTCCTATGCAATATTTTATCTGAAGGCTTACAAAAATCATTATGTAGACTATGAGTGCGCTTCAATCTACTCTACCCTCCAACTCTTCAGCCATCCATGCCATTGAAAATCTGATGATGGAACAATTAAACTCCAGGTATATGAAGTATGCCAGTATTTCAAATATATATATATATATAAGGGACTTGAATTCAGACTTTTATGCATCCTACATCTATTCAATCCATCGTATACAACTGATACACATGACCACATTCAAAAAAGATGAATAATCTCAGTATTATATTTTGTGCTGAACCAGCACTCATCTGTTGGTCCAGATCATCATCTCCCACACATATATACAATCAGTACTCAGTTTATATTAAGATATAAAATCTTCAAAGTTTAATGGACAAGCTTCAACCTTTTCCATCCTCCACCTCTTCAGCCATCCATTTTATTGAAAATCTGATGATGGAATGCTAAAAGCTCTTGTTGATGCCAATATTATTGTCACACCCATGTTGATGCATAGGACCTTAATATATCCATTTAATTATACAGAAGAGGGATGGGTAGAATACAGGATGAATATGTAATATTTAAATATATGTATATTATTTATACAAGACTTCCATCCCCAGATTTTCAATGAAATGGATGGCTGAAGAGTTGGAGAGTGAAGAAAATTGGAGCTTGCTGTCTTATGATAGTATATATGTATGAATGATAATGATCTGGACCAACTGATTTTTGGTTTAGCATGAAATACATATATTGAAATTATTTATCTTTTCATGTGTATGTGGTTATGTAAATCAGTTATTTATGATGTATTGAATAGATGTAGGGAGCTTGAAAGTCTGAGTTTAAGTCTGTTATAATTTTTAAGTCTTGTGTAGACAATATACATATTTTTAAATATTAAATATATGTAATGTATTATTTTTATATTTTTCAGTATAAATCAATAACATATCACCTGATGGCATCATGTGACTTTAGTTTACATATTGTTTTGTAGCAGCATATTATATACCATCTCTATGCCATTTAATATAAGCTTTTGTAAGTAATAATAGGTGCAAGATGATAGTGTTTATTATAATACCTATTCTGTGCAGATCTATTCGATATCCCAGATTAGTTTTAAACTTATGGCTTTCATCAGTGAGAATCCATTAGATCTTGGACCAATGCACTTGAACCTCTAATGTATCCTCATTCCAGTATATATCTTTTACCTATCTGTTATACTATTAAGCTATTAGCCCAAACTAAAAAAAACATATTTGTAAATTTAGACTAACTTCCCTGTATAGTCACATAAATCTGAAACCAATTAAGTTCCGTATATTGTGGTGCTTGACTATGCAAACACATTGGCTAATATTGAAAACTGTTCCTTTGTATGGGGTAATGGTTTGATAGTATAACTGACAGAAAAATGATGTGTTGGAAAAAGAGTGCATTAGATCCTAAGATTCCAGGTACACTGCCAAGATCTGATGCTTCTCACTGATGAATGCCATAAGCACAAAACTAGTCTGGGGATATTGGAAAAATTAAACCACATGGTAGAGATTTAACAAGCACTATTATTTGTCATTTATCATTTCTTACTAAAGTTTACAGTAAATGGCATAGAGAGGGTGTGTGAAAATTATAGCACAGCAACTAAAAACATGGGATAAAGTCAGATGATATTTTATTGTTTTATACTAATTCTTGGCCACAGGATAAAGATTCCCATAGTTGTTGAGACTTATAGACACCATAATATATACAAATTGAACTGGTTTCAGATCTATATGACTACGCAAGAAAGTTGGTTTAGATTTGGAAGCATTCTTATGTATTTTAGTTTGGCTGATAGCTTGATAGTATAACAGAACTATAAAGATGTCTATAAGAATGATGCATCCATTAGCTCCTAAAAGGCCATGTGCACTGGTCCAAGATCTGAGGATCCTCAATGATGACAGCCATAAGCTTAAAACTAGTCTGGGGATATTGGATAGGAAAGCACAGAATAGAGATAAGCATTATCATTTGATATCTATTGTTATTGATTAAAATTTTCACTAAGAGGTATAGAGATCATGAAAAAACATTTTTCTGTATGTGGTACCAACACCAATGAAGTTGTTGTTGTTGTTGTTGTTGTTGTTGTTGTTGTTATTATTATTATTATTATTATTATTATTATTATTATTATTATTATTATTATTATTATTATTATTATTATTATTATTATTATTATTATTATTATTATTATTATTATTATTATTATTATTATTATTATTATTATTATTATTATTATTATTATTATTATTATTATTATTATTATTATTATTATTATTATTATTATTATTATTATTATTATTATTATTATTATTATTATTCTAAGGAGAAGATACTTAAACTTCCACACATGTGCCATACTATAATGTTCAATTAGCAATGTTAAATATGAATAAACTATCGATCCAAGTCACAAGATACTTTGAAGAAATAAGAACAGTCATCTTTGCACCTAAATGTAATTATGTAAGCAAATACTTAAGAACTTACATTTCTTTTTATATCCTATTAACACTTAAAATATTGAAATTTATTATGTGTCAGTATTAGAAATTATACTTAAATGTAAACACTCAAAGTATATTTTCTAGCACAGTCTGTGGCAAACCTCCACACATGTGCCATCCTATAATATTCACTTAGTGATATTAAATACTAATAAATTCTTGATACAAATCACAATGCAAAGCACTTTGAAAAGATTTGCCTATATAATTTGCCTATATAATTGCACTTAGGTATAAAGATAAGATGGCTATCCTTATCTTTTCAAAGACTTTATCTTGTGACTTGGATCGAGAGTTTGTTTGTATTTAACATCACTAATTGAATATTATAATGTAGCACATATGCAGAGGTTTGATTAGTTTCTTCTTAAAATTATTTCTTGACACTGTACTAGTAAAAATTTCTTCATGAAAATGATGATTATTATGTTTCAAAGCAAACTTTATTGAGTATCAATGGATTACATCAAATAAGGTTACACTAGGATTGCACATACATATATGAAAAATTCTTTTTAATATTGGTTTAGTTCTTGAATCTGAAAATTATCCCTTGTTCAATCAAGTAAAAAACATTCATTGTTATGATGATTGGCCATCAATGAGATTGCATTTTTAATTTATTTTTTAAGAGTAATAATTCCAGTCCTTATTATAATGCTGACTGCATTTTCAAGTGAGACCATGTTGATGTGAAAATGTTCAGTAGTGCAAGCATACTATCTCCATCCTTGAGTTTTTTCAGTTTGTTGTATTAGGTGTTGGAATGTTTTCTTAAATTGTTTCCAAATGTGAATGTGCAATGGGTGCAACAGTATGCATATAAGCTAAAGTTAGCTGCAAATATTGTTGGTATTGCTGGTTTTTTATATGTATCATATGTTACCTATTGTAGTATTATTTTGTCTATAGTTGTTCTGCATCACGGGTTAGACAATCATGTAGGAAGTAGGTTTGTGTTTCTTCTTCTTTGTGACATAGCATACCTAGTGGATCAATATTTGTGTAAAATCTTTTGTACCGAATAAAATCTGTTGTTGGTAAGGCATTCAGGCTATGTTTGATAATAAAATCAAAAATTTTTGGTTTCAAACACAATCTTTTGAATTTTCTTAACAGATGGCCATTATTTATTCCCAGTACTGTGTGTTAGTTATTTGCTTCTTTGTCTGGAAACAGTAGATTTTGTATTTGTAATTATGGTATTTATGTGTTTAGTTTTTTAAATGCTATATTATTTCTTATGGGTCCACATATCTCAAACAGTAGATATGTAGTTATATGTGGGGGGGGGGTGATCAGTAGGTGTAATTTCTATTATTATCTGTATCTCTGAAAAACATCTAAGTGTTGGCTATAAGCAGCTTTACTGTTTTTTTGTGAATCACTGATATTCCATGTAGTCAAAGACCATTCCATTTTTAGGGTAGTTTAGTTGTTCTTTTTTAAGATGGCTACTATTTTTTTTTCATAATAGCTTGTTGCATAATGAATTAATTGCTGTAGTGAATGATTTTGTGAAATTTATTAGTGGCAAATAATTTTGTCATAATAAGTTGATTGTATAATGAGACTTTTGAGTAGATTGAGAGATAGGACTTGGAAAGTGATTCAATGATTCTTTCTGCTTCTTTCTCATTGCAAGTGGAAAGGGAACCCCAGAAACATACTAGGTTTTCCTTGATATATCTGTGTGTTTAATTTACCAGTGAATAGTGTCCATGCAGCTGATTTATTGGTATTGATTTTTAGCTTTAACTTTTCTATATAATCTTTTATGATTTCCTGAAGTATAGGTAATTGTTTCTTTGATTGTAGAAATACTGTGACATCATCCATTTAAGCTATATATGGTATGTATATGTTGGTGTGTGGAATTTGAATTCTTTTGATTTTTTTTAAATTTGCTCTAGAAAGGGATTTAAATATACTGTAAATAAAAGTGTACTCAGTGGAGATCCTTGTGGGATTGATTGGCTGGGGTAGAAAGATGATGAAGATCTTCCATTGAGTGTGATATGATTTTCTCTGTTTAGAAGCAGATTGGTGATTGTATATAAGATTGTGCACAGTATTTCTGTTTTTTTAATTTGAATCATCATCATTATTATTATTATCATTAATATTATAGTTTTTATTATGCTACTGAAAGAAACGTTATAGTGTGGGAGAAATATAAGTTTATTAAATAAATTATTGTTACATGTTTGTAAAGATTTTCACAGAGCATAAAATATAACATAACTCATTTTACTCTTCAGGATCATCCATGCAGATATTTAATCTATTTCCATGACAATGATGAGAGATATCATTAGCAATCCCATTGTTATCAAAACCATCAATTTACTATCAACAGTCCTAAGGTTAAAATATTTTGCTCTAGTACACAAAATAGCTTTTTTATCATGAGTTTAATTAGAAATCAAAGATGTTATAGAGGTCTTTCTTTTACGTCTATTCCAAGTTATAAAGATTTTTAAAAACCAAACAGCTATTTTAATAAGTTATAAAAAGTTAGAATACTCACATCTTGTTTTGACATCCAGTAAATAATTATTTTTTTCCACAGAATTGTATATGTGAGATTTAATATTTCCATAAACTTGTTATAATTTAAATAAAATATTGGCTATTTCCATGTAAATATTAAAAATATCTTTAGCAAAGTTATTGCTTTCCAAACCATCAATTACTATTGACAGTGTTAAGATTAAAATATTTTGGATTTAGTATACAGTAACTTTTTATCTAATTAAACTCCAAGACAAAATTGCTACTATTGGATACTAGATTTAAGTATTTTAGTCTAGTTGATGGTTTCCTGTGACAACTCTTGTAAAGATATTTTTTGTTATTTACATGCAAATAGCCCCTCATAGTACTTTGTTTACACACACAAATAAAATATTTAAATACAAGTATATTGTCTATACTGAGCATAATGTAATTAGAAAGGATTTGAACTCAGACTTTCAAGCTCCCTACATCTATACACTACATCTTATACTAACTGATACACATGATCACATACATGTGAAAAAGATAAATAATCTCCAATATATGTATTTTGTGCTGAACCAGCACTCATCAGTTGGTCCAGATCACCATTTCCCAAACACACACACAAATATATATGTATATATGTAATCAGTGCTCAATTTATATTAAGGTAAAAAATCTTCAAATTTTAATAGACAGGCTTCAATATTCTCCACCCTCCATCTATGTTCAAAACTCTTGTTAATACCAATATTATTGTATATCCATATTGACTTTAAATCATTCTGACCCCTCATGTATAGGACCACATGAGGGTCAGAGTGACAAAGTAAACATGGGTATAACAATAATATTGGAATCAACAAGGGCTTTAAATATAGTTGAAGGGTGGAGAATATTGAAGCCTGTCCATTAAAGTTTGAAGATTTTCTATCTTAATATAAACTGAGCACTAATTATATATGTGTGTGGAAGATGATGATCTGGACCATCTAATATGTGCTGTTTCAGCATAAAATATGTATATTGGAGCTCATTTATCTTTTTCACATGTATGTGGTCATGTTTATTGGTTGTATAAGATGTAATTCATAGTTGCAAGGAGCTTAAAAGTCTGAGTTCAAATACCTTCTAATTACATTATGTTCAACATGGACAATGTACTTGCATTTAAATATTACACATTCAGCATGTATTCTGCCCATAATCCCTCTTCTGTGTATTTGAATGGACATATTAAGATCCTATACATGAGGAAACAGAAGGACTTAGGGTCAACAATGACAATAATATTGGCATCAACAAGGACTTTGAACATTCCATCATTAGATTTTCAATGATATGAAGGACTGAAGAATTGGGGGATGAAGATTGGTGCCTCTCCATTAAAGTTATAAAATTTGCTATCTTAATATAAACTGATCACTGATTAGATGTGTGTAGATGATGATGATTTGGACCAAATAATGAGTTGTGGTTCAGCACAAAATATGGATATTGGAGATCATTTATCTTTTTCGCATGTATGTGGCCATGGGTATCAGTTGTATAAGATGCAGTGAATAACTGTAGGGCCGTGAAGGTCTGAGTTCAAATCTTTTATAATTACATTATACTTGTATTTAAATATTACATATTCAGCCAGTGTTCTGCCCATTCCTCTTCTGTTAATATCACCATGGGTATGACAATAATATTGACATCAACAAGGGCTTTAAGTATTCTGTCGTCAGATTTTTCAATGACATGGATAGCTGAAAAGTTAGAGGGTAAAGATTGAAACCTGTACATTAAAGTTTGAAGATTTGCTAGCTTTATATAAACTGAGCACTGATTATATATGTGTGTGTATGTGTGAGATGAAAATCAGGACCAATTGATGAATGCTGATTCAGCATGAAGTATGTATATTGGACATTATTTTCTTTTTCACATATATGTGGTCATGCACATCTGTTGTATAAGATGAAGTCAATAGCTTTAGGAAGTTTGAAAATCTGATTTCAAATCCCTTCTAAATGTATATATATTGTAACGATCCGGAGAAAAGACTTAACGTAAACTGCACTACAGGGCGCCATCTAGGCATTTGAACCTAGAAAAATTTATAAAGTAGGCAGATACGTAAGTCAAAAAAAAAAAAAAAATTTTTTTTTCCTTTTTTAAATATTTTGGTTCCGGTCGTTAGCCCATGTCACTAGCTCAGTGGAATAGCAGAGATTTAATAAGATAATCTAAGAGCATATATATAAAAAAAGAATAAAATAAGCCACTGCCAGTAATTAACACACAAACATTTATTTATTTATTTCACATATATATAAGATTTAAAATTATTTTAGTATTAGTTTTACATTTTAACATTTAACATTATTTTTAACTTTACCTTAGATTTTTGACTTTAATTTACATTTAATTACTATTATATTCTAATTTTACATTTTAATTAAGTTCGCACAGATAAATTTAGGAAAGCTTGTTTATAATGTTGAATATAGATCGGTTACATAGATTTCACGGTCAAAAACATTTCAAAGTAAACATAAATGATCAAAATACAAAATTATTGATTACTGACAATTGCGGAGGGAAATTTCTACATAACCCAATAGTATTCATCATAAGATACTTGCATTGTCACCAATAACTTAAAAGACATCCAAATAAATACATTTTAAATACTCACCGTAAGGTATCATTATTTATCGGATGTCTATATATTTTGATCAAATATGAAAACGCAAAACATAGTTAACCGATAAACAATCCATGCAAGCGTCTATAAACAACTTAAGTTTAATGCATTTTTATTTAGAATCGAGTATGAATAGACCACATAAATTTGCTTTTGAAAATAAACATTCTATCCCTATTTAACCTTCGGTTAAAATTCGTAGTCAAACTGGCATCAATTCATCTGATATATCGATGTATTCAATGTAATAAAATACGGCAGCACAAAAAGTTAAGAGAAGAAATTGCTTCTCATGAGATAGGAATATTACATCTATCTGCAAAGAAGAGCAATAAAACAAAAAACTCCATAGAAAGGAACTGCGGTATCCGACTTATAATTCCTTCCATAGGCAAACGGAAGTGTGCGGCGTATGAAGCGATTCTGCCCGTAGCGAATCAATATTACATCTACTAATCACACCAATATATCCAATCCATTGACCCAATCCAACCACGAAACAAATAACCCAAGATTACCCTCCCCTAATATAACTTTACAAATCTATACAGCCATTCACGCCCGACTTAAGTTTAACATTTATATAATTAATTTAACGGAAAACAACAATCATAATAAAACTTAAAGAACAAAAAATAAATAAATGGAAATGATTTTACAAAATAAATAAGAAAAAAAAATACATCAAATAACATTATTAATGAAGAATTTAGTTTGGTCAGATAGGATTCTATTGCATTATTTACTAAAAAGTTTTAAAATTTAGAGTTCTTATTGTTTCAAGTGAATATATAAGTTCTTACGATTTTTAAAACGTCCAACTTTATCCGTTGCTTGCCATGAACGTAAATTCCCACGCCGTCCTAAAATTGGTATCCATTTAGCCGTTGTTTTATTTATTCATTCGGAGGTTTTTTAATTTAGTTGGTCCTCAATGTAGGAAACGATAGTTCATTTCTCCCTTCTTTAACAGCTGAAAGAATTGACCGTGCGTCTGTCAATTCCTCCAACTCCGGACTACTACATATAGTCACATCGTAATAATCAATTTCCAGTCACTGATTAATAATTTCCAAATTTTCCTTTTATATTAATGTGAAGGATTGAATTTACATTACGTCACCGATGCGATGGTCCTTTCGCTGCGGTCCGATTCCATAGGGATTTCTTCTTATTTGCTAACAGTTTCTATTGTTTTCCTATCTGACTGGTGTTTTTACATTTAAATGCCGAAGGCTGGTTTACATTTAACTAATTAACAATCATTTCCATTTCTGATTAATTAACCTGTTTTCCAAATCAAAAATATATTTAAAGATAAATTTAAAGATATAATTTCATCTCCAAATCTTTTTAAAATTTAGTTTTAAAATACTTTTTCTTTAATAAAGTTTTATTTTAATAATTTTTCATTATCTGTGCGATTTAATATATAAGAGTTTAAGATGATATTTAATTTCAATTTTTAATTCTTAAAGAAAATTTTTAAATGCGAACTTTTTAATTTACTTTCATGTTTAATAAATTTAAAAAAAAAAAACAATGTAACGAACGTCTATGCTCGTTACATATCAGTAAAGTTGCTTAAAAAAAAAATGATCAAAAAAAAAAAACTTTTTACTTAGGGTTAGTAATTACGGTACACGATTGACGAAGACATTTACAAAACATCCGGTTAATAATTTTACAAAAAGACTATATACAAAAAGAAAAAGAAAATGTTGACTATCGCTTACCTAAGGACCATTTACGTTTACACCTCCTCCCCCCGAGAATTCTATTTTATTTTATACATTTTATTTTTATTCATGGCATGACAAGCAAATTATTTAAATTATTTAGGAAGGTTGCATTGAAGTAAATATATTTTGAAAGATAATGGGTTTATGCGTGCATATTTGCAGCACAATTATAAATATCACCAACTTATTTATGACCGATTAAAATGCTTAAATAGGGTTACACTGAAGTAATTCCCAAAGGTACTCATCGTAAGGCACCACATTTCGATCATAAACTTACGGGGCTGTGCGCCTATACACGTTAAAGCGTAATATATATCAACAACAAAAAAAAACATTTATTTCAACCTTTTGACTTTTTTTTTTTTTAACAAAAATTAGTTTTAAAATTTTTTATATCTTTCCATTGGTTTTTAATATATGTGCTATTTCTTTCTGGCAGTGCTTTTATCAGATTTAAAGTATACAACTTTATGTAAGCAGATAAAAATATTTCATTTTGACAAAATTTGCTCAGGGTATTTGTGGTTTATTAAAGATCGGCCCGAGTTGGTTTGCCATTGTAATGATCTGG
>JAQFVV010012422.1:10423979-10610268 GCA_028023455.1 Epiperipatus broadwayi
AATAATATATATATATATATATATTGTAACGGAAATAATTGTAAGGAAAGAAGACATTTGTAACAGAAATAATAATAAATTGATAGAAAATGATCCATTATTAACATATATGTTTATCTAATCTGTTATTTGTAACAGTAAGTAAACATTGTCACAGTATAGATAAATAGATGAGTGATGAAATGATAGTTGCCATAATTCAATAACCAAACACTAAACAGGATAATGATATGCTGCAGCGGTTCATCATTTGTAACCAAGTAAACTAAATGAGAAATGAATTCACTGTGTTAGCCAAAATACAATTTATAATTAAATAAGGATGATGCTAACATATAAATAAGAATATATGCATATCATGCTCTATCTGGGTGTCTATTTATAATTAATTAAATATAACATTATAGCCCATTTGCAACTATCCTAAACATTAATTCTGTCACATTAGTAATGAAATAAATAAGTTATCTCATTTCTCCAAGATCTTAAAATAACAACAATGACAATTAAAACTATCATCATTAAAGATTTAATAATATCTAAATATTGGGGATGTCATTTGAACAATAAAACATACTGGCCATTGTCATCAAATAAAAGAATATTAAATATAGCAACTGAATAAAATTACCCACTTTGAGATTCCTGGAGTGCATTATGCTTATCTCCCATACTAGGTTCTTTTAACAAAGAATCCTTCCTATTCTTCTTTCCAACCATATAAGACCATTCATGGTCACATGCACACACTGGTGCTATTCATGACAACTTATAAAATATATATTATATAAAGTTAATATTATGAAGTTGGAAAGGGATTATATCACTCTTTATTCAGTTTAGCTAAGTATATGTGTTTTCCCACGAGCGCCACTAGATTGTTTTAAATCTAGATAAATATATGTTTAGAGTGTACTGAGTTCAAACTCATTCGGTACATTTTTATCACACATGACTTGGATGACTAATGAAAAAATGACATTCTTACATTTTATCTATATTGATAAAATTACAAGATCCCAATATTACCAAAATTTATATTATAGATCAAAGACTCTTATAGACATTGCTAGCTCATTTTATGTATATTGATGAACAGACATGTATCATCTTATTAATGGCTTCTAAACAAGCATCGTGAAAACCATTATTAATATTGATGGCCATTTAACTAGATTATTTATCACAATATAAAGGTGATAATGATGATGATAATAATGATGAATGATAATAATAGTGATATCATAATAATAATGATAATAATAGTGATAGTGATGATACCAGCCATAGCTTATTAATAAACTCACAACAATAAATTTATCTTTATAAACTTATAGGCATCTATTAAAAATTATCCTATTTCAAACGGGGATTTAAATATTACATTCACTAGCATTTATATAAGTTTATAGTTATTTACTAAAATACTTTTATAGTTAAGATTAGGATTTAATAATATTAGTGATGATGATTGATCATCATGAATCTCTTTGCATAATATTCAACTTTCCATAAACCCCTATTTATTAAAATATATTAATTCTGTTAAACGTTAGATTGAGTGATTATAATTTATTAATGATGATGATGGCAATCATAACTCTTATATAGTATTATTTGAAACATTTTAACCAATAACACGATATCCATCTTTGATGAGGATGATCAAAATTCATGGACACAACATAATTTTAGCTTTCTATTGTTGAACTATAATTACTAAAATTTGGTTATTATCAAGCATAATCCTTAAATACCTAAATGTAAATCAACATTCTAGTTTACTTAACCTTTTGCGAGCGCTTAATATTAGCAAGTGATTGCTCAATATTTACGAATGATGATTCTTAATAACTGTGAGCAATGATGATGAATTAAAATGATAGAATCAAGACAAGAAAAACACAACAATATTTTTTTTAATAAGAACTCGGAAAACCAATTAAGATATATATAATTATATTTTATTAATACTATTACTCTTTCTTTCTTTCTTTAAAATCAAATCAATAATTAAATAAATGGCTTATTATTACATTAATTCAATACAAAAATTAATATAAAAATTTATATAAGCACAAGCAAATAAACTTAATATATAGGTTTGTCATTTCTGGATATTTTAAAATAAGCTGGCTTAAAAAAATACATTTTATGGAATGCTTACTTAAGTCTTTCCTAACTTATTATATCATAAAATAAATTTCATATGTATCATGTGTGTTTTATTTCACTTCCATTCATATGTAAGCCTTGCTCTATAATTTCTCACACCTAAACTATTTATATATAACCTATTCCTTGACATGTTTGTATAAGCAGTTACACATGCACACATTCGGTAATGTTAACATATATGTTTAAAATGTATACCCACAAATTACATATATAAAAATATTTTTTAGCAACCTTTTAGCAAAAGAAAATAAAATACATGATATTAATTTTAATATGCAACAAGATAAAATAAAAAAAACATTATAAATGCATATATTTATAGGTTGCTCATTATCATTAACAACTGAAGAACAATTAAAAAAAAAAAACATTTCAACATTACAATATATAATATAAAAAAATAATAAAAATTAATGAAAAATTTAAGTTTAAAGATTTAAACTATGTTTGTGCTATGTTGTGTGATATTGCAAATAACTATAGATAAACAAGTCTTTAATGTTTCTGTATCAAAAGAAAAATTGCTTTGACCAGTAAATTAAGGTTTACTTTTAATAAGTAAGAATAAAAATCTGTTAAAGAAAGTTCATAGTTACCCGATCACTTTCACTTCTTATAAATGTCCTGAGTTTGAATTTTCAGACTGCTTGTCTTTGCTCCATAAAAAAGAAAGTTATTGCAGATACTGTTAAGATAAACATGAATCAATTGACTTGCTTGTTTCTTTAATTCTAAAATTATTTATTGTTGATTGGCTTCCTTCTACCATTTTACAAAGAGCTATTATAAATACTTTTTAATAAGTATGTACTGGTGGATTTGCTTGTCTCTCCCATTTTTAAAAAAATAATCGCTGTAGACACTTTAGATGACTGAGGTAAACTTTAACAAAAATTTGATTCATGGCTTCAAACTTGGCTATATATGGATTTTATACATTTTCTTTTCCTCTTCCTTCCCCTTCTCCATTCATCCAAAGGTAATGAGCCTTTAATAGACCAGGAGCCAGAAAAGAAGCATTTCATATAGCTTGTGTGGTTGGCTTCAAACTCTTTCATTTTGTTGGTTATTATTTGATTGGTATATGAGACCACAGTAGATTAGTGATTTTAACTCATTCTGTATTAATCAGGAAGCAGAAAAAAATGGTTTAGCAATGCAGAGTCATGGTATTATACTCAGAAAAATATGTTAATCTCATTTCATAGAATTGTCAATAACCTCTTCTTATAAATTCAATTTTGTTCCATTTTCCCTCTTTTTCCAATATTAATATTTCTGGGAATTACTTGTATATCCGCACATCTTCGTCTATTTTGACTTTATACAAGAGTCTTTTCCTTCTTTTCCCTTGTTCAATTTTTAAAGAGTAAAAAAAAAATCAAATCGCCCACTTTCCCTTTTTCCTTTTTTTTCAACATTAATAACGAGGAAAAAATTGAGTGAGAGTTACATCTCTGTCTGTCTCTCTAAAATAATAATACTGAGTGTCCTTTAAACATTTTATTCATTTATATTGCCAATCTTTGGTCAAAGAAACTGACCACCTGCATATCTTATCTTGAGATAAAAGATAAAAAATCAGAGTTTGACAAGTTGATGTTCTATCGCGATTTTACAAGAAAATTAATAATCACCTTTATTTCCTCAAAGCACCTCTCTCTTTTAAAAAAAAAAATCTTAGATACAGATAAAAACAATACAACAAAGCTGGCAATCTATAGTCACCAGCAATAGGTGTAAAAGCATTTTATGTTTAAACAGACGTTTTCATTCTTTCACACTCTTTTGCACGTGTACATTTTTTTTTATCTTCTAATCTTGATCTGATCACCTTATTTTACACTTTCTGAATGTTTTATTTTACAGAAATAAAACTAAATAACTGAATATATTAATTATTTAATAAGAAAAATAACATATTAAAATATCATTTCTTACAACATTATATTCATTCACCACTTATTAATTTATCAACTATATATTACACATACAATATACGCACACATAAATCTATATATATAAAAGAAATTTTTTTTTAAGTAATATATCTGTGTGTTTGAAATGAGTCATATACATACAATATATATATATTAATCAGTAACATTTTCAATTATGTAGTGATCCTTATCAACTGTAAAGTAATATGGAAGTTTAGTATCACATGCTTTTTCATGAACTGTATATGTCAGTATTTGCTGCTTGTCTATTTATTATATTATCGTTGAATCTATTTAACAATATTGCTTTCTTTATTTTTTCTTTTTATAATTACTTTCTTCAATTAATATTTTCATATGATTTACATTAAAAGTAAATTTAAAATTACAAGATTTTTCATGGTTGAAGAATATTGCATCATTATTTAGTAGATTATTTATCTTTTTTAACATGATTATATAATGATTATACAATATTTCATTTTGTGTTCCTCCAAATGTAAATAGACTAATTAATAATTCAAAGAATGTTACACTTAAAATGCAAAAAAGTAATATAATTTATCAAATTATATGTAGTTGTAAAAAATCATATATTGGGGAATCAAGATATGCTCCGAAAAAAAGGGTAAAATAACAACAATTATTATATAAACATGTAAAAAAAAAAGATAAATAATCAATTAAATACTGCTGTTATATTCTTCAACTACGAAAAATCTTGTAATTTTAAATTTACTTTTAATGTAAATGATACAAAAATATTAATGGAAGAAATAAATTATAAAAAAAGAAAAATTAAGAAAGCAATATTGATAAATAGATTTAAAGATAATATAATAAATAGATGAGCAACAAATACTGATAGACCCAGCTCATGGAAAATCACAAGATATTAAACTTCTGTATTATTTTACACTTGATAAGGATTACTACATAATTGAAAGTGCTACTTATTAATTAAGATATATATTTTATTATTTTTATGGTTAAAATTAGTTGAAACTTATATATATATATGATAGCATGTGATTGTGACCCAACTGGTACGAAATTCTGTGATGATTATGGAGAATGCATTTGCAAACCCAATTACTTATTGCCTGATTGCCATTACTGTAAGTAATATAAATACACTCACATAATTTATTGTCTTTAATATTATATAAAATCAATCATAGTTTTGATTTATCAGTACATCTGTTCATGTTTGGAGATCCCCTGTTCGTCCTCTATCACTGCACATTTATTTCATAGACCAGACTCGATTCATCAGGTGAGTCAAGACTTGAATAGCTAGAACTTTACACTAAAAGTAATAATCCAATTTATACATCCATATAAAAAATTGCAACTTTTACCATTAAGATGGAGTTCAAAAAATGAGGTATACTCTGAAAAATTAAGCGATTTTTGCTTATTTTTAAAAATCTTCACTTTGGATTTGAATTTATACCAGAATTGTTTCATCATCTAGCTATCAACTAGTAGTCTTTGACATCAGTGTCCAGAATAAAGCTTTTCTAAAGTACTTTGCATTTTAAATGCTCTTTAAATGAAAACAAACCACAGTACCCAATTTGTTCATGCAAGATGGTAATAATTATTTAATTTTCATTATTTACTGAATGTCATTTCATTGTATAGAATTTGTTTATAGCATGTGTGTATGCAGTGGTTTTGTAAGATGGCTTTTATAAAAAAACTGGAAAAAAAATCTTGCATAAATATATCTCTCATTGTGAATCATATTTATTTAAACAAATTTTGTATTTAAGATTTATAGTGAGAACATTGGGTGAGGATGGAGGTTGATATCTGACTATTGAATCTGTTCAGGTGAAAATTCTATTATTTAAAGGTTTTCTGTTACCTTCTAAAACTGTTAATTGAAACCTTTAACTCATTTATTTTAACCTTTGTATTTGAGATGTCTATCTGTCATTGTGGTGATTTGGGATTCCCTTGTTATGTGCAAGAGTCATAATATAGATAAGGAAGATCATTTATGACATAGGTATTTAATCAAATATACTGAAGCATTTAGCACAATTATTAATATGAACAAACAAGAAAAATGTATGTGTTGCAAGTATGTAAATGTTTGTATTAAGAACATATTAAGTAATGACTTACCTTTTGCCTTGAATGATGATCGTGTTAGTATGCAATCAAGCAGTCATCATAAATTATATTTGATTTTGTTTATTTTAAAGGTAAAATGTTTCTTCATTATGTTACAAATTGACACTGACATCTCTTTCTGCCCCTATATTAAAGTAATAAAAAATATCAAATATACAAATACATAAAATGAATGATGTCAACTTTAATTTGGGTTTGAAGTCTATAAGGAAAAATGTCCTAGTGAATCATTCCAGTAATCCATGTTAAACCATTTTAAATGTAGATAATAACACAGAAGTGTTCTAGAATGCTCATCAGGTAAGTTATCCTTGATAGCCTTGGAATTTCTGCTTTGAAGTGGAGAGTAATAGGATCTTTCCATTGTGAGGTGTGGAGTGATAGATCAATTCCACCCTGATTCTGATAAGTCACAGCTTCATGAATGATGACTTTCTTTCCTCGATGTCACTTTTGCACTTAGCAATGCATATTTGTTTTTATCATTACTTATATGTTTGCTTTGCTGATTTGTTTTGAGTGGAGTAAAGTCAGTATTTCTTATATTATTGTATACTCTTGAATCTAGATATTGTGATCTATAATTAAGAATTACCGATATTTTGAAAGTTCGAGTACTTTTAATTTACTTGCAATGAATTGAATTTCAAATTCCTTATTTAGTTAACTTTAATTTTCTAAACCTCACCATATGATTTTTGATAGTATTGCCACTCAAATTTGGTTGATGTTTAGCTTTGAATTTTAAATTTAAATCCTCTACATAAGAATTTGTAGGTTCTTCAGCAGAAAAGAAATTTTATATCCTCTTTAGAAAAAACTCATTGTTCAACCCCAAATTCGTGATCCTCATTTCAATCTATTGTTGATGTCATTTTTAATGAATATTAATATAAATAGTTTGTTAATAACAATATAAAAAAATGTTTGATATTTTTTCTCATGTGTCATAGCATCAGCCGGGAAGTGAACCCGCTAACCCGGGACATTTCTTTTACTTTAATATTAGTTTTTATTTCTTGACTGCATTCATTCATCCGATCTTAGTTATTGTGCATTGTTATATTGTGTCTGCAATTGTGACACATTTAAAAAAACGATAATTGACAGAGGTTAGTTGTCACATCTGTTTGATAATTTGATTTAAATATTTATTTACAGTATAATTAAATTGGGATTTAAAACATAAATTGTAATTAGTGATTTGTCAATTTATTTGCTTTAACATTTACTAATATAGCAATTGATAAATAATGCTAATATCATGGATCTTGGATTCGAATTGGGACACATGGTGTACTAGGCATTGGAAGAATTTTCAGGCTATCCACAAAACCTGTCAACCCTTAGACAATTCCAATATAGATAACAATCTACAATCTCAAACTGTTGTCATAGCAACCTTTTAACAATATATATATATTATATAATTAAAAAATGTAACTGAACTTCAACCTTATAAGATTTAATGTATCATTATTAAAGATATAAAAAGAAAAACAAGCAGCTCATGTTGTGTTGCTTTTTTCCAATAGCATATACATAAAAATGGTAGATAGGTTTTAAATTAGCTATCAGAAATGCTTATTTTTAAATTCAGTATTAATTTATTAAATTAATCTCATTTTTTTTTATTTCTAATAAAATTATATTTGATTGATTGATGAGTTGATAAATAGATAAATAGGGGAATAGATGGATTGGCAGGAGGATGGTTGTATAGAAAGATAGATCAGCAAATTATGAGTGATTTGGTAGATTGGTCAGTTGATAGGTGAATAGATAGAAAAATAGAAGAGTTAGTAGATAGTTGGATTAAATTGGGCAGGTATGTAGTTTAGTGGATAGGTGAGTATAAAGTCAGATAGACTTAAAATATGTAAATAGGTGGATTGATGAATAGATAAATGGATGGACAGGCAGATGGGAAAATGGGTATATAAATGGATAGGTAGATAGATAGCTGGATATTATATAGGTAGGTATAAATCAAATAAGCAGACAAACAGATAGATAAATAAGTAGATAGATAAAGAGATAGATAGATGGATGAGTGTGTGTTATTATTGCAAAATAAAAATATACATATTTCAGACAATAGCTAACTTTCCACCAAATCAACAATACACATACACACACATATATATATACATATATATAAAGACAAATGTAAACCATATATAATTCACCAATATATTGTACCGGTCAGTTTCGATATCACTCACATTTTACCTCTTTTTGAACTCCTTTATCATATCTACACAGTACATAGTATTATTATTACGCACAAACTCCTTTTGTACGGCCCGCTAGCTCACGGAGATTTACATGAGAAACCCGGATAAATTACTTAAAACTACTGTCGTCACAGATTTTTACTTTACTAATGGAATTTATATATAAATGAATAAGCAAACTCATCAATAAATTGTCTAATTAGGATAAGAATTTAATAAGTATGGGTGTTTAAGCCATCAAATCAGCAATACAATATCTGGGGTTAATAATAATAAAAGCAATATAGACTACAGGTTTGTTTTACAATACTGTTTAATATAATTACATAATTGGTTAACATAATAAAGCTACTTTCTTTACTAGTTTCTAATATTTGGAAAACATTATTCAACATTAATTAAATGCTTCGTTCAGTATAGGCGGGGAAGATCTATGTGCCAATGAGGTAGTGATCTGTAAACTATATATAACTCATTGCTATTAGATGCACTAATTTATTATTAATAAAATTAATATTTTATAAACACCAAATAATATCTTTCACAAATGAATATTTGATTTATATGTTTACAATATGGTCTTTTAATTATATAATGCTTTAACGTGAAACGACTAACAAATAAATCAATAATTAAAACATGGGTTGGTAAAATATTGCGTACGTTTAGGAATTCGCTGTTAAAAAGGGAATCGCTTTAAATCAAGTGGGTTATCAACATTAAAAGAGATAACTAAACAATAAATCACTTTGATTTTGACTTACTTTACTTCGCCACGATTTAAGAGGCAACTTTAAAAGAAGTAGATAGATCTTGAGAACGAAAGCAGTACTGACATAGCAGGAATAAAAACATTGATAAGATTGATGCAAATTTCGCCATTATATTTGGAGAACAAAATGGTCACTCTGCGTTTTCGCAGATGGCAACCTGGAGAGAGAGCTTCCTCGGACATAAGGAGAAATGAGGTCGGGACTTTTTCACCCTTGAGCCTTACTGTCCGATTATGGAAATCCTGAAGAATGGAAATCCGCATTAATAGCTTAGATTTCCTAAAATACATTTATTAAAATAATAGCGAATTCATTGAACTTAGAATAATTTGTTTATGCCAGCAATGCCTATATTAATGGAATAGACGCTTTATTCACGTCCATTACTTAAATTAAATACTAAAATAATTGTCCAAGCATAGCGACTTGAACTCCTTCAAAATAAAATTGGAATAAATCAATCACGACTATAATGTCGTACTAAATAACAGTAAAAGTAATTACTCCCTTTTATTTAGAGACCTCCCAAACGCAAATTTCATTTAAAACCCTCTTTAATATCTCGTCAAAGCATATTAAAATCTATTGCGATAAATATTCATTTCCTTCTCACAAACTCGACTTAGTGCTCTAATAACAAAATAAACACATACAATATTCATTTTATTGACAGATCACAGTTAAGAAGTATGTGTATTATTGGATTACATTTAATAAAGTAATTCCAATTCGGTGAATAAAAATGAGCTAAACAAATACTCGTTCATTTGGGAGAGTATTAAATCGACCAATCAATCACGGGCTGATTGAAAATATTTAAGGAAGGTTTCAATTCACCGAATTAGATTTATTGGCACATAAATATTTAAATATTTTAAATCGTAAATTAATCAATAATAGGAAACTGCCATAAGAAAAGAAATATAATATAAAAGGCATTTTTAAGAGAAACTAGTAAAGTTGAATTAATCTTATAGAGAGCAATGACACAAGTAAAATTACAAAAGATATATAAGTATTACGTATATTACAAAACATGTTTATCTAGGATAGGGTGGCAATATTTAATTACTGATGTTACGAAAGCCATTTAAAACAAGAAAAGTGAATTATATATTTTAGAAAGAATTCTTTTGGCAGTAATATTACTTTCCAACAAGTCCTCTCAAGTGTAAGCTTCAACTGCTTGCAAGTTCTTTTGGAGAGTGAAATGAGGCACCTTTCCATCGATGAAATAGCTAGCTATTTTTTATTATTCAGCAAAGTTCATTCACCAATAGTTTTCTTTATCATTTCAGAAGGTATTAGATGGTTTTACAGTAGCATACTGATGTTACCGGGAAAGGCTCGGGGTACATCTATGCACCCCGACCTTAGCCTACATTTTTGCGTACATTAAATCATAAAATATACTGACATAGATTCAAACTGCAACTCGTTCACTATAGTAATCTGATTCCTATCACTCTCTTTTTGGGGAGTATTTATACTATTTTAGCATTGCTCCCGGATATTCTATCTTTCCATAGCTTCAGGCATTGTTCTGTCCATTCATTTAAAATTAATATGCTCTATTGTGATGCTAAGATACACTCTTCTGATAAATCTTTTAAGTCTTTTGTTAAGAATCCATTTTTAGTTCGCAAAATGGATTACTAAGATAAAATATAATTAATTTAAGATAAGTCCCTTTATTGAGTAGCCTATGTGACTTTCCAGATTTATCCAAAAGAATGTGACTTTTAATCACTAAAATTTAATAGAAAAATATAAAAGTAATTTTTAAGCAAATCTATTTAACGGACTTTACTATTAATATTTAAAATACACGCATATATGTAATATCCACACACAAAAATATGTAATAAA
The DNA here is from genome assembly GCA_028023455.1 of Epiperipatus broadwayi. Classification (NCBI taxonomy): domain Eukaryota; kingdom Metazoa; phylum Onychophora; class Udeonychophora; order Euonychophora; family Peripatidae; genus Epiperipatus; species Epiperipatus broadwayi. The sequence goes on from JAQFVV010012422.1 coordinate 10,435,122, forward strand.
TAAATCTTATTTTATTAGAATTAACATTATTTAAACCTTATTATAGAAATTAAAGTAAAATTAAAATGTTCATTATTAAATGAATATAACAAGGCTAAAGAAAAAAAAATAGGCTTGGTGTGTGTATGAATATAAACTGTCCGTTAAACAAATTTACTATTAAAATGGTAGAGATCAGGTTTGATCTCAGGTTAGTGCTAAATAAGGCATGAAACTTGGATCGAGTTTGGATCCAATCGTTTCAATATATACATGAAGAAAATAACCACTATAACTTGAAAAAATGAAATTACTTTATATGACTAAATAATCACAATATATTAAAAACTACTAAAGAAAAAAGTCTTTAACAATAAATATTTAAGTTCTCTATAAAAGTCAAACTATCATTAAGATCTAATATAGAGATAGAGATTATTAAATTGAAACTATTAGTACAAATGTCTCTTTAAAACCTTGCACATTCAAATATTGTAAATTTGAAAGATCATCTCTGGTAGTTTAAGATAAAAAAATACTAAAATTTTTTTATGATTTATTGTAACAAATTATATGAAAGAATTTGTGTAAACTAAAATAATATCTTAAACATGCATTCAAGTGTAAAGCATAATCAAAATTACATTATATATATATATATACAAACAATTAATTTTAATTTATGCTCTCTATAGAAATTTTCTATAATTTTTAAAATTGTACTGTTTGATAAAAAAAATTCAACCAGCCTTTGCTTGTCATATATTTTTGTCATAACTGGCATCCTCAGCATCCCAGAAACTAGATTACACTGATCAAGCACAGCAATTCAGTCTTTATCTAAACACCATCATAATATTCAATTTGCTATTAAAATTTAATAATATTATTACCTATTTACTTCATGTTTAATTAGTTATTTACATATTTAAGTGTCTATTTGAAGGCAATGTTATTTTAAAATGAAATTTGATTAAAAACACTAACTCATCTATTAACAATAAGTTGATGCAAAGTTCGATTTGTTTAAATCAGTGCTAAATTTGCACTCAAATTTAGTGCTAAATATATGTTCTAATTTTAATATTAAACTGAATGTAAGATGATATTTAAGTAAAGATTGGATTAAGTATTGTCAATTTGTGATGGCAAACCAATTTATATATCTCAAGTTTTATAAATAGAAAAGTAATTTAGATGTTGAAGTACAACATGGACTCTAATGTGCTACTGCTGTTTTTAACAAGTCTTTCATCACAGGAAAAGAACTATTGCAATGAAGATAGCTGTCCAGAGAGCTATTACTTTACCTGATTTATTGTGTGGAGAAGAAATTTGGTCACCCTATTGGTACCACATAAAGGCATTAAAAAGTTCTATTTATATGATGCTCCATAAAATTTTAAAAAATACAGTGGTAAGATTATCAACCTGATCAATATGTTCTTCATTTTGGTAGGTGTGAGTACACTATTGTAAAATCACACCTTCATGGAATTCAACAAATAAAACAAATAAACAATGCAAGACTTCCTAAAAGAGTTGTGTTTTATAGTGAACTTGAGTATGGTTTTCATGGGAGAGATAAATATAAGGGTTATCTCAAAGACATTCTAAAAAAAAAGCAATATGGAGTGTTTCTATTGGAAAGGTATGGCAGAGAATAGAATAAATTGAAGAGCTATAATCAATATTCAAGGAGAAAGTTATATGTTGAAGAAATTAAAAGATAACATTGTAAAATATTATGTAAACAAAAATGGACTAATCTGTTTTATAGATGGACATTTATATTCACATATTGGTTTGCCTAGACATAACAAAACTCATTTATAGAGTAATTACTCTCTTTCTCTCTCTGGATCAACTGATAAGTGCTGGTTCAGCAGGAATTGTGCATCTTGGAGATCATAAATCTTATTTCATATGACTTTGGTCATATATTTGTGGTTACACATATCCGCATGTGCTAAAAGCAGATGGAAACCAGTCCCTACCTTGGGTGAAAATGGTTTAATGAAAATTACACTACAGAAATATTATTCATTAAGTGGATAATCTCTAGTCAAATAAAAGACTAATAAAAATTATTATTATGCTCCCATCAAATGGTTTGTGTCAAAGTTATGAGGACAGTAAGTTTGTCACTTATTAATTATACTAATATTTGATATTTTACTATATTTTATTTTTAATATTAAAACTCATTAAAATAAATCATATTGAACTTCAGAAAAATAATTGTTTAAATGAAGTTTAAAGAGACATTCAAAAAAATTTATTTTATCAAACTTCATTTTGAAAACAGTCTGAACTTATGCTTACATTTTTTTATATAATTTTTCTGAGTTTTCTTCATGTGTTTTTACACCATACAAACATTTACTTTTGAGTAAAAACATTAATTATTTTTGTTTTATTTGTTTTAGCATGCAATTGTTTTGATTTTGGTACCACATCATGTGATCAAGGTTCTTGCAAATGTCGAGCTGAATATGATGGACCGAGTTGTGCACAATGTGCTAAGTTTTACTGGGGGTTTCCAAACTGTAGATGTAAGAATTTTATTATTTTTAAAAATATTATTATAAAAAAAGTCCAATTAGAAATAAGTTTTAGTTGCCTGCTTGAGAAGTGGTGTTTGAGCACCAAAGAGATGGACTGAACACTATTTTTATTCAATTGAACATTTGTTTTCCAACTAGAAATTGATACAGAATCTTCAATTTTTAAGCTACTTTTGACCTTGCCTTCACCGCCCCAAATACTCTTCATGATTTGATGCCGTGCTGATGGAAAACTCTGAAACTGAAGTTCCACGCATTGTGCTCACTACTGTCACTTCCAATGCTCAGAATTCCTTATGAATTCTCAAACAATAAATCACTTAATTGATTACACCATATTAATATTCAAAATATTTACAAATATGAACCAACCAAAAATCCCAATCAAAATAAGGATTGAAATAAAATGGATGAAAATAAATTACTTAGACCTTAGTAATGAACACAATTTAGGTTTTAGATAATTACAATCCATGGCAGTATGTATTAAAATGATGATACAGGTTTTTGTACAGTTAATGCAATAATAAAGTGTCTGATTTAAAAGTGAGAAATTGGCAAGCTCTCCGAGCCATTACCAGTGATCAAACATTTTACAAATTTTCAAACAATAAAACATTTAATTCTTTATACCACCCAAGACTAAACAAACTTACATTCAAATATTTTCAAAATAGAAGACAAAAAAGAGAATAAGAAATAATCAAAATAAGATTAAAATAAAATGCATGAAAGTGAATTATTTATAAAGTTGTTATCGCATTCATTTTAGGTTTTAAATAACTACAATACATGACATAAATATTAAACTGTAGGTTAAAATGCCAATGAAATAGGTGTTCTCCATATTAATGTGATGATGGAATATCACTTGATCACTATTTCTTATGCTAGCACATAACTGTTATTAAAACAGGCAAAACTCTCCATACAGGAGTGCCACTTAGGACAGAAACTAGTCTGGGGATATTGGATGAGTAGGCACTAGATGGAGATTTCATGCACAAGCCTTCTGGCCTTCATTGATTACTCTGGTTGGCACTGAGTGGCACTACTGTATGGAGAGTTTTTCCTGTTTTAATGATGGAATATCTGACTTGAGAGTTATATTTCTGGACAAAACTGAATTTGTCATATCTTAGAAGTGCTTACGCATCATATAACTTTTTGAAGACTAATAAATCCTTTTTTCTATGCACTTTAATGCAGCATTGAAGTGAAAAAATTGAAAACCAAAAGGCCCTGGACTGAAAATTAACCATTTACCTTCAGTGTGATCATCCAAATGAATGACTATTATATGTTTTTTTTTACTTAAATAGGCTAATTTTACAATGACATATTTTAATATTTAGGCAAAAAATGTGTGTATTTATAAAATGAAACAAACTGAAAGTGATATATAATAAAGCCATCAGTTATAAATAAACCTATGTGGTAGAGTATGAAATTATAAAATGTTGAAAGTACATGTAATGTAATTCTTCACAAATGGAGGGGGGGGGTATATTTAAAAACTTTAGGCAGTAACTTTACTCCAGTGTTTGTGAAGGTTATTTTTAAAAGTTAAACATAGCGATAAAAGTTCCACATTAAGAGTAATAATTTACTTCACAGACATTTATTGTAAGTTTGAGTTATTAATGAACACCAATTTACATATATAAACATTCTGAACATTTCACCAAGAAAAAGTAATACAGTTTTTTATTATTGCTATAATTTGCTGAGCATGTTTTCGATGCTAATGATCAGAATCATAGCTTTCCTCTCTTTGCCATAGAAGGCAAACCCTCACAGGGTGTATATAAATCACATGCAGCAGTTCTTCCTGCCATATCATGTATTATGGAAAATCACATACAAATATTGCTATGATAGTGATGCTGCATAAGTATCTATATAGTCGTGAAAAAATGCAGAATCAGTATTTCTAGAACCTGAGAGCAAATATGGTCATGCTTTTAAATCAGTGAAGGTAAAAGTGATTTACTCTGAGTAAGATGATAGGAAGCATAAATTTAAGAAAGTGTGTTCATTTCCAGTAATCCCATATCATGAACAAGAAATAACATTGTGTTTCTTTGTCAAAAGGAATATGTAAACACACACTTTATTTGTTATATTGCTTTCTGTGGCAAAGAGGTGAGAGTTACAATTCTGATCATCAATGTTGAAAGCGTGCTCAACAATAATAAGAACTGGATTATTTTTTCTCGGTGAAGTGTTCAAAGTTTTCTATATGTAAATTAGAGTGAGCATACAAAAAGAGAAATAATATTTTTTAATTGGTGAACACCAAGCATTAGTGCTATTTGGGATCTATTAATTACTCGAGTTCACAATAGCTGACTTTGGTGTAGAATAAATAGAGAGAATTATGCGATAAGCAACTAATAAAAAACAGTTTTTCTATATTTGCTGAATAGCTAATAATTTGAATCAATAAGGTGACTTGTAATTATATATCAAATTATTTTCATCATATAATATTAATTATTAAATGTTTTTAGAAAACCTCGAACTTTATTTGAATATACAAGTTCTAACCAACTTGGTATTCATAGTAGTAAAAAATTTTATATATTTATCTTAGATGGTCTTGCTGATTCTTTCATTTAACTTAGTGAGATAATTCATAATGTTTAAAAACACTTATGGATATTGCCCTTTAAAAAGGTCAACAAATCCGGAAGACCATCATAGATACGAAATTTCTATTGTCTGTTGCCTTTGATAGGATAGATTACTTGATTAGAGTGACCCTTAAATTCAGTGTTTGTAAATTTAAAGGTTTCTAATTCCAGTATCATGCTAGTACTGTTATTGGTCAGATCAGCAAAGGGAATAATAATATCACTTGAAATATTGCATTGCTATTTGTAACAGTTAAATGCATTTAAAAAGTTTAAATGAAGTTTAAATTTTTCCAAAAACATTTAACAATTAATAGAAATAGTCCTATATATAATTACAGTTAAAGTACTATTATTACAAACTTTTAAACAAACACCAAAACTTGTCTGATATTTCCATCTAAGTTAAAGTTAAAATTAAATAAAGTAGAATATAAATTTCATATTCGATTACTATGCTAAAAAACATACTAAATTATGTTACATTATACTTTGGGTTGTGCATGTATGTATATATACAATAAAATATGAACAGTAGCAACTCTATACAGTAGTGCCACCCAGTGCAAACTATAATAATTAATGAGTGCTAGAAGATTTGGGCATCATAATCTCTATCTAGTGCCTACTGATCCAATATACCAGACAAGTTTTCAGCTTATGGCGCTCATCAGTGAGAAACATTGGATCTAAGAGTACTGTACCTAGATCTTTAGTGGTTTTAAACATGTGTATATAGATTGTATATGTGTAATATATCAATTCTGTGTTTGAGTAATAGTGATGTGTTTAATTCAGAACATTTTATAATTACTAAACTTCCAACAATTGGCATTAATTATTAAATGATATCTGCTATTGAGCTAGATGTTTATTTAGTATCAGCATATTTAATTTTTTAAGACACAAATACAAATCATTAATGTTATGTTATTGAAACATTTAAATGTGGTCCCTTAGCCGCTGTCTGTGATTAAAATGATTGATCTAATTGGATAAGAAGTGCTTAAAATTTTATAGACAGAACTATATAAATATCAATAAATATTTTAATACACATAAAACTCTCTATACATATTGCCACTCAGTGCAAGCCAAAGTAATCAATAGATGCCAAAAGGCTTGTGCATAAAGTCCCCATCTAGTGCCTATTTGCCTGTTTTAATAACAGTTATGAGAAAGCATAAGAAGTGGTGATCATGTGATATTTTAATACACATTTATGTTTTAATATAACTGTAATTGGTAATTTTGCTTTTCATTATATTGTTTAGTTTAATAATGAAAAACATTATGCAACTGTTTATGCTATATCTGATTGTGATTGCAAAAGATACCCTGTGCAATTAGCCCAGTGAGAGAAAAAAGGCCTCAAAAGATAAAGATTGCTTTGTTTATTCTCAAATAATTAGGCTAAAAGAATATCAGTTTTGTTAATTGAATGAAACTGTCATGCTCAATATGCCACTTGGAGAAGCTTAGATATTGCTTGACCACTCAAGCAATTCCCAATATGATTATTTTTTACAATGAATCTGTGTATTTTTTTAATCTGTTTATTATTTTAGCTTGTGTTATTAATTTTTTGTTATAGATCAAGTGTATTTTTAAACTAAAATTTCAAAATATTCTATATTTTAAATATTTTTTAAATTATTAATATTTTTAACTATTTTTAAAACTTTTTCTTTACTTATAAATTTTTAAATATTAAATAAAAATAATAAACCCTAAGTGTCACCATCTAATTGGTTATCATATATAAATCACATCACCACAACCAATGCTTAAATGAACCAATAGAATATCAGCAATCTGTTGTCAAGGTAATTTTCAGGTAAAGAATGGAAGGTGTTTTGCCTTGACAAGCAGATTGCTGATATTTCATTGATTTATTTCAGCATTGGCTGTGGAATGTGATTTAAATAAAAATATCATTTTAAACGGTTTTTTTTTCATTATTTAACAATGAACTGCATTGATTAATGTATTATTAATTTGCACAGCATGTAATTGCAATAAAAATGGCTCTTTGTCTTTGTTTTGTGAACCTAATACTGGAAAATGCAAATGCCAATATGGATATACTGGAGAAAAATGTTTTACCAAAGAACATATGATTAATGAAGGTAAGAATATAAATTTGCTTAGTAAGCAATGTTTTTTATTATATATATATATATATGTGTGTGTGTGTGTGTGCGAGTAATTATTATATTGAAAAATATATATTTAATCAAGTGTATTTCAAATTTGTAATTGAATCACACATCTCAAATTTTATGATGTCATAACTATCCAGTAGGTTAGAAACTCCAAACCATCTCACTCATTTTTTTTTTCTGCAATCAACCTTTGATGGTCATCTAAGATAGAGTCTTGAAACACTTGGATTTCAACATTTGTATTGATAATATGATATTGTATATAAGTGTGGGCTCATTTGATATTAAAGCTTGAATTTGTTTACAATCAAACTTACATTTCCATCCTGGTTAACTTAGTAGAGCAACAGAATCACAACTTTCATTCAAGATTGGGACATTTCTAACTATATTATTAAAACCTTAAAAAATAATAATTCACAAACAAGGAGTAATTTATATAAAGCCACTAAAGCATCACATGATCAAAATATATGTTTAATAATTAGTAGTTGTGAAGCAGAATAATGAGATTTGTAAATTTTTCAGCACTCATTTCTGTTCTGCACTGCACCCCATTTAAGTCATCACTATTCAGTTTCAATATAATATGGCAGTATTTTTCCCTAAAATGGGAACAAAATTTATTCCCACTGTAAACTCTTGTGAAACAATTAGTATTGCATTGCAAGAAATGTATGTGTAATGATCAACAATATAGCATTATAGTCATATGTGTAACCAAAGAGAGTTTGTGTTTTCAGCACAGATTCAATACTCAATTAACTGGATTACTAAAAGATTAATTGATAATTAATCAAATATTTACAGGTATTAATTGAGATAATTATTGTAGTATTTTTGACAGCAATAAGTGCTAAAGTTCATGAATAATATTCTCAAACTGTCAATAATACCATCAAGCAAAATTCCCATTCCTGTGCCTCAGGTTTTTTTCCTGGATGGTCTACTCCAATTTGTGTTGAGATGCAGATATTGAATGGTGTCTTGATTAGAATGGTTGAGCAAGTCCACTGTTTTCATACCTGAAGGTCTCACAATTTCTCAGCAACGGAATATATTTTACAATTTTATAATAAAATTTTGTTGTCTTTATTATTTTAGTATTAAAGTTATTTTATAAAAATGTATTTACAATTGTATTGAGATAAATATTACATCAGCCATTTTAATATGTAAACCCATGCAGGATTTCTCACAAAAAAAACCATGAAGGAGAAGAAATTATCCCCCACCCCATCCTCCTGACTCGCCAATTTCCAGGTAGCAAGAGTGTGAGTGCTAACAATTAACTAAAATAGAAATAAATGAAAATGAAGAATGAAATCGTAATTTCACTTGATTGTTTAAAATAAAACGTTCCTTTTGGAAACTATTTTCATAAATAAAAAACCTTGTAACTGATTTTTAATGTACACTGATTTCATTTCAAATAGGACAAATGTAGCAACATTGTTTAGAAAATATCCAAACATCAAAATATAAAATATATATTTTTAAAAATGCTTTTCTTTAAAGTAAAAATAAAAAAAATACTATTTTCTTCAACCACAATTTTGGTTGCTAAATTTAACTTAAAGTAAAAGCATTAGACATTTGTAAATGCATTAATTCAATCACTAATTTTAAAAAAAGTTAATGAATGAATGAATTAATTAATCAATTAATGACCTCCATACTGTTGTTTCAAGTTAAATACAATAACCAAAACAGTGGTTGAATATAAAAAAATATTTTTTTAGTCCATTACAACTTATTAATTTAAATAAAAGCATTTTTCATAATATATATATATATTGTAACAGACAAATGATCTTTGATTCGCATATCCTGATCACGAGGGCGCCACTAGTCCGAAAATCGGAACTAGACATTTATTTTAAGGGTGGACAGGATATGCGAATCGAAATGTGCCGGACTAAACTCAGGGAGAAACAAGATATCTTAAATATTGTTTAGACAATTGAGAAAGCAAAGCACAAAGACAAACATCAGCAAAATTAAGTTTAAACAAATTTTAAAATTTTTATTTAAGAGCAAAATAACTTGTAAGAAAAAGTTTACACGAAAATCAATAGGGTTATCTCAGGTGTGTACTAGAAAGATGAAAATGCAATTCTCTGGCAGACTTACCGACTCTCTAATAACGAATTCTACAGGGAGGAAGCAATTTCATTCAGCAGAAGATTCACCAAAACATTAGTTTTTACTTTCAGATACTTAAACAATACATTCTTGAAACAAATCAACGAAACCAGCACTGGCGAGCTTTCCGAGGTCCAAAAAAGGTGTCGGATCACGAATGTCATCTGTCGGTAGAAGCTGCACCTATTATTACGTTTAAAATAAAGATGATTGATCCATCTCAAGAACAACCGAAAAATATGATTGAAAATGAAAGGAAAACAAACAATTAAGACTGGCGACTCCCCAACCAAACGATTGGCGAAAACTAATCTAAGAATTAAAGGTCTCAATAGGAGACAAGTAAATCATTAGAAAATCAGTTATGTCTTCCCCAGCATTTAAAAAAAATGAATTACCAATAATTATAATTAAAAAATAAATTTATGACACAAGTTCTGAGTACACGCTCTGAAAAATTTTAAGCTATACAAGTAAATACAAAATAAATCTATTGGAGAGTACGAAAATATGAAAGCTATAAATACTTTAGCAGCGAAAGTCTCTCTCACCTGTAATTTACAAAAGGGATAAATATTATCTTCCTGCTGGCGACTTATAAAATTACAAAGCAAAAACAATTATAATTTCCACTTTCAGAGATATAAGAAACAAAGACTATGAAAATAAAGTCACCAGCCAAAAGATTTGGTGGTTTGCAAAAGCGCAAACACAGTATTTAAAATTAATTCGGGACTACTAAAATAATTACAGGTAAGCATTCAAAATATACATGACTGCCAAAGCATTTAGTAAAAGTTAGGCATGAAAATAGAAAAACTCACATGTCACTCTCCAATAAATAAAAATTGAAAGCAAACTTGGAATCTTAAAACTAAGATTCCAAGACACACGGCAAAATATAAGAAATCACAATATATATTATGTATGAGGTTAAATATTACATATGAATATAGATTTATAATTAGATTGAGTGGAGATTTAATGAAAAGAAATTTACCCTGGAAAGAATAAAAGAAAATTTCATCTTATGATAAAGCACAGTTCGCATAGAGTGCGCACGTTTATCTTTAGTCCATTTTCAGGTCCTTTGACAGTGGCAAGGTAGAGGCAGTGTTTATTCTAGAGGCATGACTGAAGGAGATCTGGCAGGTGAGGGTCCATCCTTTGTTTAAGTTAGCAAGACATTCTGATGATGGCAAAACTCATAGCAGTAGATTTTAACATCTTGCACAGTAACGAAGTCTGTCAATAATTGCAAGTTTTTAGCAGGAATTAAATGTCCAAACTGCTACCTAAAATGTATAACTCTCAGCAGGTGATAATCCAAATGTCCCTCACTAATACTGAATCTCTCTCCTTTAAAAATTGGCAGGCTATCCTTGCCTCGCTACATTTCCCGCGAAAAACTTTCATTAGTCTCTAATTCTATATCTCAGGCAGGGCAAATATTAATTTCCTGCTCAATCTAATTTAAGAATTCCAACCAGGGATTATTGAAACAAAAATGACAATACAATTAAATCTCCGCTTTTTAGAATTAACTTTAAAAATGATTAAAATAAAAGCAACAGGAATATATAATTAGCAAGCTTGCCTGTTATTAATCAAATTGATTAAAACAGGCAGTGAAAGTAAACTATTTTAAAATAAATCAATTCTATAAACAAAAATTAAAATGCCCTATTTAAATAAACCGAGTATATGTTTTAATACACGTACATTTTTTTATTATTAAATAATAATAAGAAATTTTAACATTAATAATAAAACCATTGAATCGGAAATCAATCCAGTTCAATATATATATACTGTACTGGTCAGAATTGTATGCTCATCTAACAAGGTTTAGAATCTAGACAAAAGTTTCCTAAATCCACCCATGCCTGAGATACACATGTTAGGAGCACTTATGGATTCTGCCGTATTTGCCCTTCTCTAAAACTATAACATTATGAACAACACTTCTGATGATAACACGGCAGAAAGACATGAGATCTACAGGGCAATTATTTTAATTAAATACTATCAAATTCTAACTCAAACAGATACTTTAAATGCAGAAAAGTTATGATTTAAATAAATTGCAATGGCCAGCATCATAAAAAAACCATGAATTATAATGTAGCATCCATCCACGATGAAAAAGAACAAAGTACAATCCCAGCATAAATATTATTTAAAGTAATTGGTTATAACTTCTAAAAGTACTATTATTAAGATAATAAATGAGTGAGATTCAATAAGGAGACACAAACGCATAAGTAATTATTAACATATAACAATTTAATGAACACAAATAAGTTTATTTACAAGAATTAACATAGCACAGATTTCACGCAGATAATAATTTGTGTATAGACAGATGGTATGACTTATAATACATTACAAATGTAGATTCACTAGCGTAAGAAAATATGTAAGTGATAATTTAGACATATAAGCAATAATTGACATATATTATTGGAATGCAGCTTAATATGCTAATGAGAACTACAAATAAAATTTAATAGATTAATGCTGTTAATGCTATGATAGACCAAGCAGAAGTGATGATCATTAATCTCTGGTTACATAGAAGACATTTATAAATAACCGACAAAGGAAGGCTTACACTTTGATATAACAATTAAGTAACATGATATATTAAGAAAAGCTATTTAATTAATATTATATTAATTATCTGACAGGAACTAGCATTCATTTGGGTAGTTGACGTAACAGTTTGGTTGAACAACTCTATTATCCATGAGTGCATTTAGGCCTGTCCAAATGAGAGGGAAGCTAGCTTAGAAAGATTTACTATGACACTTCTAAAATATTCTATTAATAATCAAAGAGAATAGTTTACGAAGATCACTGCATCATGTCTTATAGATAAATGGGGCATACACATAATAAAGAGGACTTGCAGTGCTGACTAGTGTTAGAAATGGAATTCGGATCCATCTTGGGACTGAGGGGCTTCTTCGTTTATAAGAGTCTGCTTCTATTTATGACAGAGTGGTATTTGGAGAGATGATTGGTAAGGATGCCATGCTCCAGGCTTGCCAACATCCCATGCAGAACCTCAACAATCTAACATTATCCTGAGATCAGTGCTACCAAACCTCATTCTGGGACAAGTTATATGAATAACATCCAGGACTTCAGGAGAATAAGCATGACAAAGCAAAAATACGAGATTTTCAATGCTATCATGAGTAAACAATGCTGAATATGGCTTAGGTCTTTAATGACCGATATATTAATTTAAATTCCAAATTAAATAGTAATACTATCATGTGTAATGCCATGATGAATATTAACCCATTCAGAAAGGTACACATATGACCTTGGCAAATTAGAATGTCAAAAGAAAAGGCAGGAAAATATTATTCCCTCTATTTAACAAGCCCAAGTATACTCAAACTATAAATAGATTATAAAACAAATTACAATGCTTGATAGCATGATAAGCAACTGAGTAATTATTAGAAAGGATTTATCATCAAAATTTATTTAATAGAACATAAAATGTATTTAAAATCGATAGTGTTAGACTGAGAGAAAATATGTTTATAATATGAAGGTTTAATAGTTCATCATTATGCATATTTGGATATTCAATCAAGTGAACTTTTTGTTTAATAAGAAATCTTACATTTAAGTATTAAAGCACCCCATAATATTGGGATGGTGGCTGAAGTGTTATAAGTTCACTAGATTGAGTCATTAGCATATCAAAATCAATTCAAAAGAAATACATAGTTTAAAATAAGATTGAAATAAGTTTGCCATATGAAAATACAAAATATTGTTAGAGTGAAATTTACGAAGTAGTAACAGATTAAGGATTTAATTCTGCGCTAGTATTTTACACAAAGAGATTTATAAATTTTACAGAGAGAGAATTATTCGAAATTGATACAATTATGATAACTGAGTTTATAGTCAGTTATCAGACAGGGAGTTACATTGTGATTTAAAATAACATTTACAGTAAAGGGAAAAATATTAAGAGTCCATTTAGTGGCAAAACGGATTACTTTCTAGATGACAGCCATTTGGATTAAACGTGTGAAACGTAGAAAGCACAGTCAGCAATGCAAAGTATGAATAAAATAATGGTAAGCATCCTTCAAGTGTTCTTTCACAGTTTAGATAAGGTTGTTTTCAAGTGCCAATGACATGGCAGAAAGCAGCATGAGGATGATCCAAAGATCAAGAGAGGTAAACTTTTTTCCTCAACTCAGTGGTCATTTTGGTACCAGTCAAGTCAAAAGACAAATGAAGAGTATTCTGGGCTCAATTAGCATGTGACTAGACCCTTTCTCCCCCTATTCTTGAAATTTGGAAATATTTAGAAAATACCAAACCTTCCAGAAAGTTCTTTACTTATGGTGACCGGATATGCTTTAATTCCTAGCATGATTTTAGCTGTTGCAGTTCAATTTTGTTACTGTTGAAAGATGTAAACAAATAAATTCCAGAAAGCATTATTTAAATCTATTTTTGAATTGGAAATAGATTTAAAGATATTTCATTTAATTTGAAAATTGTTGAAATAGTTAACTGAGAACATTTTAACATTAATTAATGAAGTTCTTTTGTCTTCTAACATTTTAAATTGAAATAATTACTTTCCAGAACTTTCTCTAATATTGCTTTAGCTTTACATTAATTATAAATGGATAATATATAGAATTTCCTATATAATATTTACGCACATACATGATTAGCTGTAATGAAGGGAATTTAAGATTTCAGAAATAAAATCTAATAAAACTTAAGAATAATAAAATTGGTTAAATATAACCATTTCACTAAAACAGGGTGGAAGTCATGCATGTCTATATACGAGCATAACATTCCCAGATGACCAAATATATATATATAAAATGAGTTCAAACTCTACTTTTAAAAATTCTAATGTCACCAGGTAATGAAACAAAATATGTACCACAGATTTTACTTCTTCATATTCTCCTAAGTAGAGGGGGAAAAAACAAAAAAAATTTACTTCTATCTTTTAACATTGTCATTCCAAGTGGCAAAGACAGCACATGGTTGATCTACTAATAACAACTTAATCTGTCCATTCCTTAATACTTTAGTGTTTATGCCTGATTTTATGGAACTAACTATATAATATTCTAGTTGGGGTCAATGGTCCCTCCTGTTGCCTAATCTCATCCTATCAATCCCAAAACACTTTAACTACTTTCCCCCTGGATTGGGCAGTATATACAGCTTTAGTTGGCATGTGTGGTAAGTCCCTTTAACTATTTCTCCTTCTCTTAAAAAGGAAGCATTTTCTCCACATTTTTGATTATGTAGGGGCCTTTATAATTATGATAACTGAGTTTATAGTCAGTTATCAGATAGAGAGTTACATTATGATTTAAAATAACATTTACAGTAAAGAGAGGAATATTAAGAGTCCATTTAGCAGCAAAATGTATTACCTTCTAGACCAGTGGTCTTCAACCTTTTTACACCTGTGACTAGCAAAAATGAGGATAAGTTTTCACAGACCGGCAAAAATAAGGATAAAATTTTTTTAAAGATTTAAACTGCTTAGCATAATTGGTGAGCATAATTGTTATAACTGACTAAAACAACACTAGTTACTGTCTATTGTAATGGTGTTGCTTACCTTCACATGCTGAACACTTTTTTTTTAGTTGCGCAGTCATACTGCTACAGAAAACAGTACATTTTTATTAATGTGCCTGCATTGCTACATTTATTATTTCATCATTAAAACATACAAAAATAAAATATTATTTACCTGAATGTTGGGAAATATTGCAGCTAGTATAATTACATGACAATGATTATGATAAATGTAATATCTGTATTTAATGTTAAATATACAAGATGAAGTTATATATATATGGAGTTGGTATAATAAAAAAACTTACTTTTTTTTTAAATTTTAAATCATTATTTTAATCTCATTTTTATCCAATTAAAAAATAGAAACAGAACGAAAAGTTGTTTTGGTAAAGAGTCTCATAGAAATAAAACAATCATTATAAAGATGTCATTTTGCTAAAAAAAAAAAAAAGATAATAGATTTAAGTTCTCGATGAAGAGAAATCATCGTCAATGATCTATCTCCATTTTGTGAAGTTTACAATTTCAAAAAGAAATGTCACACACAAAATAAAAAGATGATATAAATGCAATTAAAAATTTTGCTATATGTGACTAATAAATGAGCTGATGCAATATAGAAATGCCTACTAGATATAGAAATTTATGTGTAAGGAGTGGTACAATTATCATGAGATTGACGCTGTCTTTTAAAGATTGCATTGTCAAATAAATTCCTTTGATTATTATTTAGTAATTATAGTATTATCTAATAATTTTAATAAAATTTTGTTTTATAATTAATTTTATTTAAGCAATTGTGATGAAAAAATAAATAAAAATTGTTTATATTAATTAAAAGTTTAAAATCATATTATTTTGTTATTACAAATGTTCCTGCCAGTGTAGCGTGGACCGGTAAAAAACTTCTGCAGACCGACGCTGGTCCATGGACCAATGATTGAAGACTACTGTTCTAGATGACATGGCAGCCATTTGGATTAAACATGTGTGAAATTTAGACATGGAAATTTACATTCTAAATATAAATTAAAATGTTTTATATTTACTACTTATTTTTATTTATCTTTTTAATCTTCCATTAATTCATTGTTTCTTTTTTCAATTTTAATATATTAATTGGCCTAAAACGTTTAATTAATTAATTATATAAAACTTAATTCTAGTCTCATTTCTTTATATTTATTTTTTTATATACTACATTATAAATAATTCAAGTTATTTATAAGTAATTAATCTCTATCTGTTTATTCATACCTACTGTTTACCTGTTAATTCGCATATCCATCCATCTATTTGTCTATTGATTTATTTGTTAATTAATATATGTATAAATCTGCTTATCTAATCTGACTATAACTGCATGTTCATATATTTTTTCATCCATCTATCAATTGATTAACCAGTTGATTTTTTTTTCTGTCCATCTACGTATTTAATCACTAAAGCCAATTTTTTATTTAATAACTGTGAAACCCCAAAGGGTATAGTTGAAACAGAAATCTATAAACTATATGCAAACTGTAATTCAAATTGTTATTAAAATCTACAATCCAGGCAATTCCATTATCGTTTTAATAATCACACTTTATAGATCAAAAACAGATATGAATCAGTACTTTAAAAAAATGGTAATTTATAAAATCAATAAAAAAAATTAAATCTTTTTCATCAGTTAAACTTTATGATATTACTAAAACAATTTTTAATGCTATTGCCATGGGAGACTTAGGTTATTAACACCATGAGTGAGTGTTTTTAATATAACAGTAATAGTATATATAAGCACTTTAACACGCTGAAGAAGAAGCTGTCAGTAGTAACAAAAAACAATTAAATTAAATTAATCTAGGCCTAGTACTTTCTAGGTTTTCCCTCATATTCATGGCCAAAATAGGTTATAAACCATTGCTGTAATATTACTAAATAATGTATGCAAATGCATATGTAAATTAATTAATTTGTCCATTTTCTTGAAATAGCAAAACACGTGTCACATCTATTGATCGCATTGTTGTCATTGATAATAAAATACGCCTCCTTGATCTTTCTTTTACAATCGTTGGCTTCGGAGCACACTATTTTGGGGTTGCAGGGTTCGAACACATGATCGGCCTATTTCTCATGTTCAAAAAATATTGAGAAAGTATCATTATTATTTTTTTTTGCTCTTATAACAGTAAATAAATTGAATCAGATAGCAAAGAACTATATTTGGGGGAAATCTCCACAGCTAGTATCAGTTTCATTACTACGATTACCAATTAGTCAAGGAGGCTTCAATCTTATTGATCCAAAATTATATGTATCATATATAAAGCATGAACATTTAATACAAGACTAAAGTTTTAGTCCATTATCACCAGATGTTAATTTAATTAATAAAATTGCAAAAGACAGATCATTTTATGGTGACTTGTTTATAGCATATAAAGGCTTGAAGGATAACTTAAACTTATGTAACTTGGTTAACATTAAATAGAATGATTTAAAAAACAAACTGATAATGTTCATTACACTTGGTTAGATGTGTCCGTGATTAACTTCATCAAGAATCCTCACAAAATATATGCTCCGCAATCATATACCAAATTCTGTTTCAAATTTTTAAATAGCCTCCTACCAACGAAGATTTATTTAAATGGTCAGCTAGAAATGAATTTCGAACCTTCATGTATTTTTTGTAAAAAGAAAGATAATTTTTTTTTTTACTTGTTTGAAGAATGTGTCCCATTTAAACTCTTACGATCAAAAGTATTTCATGCTCCGTGCATAAATTTAAAAAGGAAAATAATAAACAATATACGTGTTCTAAAAATTATATAGACAATAAAGTGTGAAGTGATTTTTGATAATAAAAAAAACTTGATAATGATTGAAATAAGATATACATCAACAAAAATTAAGTCACCTGTTTTGTCTCCATGTGAATGATGAAAGTGATATAAAAATCAAAAAAGTATTATTAATTAAAGAAGAAACTTATAATATATATAGATGAATATCTGTAATTTAAAATTTATATGTAAATGATTATTTAAAAATAAATATTTTTGATGTGTGTACTAAGAAAAGCTTATTTATTCTGTAGAATACTTAACTCGTTTAAAATAGTGTGCTTTTAAGTAACTTGTAATCATAATCATCGCAGAATCACTTAAAGCAAATTAGAGCTTTAAGTGTTTCTTATTATGACTACAAGTTAGTTGAAAGTATACTATTTTAAATGATTTAAGTATACTACGGAATAAATAAGCTTTTCTTAGTACACACATCAAAAGTGTTTTTTTTTTAAAAAAAATTACAATTGCTATAAGGAAAGTTAGAAAAAAAATTATACTGGAATTGTAAATAATTATTGTAAAAATGTATATAATTTTTAATTAACCGATTTATTCAGTATCCTGAATGTTTACCATTATAGAACGTGGAGGGATTTGAACTTATGATTTTCAATCTACATTCATCTTCCACTCTATCTCAAACAACTGATACACATGATCACACACATATGAAAAAGATAAATGATCCCCAATATACGTATTTCACGCAGACCCAGTACTCATCAGTTGGGCTAGTTCATAATCTCCCACACATATATACAATCAGTGCTCGGTTTATATTAAGATAGCAATTCCTTAAACTTTAATGGACAGGCTTCAATCTTCTCACCCTTCCAACATGGAAGGTTGAATTGTTGGAATAATGAGAAAATTGAAGCCTGTCCAGTAAAGTTTAAGGAATTGTTTTCTTAATATAAACTGAGCACTTATTGCATATACGTGTGGGAGATTATGATCTAGTCCAACTTGATGATTGCTGTTTCTGCACAATATATATATATATATGAGATCATATATCTTTTTCACAATTGTGTGATCATGTGTATCAATTATTTGAGATTGAGTGAAGAATGAATATAGGACTGAAAATTCTAAGTTCAAACCTCTCTATGTATATAATTTTTGTTAATAAAGATTTTATTGAAAATAAATATATATATAATTTGTAAATAAATGTTTGTATATATATTGTATATATTATTAATTTTAGAATGTGATAATTGTTCTTTGTCACTCGTGTATGATGTAAAGAAAATGAGTAATATTATGATTTTGCACTCAATGATTTCAAATGAAACAAACATTGAAGATCTTCAATGGATTCGCTTAAACTATTTTTATGAATTGCAAGAAAATTATTTTGTAAGCATTGTTTTTATTTATATTTAATATTTTATTTGAAAATTTTATTTTTTTATACATTAACTATATTGGAATTTTATTTTGTAGTCTCAAGTGGGAAGTATATTTATTGACTCTGGAGGCTGGTTTTCTAAAAAGGTATATATATTTTATTGACAGCCATATTTGTACAAAACATTTTTATCGAGTTTCAAATAAAAGATTTGTTTGTATGATACAAATCTTCGCCATTTCAAGCATCAGAGTTTTATTATTGTTAGCACTAGGTTCCCAATTATTTGCTAATCCTATAAATTATTCTAACATCTCAAAATTTTGAGATGCATCATTTCCCCAATGATATTTGTTATCTGTTGCTAAAAAGATACTAAACAGAATAAAATTTTAAAAAAAATAATTTTAATTTTTTTATATTTAATTTTTTTTGTCTACATTGTATATACAATATACACATAAACTTATATATTTACATGTTATAAAATTTTTTAGCAGGAATATACATATGTTCAAATATCTATGTATGCATATATATATATATATGTATTGTACCAGTCAAAAATGTATGTCCATCCAACAAGATTTAGAATCTAAGCAAAAGTACCCCAAATCCAATCATGCCTGAGATACATTAGGTCAAGAGCAATCATGAATTCTAACCTATTTGCCCATTCCCCAAATCTACAACACTACAGACAACACCCTATGGTGATACTACATAAATTAATTATTTTCGGGCCTGGAGCTACATCGTTTTGCGTGAGAACTCAGCTGATGCTGATGATGAGAGATTGAGTGAACCCAAGAGATAAGTTAAAATATACATAAATAAATATATTAATGAGATTCTAACAACTGGATTAAGTTTTAAAATTATAAATATTTATTTTGACAAAAATTCAAGATGATTTTTATATAGGTATAATCAACATCACGCAGTTTAAACTATTATTTTGGTTACAAATCTTTGACAATCTTTATACAATTATTTTCTTTTAATAGATATCAATTTAGTGCAGTGGTTTTATTCAATATTACAAAAACAAATTTATCTGGATGATTGGTAGATGTTTATACATTAAAACACATATAAAGATATGACAATAATCGAATTTCGCTGTTTATATGAACTCATAGAATGCCCTTGGCATTTCATACGTAAGTTTATTTTCATTTATAGACTTTATTTGTAACAATAAAATAAGGATACATTTTGATCAGTAAGTAGACTAGAAACATTATTTTATTACACATTTTTGACATTTAGCAATCGAATATTGTGAAACTCTATCAATGCAGGAATTGCTTATTTCATTAAAGGGTAGGGCAGCATCATAAGAGGTTGGATTTAAACTCCAACTAAAAGTATTACAAAGAGAAAAAGTTTTATTATTACACATCATTACGATTTATTTTGTCAAACAGGCTAAAAGAAAAATGAACTATAAGAAATTGTGGTGCTAGCATAATAGCCGAATATTTGTGGATCCAATATTTTGAGGTGCTTTATCATATTACAGAACAGTCTAGCTGACTTGCCACCCCACATTTTGTGGAGTCAGCTGACAAAAGATCCTCAGATGGAAATGCAATTGCCCAAACTTTGCCAGAATTCTCCCATGCATTGCTCTCATTACACGAGTATATATATAGATATGGTCTAGGTACATTTATCGCCCTGTTTATGACCTGAAACGAAGATGAGATGACTCAGGAATTCTGACGCACGTCTCTAGATAAATCTTGATAATATGAAGAGTGGCCTATGCTAACAATGCTTTTATAAGAATATGAAATCATTCGGTTTAAATATTAACATAAAGCCTTAAATGGTTTAACAAATACGTAATATGTTAAAATAATGACCCATGTGAGATAAAGTCATTTATCAAAAATTAATGCTATAAATAATGAAGTGTGCATTGCTCCCCCTTCTTGAATCACTATTTTGTTTATCATATACAAAAAACTAAAATTTGTGCACTTAAAAGTGCGAATAACAAAATAGATTTAAGTCGGCAGCCTTTCGGCGATGATGATTAATAAAGAAATTAACAAAATTAACGGACACCAATATCCACCCCAGATGGCAAAGTATTTATACATTTTGTATAATTTTATGATAAAATATTTTTTTAAAGCATGTATTCATTTTAAAATACAAACTCACTCTTACAAGCTATTTAGAAATAAATAAATAAGAACTCATTAATCCCCCTTCCCTTTTTAAGTTTGTAAGATCGGGTTTGATTGGCATTTACAAATAAAAGTTTAGTGAAAAATATAAAAATATCATTAAAAATAAATTATAGCCACAGTAAATTATAAGAAAAATAAGAAGCATGAGTTGGATAAAATAGTTTACAAGAAAATTAGTTAGGATTATAGAGAATCGATACCAAAGAAATAATTATTAGTTTTGATTATTAGTTTTAGATTAAATATACAGAAAACATTAATTTAAAGATGTACAAATTAGAGTTTAGGTAATATGATTAAAATGTCTTTGGGCTGGTTACCTCAGGATTCTATGAAGTACTAATGAATCTTGTGTGGCAGGCAGCATTCTTTGATGACATGTTTCTTGGCCTCGACAGTTTTTTGACGGCACGAGCACACTTGAGTGGTAGGAACTACATCATGCATGGTGAAGAGTGGAGCTGAAGATGGAGGGGAACCAGCTGTGACCCCTCAAAAATTAAATAGACATGGAGTCAACTAGCAACTATTGACCCAACTCTGACACAATAGATTTTTGGGCCTATTTATACTAGTCTTCAGTTATGCAAAAAATGTTTTTAATTAAACTTCTTAACTCTTAATCAATCTTTAATTTACAGAAATATTTTCTGTATTATTAGTGGAGATGTAATTGTTAGATAACTGTCCAAAAATAAATTCAAATCAATTTCCAGATTGGAAATAGATTTGATAAAAATGTTAACAGCTAACTAAAATCAATTAGCTTTGTTTTAAATTTTACTTTCATTAACTTTAATTAAAAAAATTTCTTTTAAAATCATGAATCCCACCCCTTTAATTACTCTTGGACAGTTAACTACTGCATCTTTCATCTTGAATATTATGCAATTATATGAAGAAAAATATCTATAAAATAAATAACATATAGTTAAGAAAAAAATACAAAATTATTTACAAGATTTGTTTGTGCTTTTATATATATATAAAAGTTCTGTTAATATATGTATATATCTGAGTCACATCCATAAAAGTTAATATTTAAAATTAAAGAAAATTTTTGGTAATACAGCATCTATTGAGCCACACCATCCGATGGCACTGTTGCTAGTGAAAAACGAATAGATATAACATTAGCGGGATGTTTTTCAAATTTTGTTGATTTATGTTTTTAATTTTTGGATTTGTTTGAATTTTTTACTTTTTTTTTTGTTTGTTGTTTATTATTGTTTTTGTTTTTTTTTTGTAACCGGTTTGATGTATATTTTTCTTAAAAATCAAAAAATGTTTTTTTTTTTTTTTTTTGGCTTTTAAAAATATTCCGTCTTTTTTTATTTCTTTTTGTCCGGTCTCTTTTTTTTTTTTTTAAAGAAATAACGTTGTTTTTTTTTTTTTTTTTTTTTATAACCAAGTCTTTTTTGATTGTTTTTGAAGAAACTTTTTTTTGTTTGTTTTGTTTATCGAGAAAAAAGGCTTTCTCGACAACCTCTCTAAGACCTGTGGTCATATTCTTTATGGTATTTTGACATCTTTCCAAGTCAGATGTAATACACTTCGCTGTAAGCTGATCCCATCTTCAAGAATCAATTAGCTGTACTGCTTGGGAAAAAGCAATTCCCAGACAGCCCTCAAAGCCCATCCCATGAGAGAATGGAACCCCTTCATCACCATTGACGTGATGGACCTTCCATTCCAGATGTTTGACAATGCCTTAATTTCATTAAACCACCACAAAAGACAGTTTTTTTTCTGGATGTGTCAAATATTTTCTTTTTTGGGGTTGAAGGAAAGCCAGAACATTTGCCTTCTGTAGCAGGTCAATCTCAAAACTACAACGCCAAATGGTCGTCTGCCATTGAACTGTTCTTTTGATCTCAAAAAAGTCTCTGAAAGTGCGCAACTTGATCATGAACTTTACCGAATCATGATTTACACTCCTCATTTCGTGAATTCTGACCCCTGACAATGAAAGGAGGGGAATTTGACAATTCATTACAATTTTACCAACTCAATCAATTACAATACATTTGAAGAAAAAAAATCTGTTCAATAGACTTTTCATCATTACAAGTACAGAAACCTTCATATCATACGCTGTACAATAGTCAAGAGTAATGTCTAGAGAGAGTGTCGTATACTCATTGCTAATAATGTTCAACATGCTAGAGATTGGGGTAAGGGTGCACTTCAACATCTTAATGTTTGGAACAGTTTACAGGCCGTAAGATCTATGAGCGGCCTTGTAAACAGCATATTTATGTGCTTTAGCATAGAAACAGTGCCATCAAATGGTGTGGCTCAATAGATGCTGTATTACCAAATTTTTATTTGAGATTTATATTTATAAATTTTTGTAGATGCTTCTCAGAAATATATGTATAGTTTATATACATGTGATGAAATAAACGAGATCAAATGTGGGTTAAGTGGTAGAACCATGAAACTCGATCTTAAACTAAGGTCAATTGTTTCAATATATATATGTTTTTGGGTAATCTGGAGTCATATTATAAAAGCATGTGATTTATATATATCTGTATCTTTAGCATGTACTTTATAATACAGGTTTACTATTATTCTCAAATTTTGCTATTTAAGGGTTGATTTTGAAAACAAATATCATGAATATGGGGACTAGCATGTGTAATAAGCTTTACTGAATTATTTATGTTTATGGTATCATTATATTCTATTACAATATATTATATGTTGTCATATTGCTTACTCAAATCATCGATAAGTGATGTGTTGATATATTAACATTAATGGTATCTTCACTTTTCTGAAATGTCTCTCATTTAGATGTTTTGAATAGAAATGATCAAATATGCTTATAACTAAAATGCTAATCCAATTTTGAACGGAATAAAGTTGTAGGATTATTTAATTATATAGTTATATATTAGTAAACAGGCAAAAACTCTCCATATAGTACTGCCACCTTGTGCTAATTCAGAGTAATCAATGGATGCCAGAAGGCTTATGCATAAATATATGCCAGAAATTAGTCTGGGATATTGGATGAGTAGGCACTAGATAGGGATTTTATGCACAAGCCTTCTGGCATCCATTGATTACTCTGGTTAGCACAAGGTGGCAGTACTATATGGAGAGTTTTTGCCTGTTTACTAACAGTTATGAGCTAGCATGAGATGGTGATCATGTGATGTTTAGTAGTTATATATTAGGATCTTAGATATATCTTCTATTACTATCCTAAAATCAATAGCACTTTATTTGTTTATGGATGTGCAAATCATATTGTTATCTGGAAAAATTCAATTTCACAATAATAGAATTTCAGTATGTAGGGATAAATGACATAGTCAATATGCATATTTTTATAAGATTATTTGCAAGGGAATAGAAATCATTGATATAGAATCTATGCATGGGGAATGTGTATTACATATGTGTGAATTTGAGATTATTAAAGAGATTGGATGAAAAATATTTTTAGCTAAAATAAGAGTAAAACAAAAATTGGTGAATTTTTTCTGAGAAAAATCACCCCCAATGGCACCTTATATTACTTTTTCAGGATGAATTAGTTGTGATTGTAAGATATATCAACACAATTATCATAATTCAATTTACTAACACAAAATTCTATTTATGAATCTAAAGTTCTCATAGGTTATATATAATAAAATGGAAATTTATGACATATCTTTTATTTATTAGAATCAGAAGTTAAAGAACAACATTGTGTTCTCTAAATGTGTATAAATAAGTGGAAAGTTAGTTGGCAAAATATTTTAAGAGTCAACTCTTCATTGAGATTTGGTATAAGTGCTGTATGATTGAGTGAAAAATGCTTGGTCAAAAAAAGTATCTGCTAAAAAATCGTGCTATAGCACCATTGCATAATAAATAAGGATTTATAAAAGTTATTGTATCTATCTTTATGTCTCCTATCTTGAAGAGTTTTTTAAAACATCCTTTCTGATTTGACTGCCACTTAGATTCAAGGGATAATTATGTAATTATATATTTAATGGCATTTAACACTCTCTTAAATTAATGAAGAGTAAATTTAATCATTTATAGACTTATACTAAATTTCACCAGCATCATTCATTCAAGCATGTAAAAAGTAATTTAACGTGATTGTTTAATATCTTCATGCTCTCACTTTCAAATGCTTAAGATTTTCCCATACATAAGCATTTGGGTTCAAAACGATAGATGATTCATTTTATCTTTTCCAAAGACTTATCTTGTGTTGGAAGTGGGAGTATTCATTTATTGTTAAAAATCTACAAAGCGCATGTGCAATAGCTTAATGCTGATTATTAATATTACAGTTTATAAACATTGTGCTATATAAAATAAATAGTTTATTTATAGACTTATAGTAATTTTTTTAATTTTAAAAAATAATTAGAATACAAAAATATTTTCTCCATGAAGACTAGTAAAAGATGTCTAAAACGTTTTAATTGGAAATTTCAATTGACTTTTTCTGAGTATAGTGTGATCAGACAGAGCATGATCACATCTGTTTGGGGGTATCCTTTTTATAAACATTGCACTTTTTCAACTTTATTATCTTATTCCTATTGTCATTTTTGCAATGGAACCTTTTCTGATATAAAGCTTATTATTATTTCAGTTGGTGTAAACTTTTTTGTTTTTTGAAGTAATGTAATTTGATTTTGTGTTTGGATCACTTAAGATCATCCAAGCATCCAATTGCAAATTTCTATATCTGATTCTCAACATATGGAACACATATTACAATGATGATATGCAATGGACTTACAGATGGGTACTTGAAAACTATTTTTGAAAAATTATTACTTCTCTCTAATAAGTAATTTCGATAAAATATTTTCCAGAAAAATATGAAAACGAAAATTGGATTAGAAATTCACTGATTGCAGATATACCAGAAAACTTCTCACCCAAAGAGAAACAACAGTTAGTAGAAATTTCCTCCAACAAAACATTTATGGAAGATTTTAAAAATAATGCATTTGAAAATTTTGGATTCAGAGAAAGAACGATTTTAAAAAAATTGCAGAAAAAGCTATTAAACTTTTAATGCCATTTTCACCAGCTTTTTGTGTGAAAAGGGGCTTTAAAACAGTGTTATATTTAAAAACCAAATACAGAACAAAATTAATACTTGAGCCTAATTTATGCTTAAAACTAAGTAACATGGAGCTTGATATTAAAAAAAATTGTGTTTGCAAAATATGTTCAAAGAAATAAAAAGTTTTTATATTATTTGACTGTTATATATATATATGTTTATAAGAAACTTGAACTCCGATTTTCAAGCTTCCTACATCTATCCAATCTATTTTATGTAATACCCATGACTACATACATGTAAAAAAGATAAATGATCTCCAATACATATATTTCATACTAAACCAGCACTCATCCGTTTGTCCAGATCACCAATATACAATCAATGCTCAGTTATATTAAGATATTAAATTTTCAAACTTTAATGGACAAGCTTCAATCTTCTCCATCCTCTAACTCTTCAGCCATTCATATCATTGTAAATCTGAGAATGGAATGTTCAAAGCTCTCCTTGATGCCATTAGTATTGTCATACCTATGTTGACCTTAAGTCAATTTACCCATCACACATAGGACCTTAATATGTCTATTTAATTATATGAAAGAGGGATGGGCAGAATTCAAGCTGAATATGTTACCCTTTTCGGTAGTAGTTTGCTAGTCAAAGATGCCGCCTGATTGTGCCGTTATCACGCCAAAACTATAATATATGAACATTCTCAGACCGTCTATTTTAATTATTCTGTGGTGTTTATTGTTGTCAAAAAAAAAAATCGTGTTTTTTAACTTTTTTTTTTTTATTAACATAAACAAATTAAATGAAATAAAATCAACAAATTTCAATTTTATTATGGTTTCTTTGTGTTGTGCTTTTTTTTATTTAAAAAAAATAGTCGTAATAAAAGTTCTTACATTTTCATTTTTACATAGAAACAGCAACAAACACTAAAATGGTTTTAAAGTTATTCTGCTTTTTTTTTTAAACATTCTATATGTTTTAAAAAACAATTTTCAATTTGATTACGTCTTTTTGTGTGTTACGCCGCTTTTTTTTGTTTAAAAATCAATAATCGGAACAAAAAGTAAAAGTTCTTAGTCTTTTTTTTAAATTTTCATTTTTACAGAGAAACAGCAACAAATACTAAAACGGCTTTAAACTTATTACGCTTTTTTTTAATTAACATGCTTGTTTGTTTTAACAAAAAAGAAATTGCAATTTTATTACTGTTTTTTTTTTTGTGTTACCCGCTATTTTTTTATTTCAAAAATAATGGCAACAAAAAGTAAAACTTGTTAGCCTTTTTTAAACTATAAACAGCAACAACAAATGTAAAAAATATTACAAATAATATGGTTCTTGAGTTTTTAAAAACCAGTTTAAAACATTTGACACTTTTTTACAATAACAACAGCCAAAATGAAAGAGCAACAACTTTAAAAACTATTACCCAAATAACCAATGAATACTTTAAACCAATTTTCTTTTCCAAAAAAAATTCAAAAAAAAAAAACTTAAAATTCTTTCAAAAAAAGAAAAAAATTTTAAAGGTTTTTTTTAAAAAAAAATTTTTTTTTAAAAAAAAAAAAAAATTAAAAATAAAAAAAAAAAAAAAAAAAAAAAAAAAAAAAAAAAAAAAAAAAAAAAAAAATAAAAAAAAAAAAAAAAAAAAAAAAAATCCTACTGGGAGTACTATGTCAAAGACATCTCTGAAAGGATGGCCAGAAAAACATCTTCATCCTTGTGGAGATATCGCCACATAAATTCTGCAAGGTAGTTTGGCAGGACTTGATGATGAGCTCCACATTGTTTCCTATTTTTCCACTTTAAAAGGCCCAAAGATGCTCGATGGTTTGCATGTGAGCGCCTGTGGAAGGGTCTACAAAGTTGTAGGTGTGATTCACTGTCAGATGATGTAATCCTGATGCCTCAAGATCAGCAGACTTATAATCCTTCCAACAGTCAGAGAAGATAGTCGATCCGGACTTGATGTTGTCTTTCAGGGCCTGTAAAAGTGTGTGTGCAGATCGGCAAGGAACACATTTCAAGAAACATTCACGTATCTCGCGGCAACTCCCCCCCCCAAAAAAAAATCCACTGTTGAGGTAGTACTCTTCCCTGATGGTTTTTTCTCCTGCTAAAGAGAGTTTCAACCACCTCAACTGTCAAACCGGACCTGCCGATTTGATAGCATGGTCAAGACTGTTGGTCCAATGTAAAATTGCATTTCTGCTGATCGACAGTTCTGTTTGGACAGTTTGGACATTCAGCTGTTCATGGTTCCAGTAATATATAACATGTACTGCTTGAGCCAACAGTATTCTGGAGCCATCAAACCAATTCATCTTTCGAAGGAAACACTTTTGCTTGCACAAATGCAATGGACAGTGAAATTGAGCGGTTCCTTTAGAACAGAATAACTTCATTGCTGATTCACAAACATATTTTTTTTAATGTGGGAGCACATTGATTCTTTGAAAATATGACACAGCATCTGATTCTGTTGCTGATAAATCACAGAATCAAACATGATGTGCAATTTCCTGCGCCATTTTGTTGGTCTCATAGAATGTTATGGACAGTACGTTACTTGACACATTACCTAATTCAAACTATCTTTAGACATCTATCTGGACAAGGTTTTACTGCTTAAAACTTCAATACAGAATGGTGTAAAAGAGTCAGATAATTATTACTTAAGAAAATCGCAATACTTCAATATTTGTAAATAATATTTTATAAAGCGCAGATGGTATTGAAAATTAAATTGAGAGAGTGCAAATTTCTTAAGCGCTTGTGACTATTAGTAACCAATCAGTCTTACAAATATTTTAGATTTATTAACTATGTATTTATGAAATGGGTAATATTTTATAGATAGAATATTCTTTTCATTGTTAAGAAAAAACTAATTTCCATTGTCACATTTAAAGAATTTCTAATTAAAGTGCATCAGTTTTAAATCAATCTTGGAACTACTCTCATGAGTGGGGACATTATTAACTCTAGCCAAGGATTTCACTACTTTAGTGATGCTATTTTATGAAGTAGATTAACTTATTTTTGGCTTTAAATTAGTATTAATTTTAGTAAAACTACATTAGAAATACTTATTTATGGAACTTTTCTCCTGATATTTGCATGTGAAGGGTATCTTTGTCGAGAGAATGTCTGTTCATCGTTTCCAGTTCTGTATTTTCTGTTGCTCGAACTTCTTATGAATTCCTGAGCATAAGATCTTTTTTTTCTTCATATGTCATAGCATTGGCTGGGACATGAACCCACAAACGTCTGCAACCAACTACTTGCTTGCAAGGCGGCTGTGATAACATCTTGGCTAACAATGCTTGATGAGCATAAGATCATTTGATTATTTATTATGATATTTTATCCCATTATATTGATCGTGTTTTTGAAGAATAATCTTTTTTCAAGATGTCTCAAATTGCATATCTTTGAGAAATTATAATTGTAACTAATTAAAATAGCCCATATACTTCTGGGTAACCTCAAAATAATGAAAATCAGCAATTATGAAAATGGAAACAGTTCTGTATTAGTTAAATCCAATATGGTCACCAATTCATTTTAGAAAGTCATTTTTATTTGGATTTGTGGGGGTAAATTATTTTAAACATTTTTATTTTTAATTTGTAAATTTTAAATACATTATTTTCTTAGTTAATTTAATATATTCTTTTTATCATATAGAAAAAAACTCATCGACGTGCTAAAAAAATTGGTCATCTTACAGAAGAATTAGATTATCTCGATGAATTTTCACACAAACCACATCAAAGTAGCACCAAAGTAAGACAGAATATTTATAATCTTTATTCAATATTATAATCTTGAGTATGCTTATTTTAATCATTAGACTGTTGGATGTCATATTGAAGTTTTTCTTTTATAATAATCATCATCTTAAGTTAAATTTCATTATTGTTTTAAAATTTTTGTTAAAAATTATTATATAGTTAATACAATTTCATTTTAACTTTTTATTTTACAATTACATATTTATTTTATCAAATTCTTTTTAAATTTAAAATACCCTTGGGTGACACTATTGAAAACACGGCCAAATTATTTATTTTTTAATTAAAGCAAAAAAAATTGTTTAAGTACATTTGAAATTACATATGCAGAATTTATTTTAGTATTTCTAAGAGTTATAGAGTAGATCTA
The DNA here is from genome assembly GCA_028023455.1 of Epiperipatus broadwayi. Lineage (NCBI taxonomy): Eukaryota > Metazoa > Onychophora > Udeonychophora > Euonychophora > Peripatidae > Epiperipatus > Epiperipatus broadwayi. Next base: position 10,465,839 of record JAQFVV010012422.1, read on the forward strand.
ATTTGCGATGTTCAAAACTTTAGAATTTTTAAATTTCAGACTAATAGCTTGAACTGCACAAAGGAGTGAAAAGTAATTAATGGATGCATAAGTGTAATAAATCCAGCTTTTAATTGTAGATTCTGGCTGATGAAGGCAAAATCCAAAAACTGGTGGGAGGGGGGGTGAATATTATAGCAGTATGCTACTTGAATTCTGTTGATTGCTCAAGTTTACGTCAATGGCACTCGAGGAAAGTACAGAAAAATTGCTCTTGGGAGCATATGAATGAGCTGAGAAAACCATATAATGTTGTTTTGGGTATTTATTTTTATCATATGCATAGTATTTAAAAGATAAAGCATAGACTCAAAAATTAAAGGAATAAATACCCCTACTAGTAGTATGAGATTCAGTTTCTTTCTATTTTAGTCAGGGCATTTGCATTTACTTGATCAACCCAAATAGCTGACATTTTGTTCTCTGGTTAATGATACTTAAATGCCAATATACCAAACAGTAACTGGATAGTTAACTATGTTGACCATGGACCAGCTACATAGGCAAAACAACAAACTTTTTACCAAGATTCGTCCAGTCTAGATTCTTGAACATGGGAGGAAGTTGTATTACTCACTGTTAAGCAATTTCCAGTTAAACCACTTATCAACACAGTTATTAGTTCAAAAAAATATCTAGCTATTATTGTCCCGAGGAGTACAGTGTGAATCAGATGAGTGTTAATGCATTGTTAGTAAAAATTGTGATTGGTTGAAGGTGTGTGAGGATGGTACTCTACTTATATTTTCCTGTTCTGGTTGAATTGTTAAATGTTTTTAAAAAAATTTAAATGTAATATTTTTTTCCAGATACATTCAACGGTTAGTACTAACATTATGTTAGTATGGGATATAACATTTCAATTAGTATTATTTTTGTGTCTTTTTCTGTTGTTGCTGGCCTGACTAGTGACAATTAGCATGCTGATTTTTAGATTTGTGAATACTGAATGTAAAGGGGTGTTCTAAAACAACCAGGAGATTCTAACAAAAACAACAGTTGGTAGAAATTTATATATTTAGCAATGAGTATTCTTCTGAGTCTTCCACTTTTTCTTTTTTATGACAAGTTTAATGAATATTTTTTAAACATTATGGATTACTGCATCAGGTTGATTATGGAGTCACTTAGCATTGTTATGTAAGCATCATCCTTTTACTTTGACCTCTCTGTCCAATATTTTGTGTGTTTCCTCAATTGAACATAAGATCAGTGGCTTCTGCACGACCTGATAATTTATACATATATATCTTCCTCACCAATCATTATTTTATATTCTCTTAATCATTTTTTTCTAAGCAATTAATTTCACTTATATATGTCCTTCTATATTCTTGTAGTTCTTATGGAAACAGTTCTTATTGTTCAGCATTTTAAATTTACTACTGTGACTTTAGAAATTTGTTTTGACGTTATATTGATTGCAGGCTTTTTTTTAGTTTGTTTTCTATCCCTGGTCTGTATGGACACACTGCAGTACCAGCTATCATTTTTTCTTTGATGTTTCTTTTTGTTATCTCTGTTTTTTTCTTAATGAATGCTAATGGGTAACCATTTTTATGTTGTTTGTTCTTTGCTGAACTTTTACTTTTCAAGTCACTGTCTTGTGAATAAATTTGTTTTATTCTTATCCATAATGATATTATAATTTTTATTTTTTATATTGCTGTCATGCTCTATATTTTTCTATGCATGTGGAAGTTTCTGTAACTAATGGCTTTGGTAGTTTTAATTTTGTCGTAAAGGTTTATTTTTACAATAATATTTAAGAATGCCAATTTTTGTTCTACTAATTCTAATGAAAAATTCAATTGAATAAGATATGTTGTGTGTCTAAAATGTTTAAAAAAATAGTGCTTCGCTATAATGCCATACAAAGATTATATCATCAACATAGTGATAGCATACTTTTGGTGCCAATAGAGTAATATTTTGAGTCATGGTTTCAAGATTATTTACATAAAAATGAAAGGTGATTGAGCCCATAGACATGTCACAGTTTTGTTGAAAGAATTCTTTACCATATAGAAAATATTTTATTATTATGTATCACATGATGATCATTCTTTTTGCTTACACAAGCTGTTTTCACAGAGGCTAGAAACTAGTCTGGGGATATTGGATGAGTAGGCATTACATGGGGAATTTATGCACAAACCTTGCAACCATTGATAACTGTGGCTTGCACTGAGTAGTGCCACTGTATGAAGAGTTTAGCCTCTATGTTATTATGTAGAAGGCTAATAACTCTATTATACTATCAATAGACAGAATTATTCTACTTTATATGCTAAAACTACTTTAAAACTGCATTTTCAATTAATGAAAGAAATAGCATAAGATCTTCAACTTTATAACTGAAAATTAAAAGTTCAATTTAGAACAATACTAAATGAAGTAATGAGATTTCACACAGTTTATTATCTATAAATACTACATTTTTTATTCATATCTTGCTTGCTAATGCAATGTGATTGATAAAAACTATTGCTAAAGCAATAGCAAAATTTTTACTATATCATTGTATCACCTAATGTAAGCTCTTTATGCACCATAATCCCTATCCAATATCTTTCCAGTCAATAGCCTCAGATTAGTTTGTGTCTTATGGCTTTTACAAGTGAGCAGCCTTAAATCTGGAAACAGTGCAGCTGGCATAGATTCAAGGATCTTCACTAATGGACACCATCAAAATGAGTCTGAGGATATTAAATGGGAATACACTAAATAATGATTACGATGGACAATCTTCTAGCATCTGTTAGATTACTGGAGCTTACACTAAGTGTCATCGTAATGTGGAGAAAATTTTGATACTAGTTTAACAGTTTGCTTAAGCATAACATATAGTGGTTTAATAACAATTGTTCTTGTTATTTTGGGAAAAAAAAAACATCTGAAAATATTAATATTTTATTCATTTTTGTGACTACATTAGATTTACACATTAAAATTAGACATTTTTTACTTGCATAAATTAGATCCAAATGAATATTATATATACAGTATATATAACATATTTTGCGACTTCACCCGTGTTAAAAAAAAATTTTAAATATTGATATACTGATGTTTTGACTTGATCACACAAGTCATCCACTGGATTATAAAAGGTAGAAAGATGCTTGTAGAGGTGCTACAATCACTGATTTGAAAAAAAAAAAAGTTAAAAGTTCCAGTAATAGCAAAAATGTTAAATTAAGAATGTTTTTTAAAAAAATCTTTCCAAATAAGAGGAAGTTTGCATGTATCATCTCACTTATTGATACAATCTGACCTTTTAAGGGTCTCAATGGCTTCTCTAATTTTGCACTGGTAGAGATTATCACATCTGGATATGATCCTGGTACTAGAAAAATCAATTTTATGACCTGAATCTATAGTATGGAGTGAGAGTGCTGCTGATGATGAGTGTTGTTTAACTGCATTAGCATGCTCATCTCTCCTAACACTGATGTGACAATTACTCATACCTATGTATGAAGCTTTACAATTTTCACATGAGATTTGAAAAAAAACCATGAGATTCAAGAGGAATTGAATCCTTAGGCTTGGTTATTATATTGCTAACCTTTTTTATGAGTAGAATACATCCAATACTGTCTCTAGTTCCTTTTACATATGGAACACAAATCCTAGTAGCTGATTTATCATCTTTTTGTTTCCTATTTTGTCCATTTTGGGGTTGAAATAAAGCTTTTTTTTATAAATTTATAATTATAACTGCTTGCTAATAAAACACTATTAATATGATTTATTTTTTCTTTCAGATGTGACTTATCTGAAAAGTTAATTGCTCTATTTAAAAGAGTTTTGGATACAGAAACTGAGTTGGGTTGGGTGGTGATGGGAATGAAAATGTAAATATCTGTTTGTGTATGTATTCTTTTTGTAAATCGAAAAAAATAAACTATTTGGTGTTCTGGTAACTAGAACATCAAGAAAAGGGAGTTTTCCATCCGACTCTGTTTCCATTGTAAATTTAATATGAGGATGCATATTATTTAAATGTACGAAAAAAACATCTAATTTATTTTTTTCATGTTGCCATATGACAAAAGTGTCATCTATATATCTGAGCCAAATGAGAGGTTTTAAAGATGATGATTCTAAAGCACGAGTTTCTATATTTTCCATGAATAAATCAGCTATTACTCCTGAGATAGGTGAGCCCATACCAAAAACTTGTCTGTAATGCTGTCCATTGTATACAAATATGTGTTCAAGAGACAATGTTTAATCAAAGCAATAATATGGTCTGGTAAATTGCAACGTTGTGAAATTATATTTAAAGCTTCGTCAATTGGAATGTTTGTGAACAGAGACACGACATCAAAACTGATCAGAATGTCATTAGCATTAAATTTTTTAAAAACAAAAATAAAATGAAGTAATAATCTCTGTAGCCAAAACTCTTTTAAATAAAGCAATTAACCTTTCAGATGGTTATAATTATAAATTTATAAAAAAAAAAGCCTTATTTCAAGCCCAAAATGGACAAAATAGGAAACAAAAAGATGATAAATCAGCTATTAGGATTTGTGTTTCATGTGTAACAGGAACTAGAGACAATATTGGATGTATAGTAAAATGCTGTAATATAGATACAGCATTTTCTACTTATCAAAAGATCAGCAATATAATAACCAAGCCTAAGGATTCAATCCCTCTTGAATCTCATTGTGTTATCAAATCTCGTGTAAAAATTGTAAAGCTTCTTACATAGGTATGAGTAATCATCGCATCAGTGTTAGAAGAGATGAGCATGCTAATGCAGTTAAACAACACTCATTATCATCAGCACTCTCACTCCATACTATAGGATTCAGGTCATAAAATTGATTTTTTTAGTACCAGGATTATATCCAGATGTGATCATCTTTACCAGTGCAAAATTAGAGAAGCCATTGAGATACTAAAAAGGCCAGATTGTATCAATAAGTGAGATGATACATGCAAACTTCCTCCTATTTGGAAAGAATTTTTTTAAAAACATTCATAATTTAACATTTTTGCTATTGGTGGAATTTTAAGGTTTTTTTTCAAATCAGTGATTGAAATGCATCTACAGCCATCTTTCTACCTTTTATCATCCAGTGGATGACTTGTGTGATCAAGTCGAAATGTCAGTATATCAATATTTAAATTTTTTTTAACACATATGAACTCGCAAAATATGTCTTTTATATATGCAACCCATGAAAATCTTCGTATCAACATATATATATATATAATAGATTTTAACTAAATCAAAAAGACTACAGGATTCATTTTCCAAGTATGACTGTGCTGAAATATTTGTCGATATAACTATATCTAGTGTTTTAATTCAAGGTGAGGCTTAAACTTTTATTTTTTTTTGCTATTATATATATATATATGTGTGTGTGTGTGTGTAATGAATGAATTTAAGTGAGAAAATAGTTGAAATATATATATATTGTAATCAATTATATAATTCATTACACCAAAGAACTACATTTTATAATATGTGAATCAGAACTTTGAAGCACTCTCTGCTGAAATCTATGAGAAATGTGACGTGTTATATGGAAGCCAAGTTATTAATTATGAATGATGATAATATAAGAAATACAACACCATTTAAAAACTTGGCTCAGATGATAAGCAGGTAGGAGATTTTTTTTGCAACAATCTTGAGAGTCTTATAATCAATATATTATTCAACAGATAACTCAGTATAGAGTGCTCTAATATTCTAATTCATACATTAATATATATATATATATCACCAAACCTGCCTAACACTATACTAGCAAAAATAAAAATACAAAACTATAAAACAATACAATACTAGATTAAATCCAAAATTTTACCAAAATCCTTACAGAACCATGGTTTCGTCTACTACAAATAGACCTTCTCAAGTCAAAATCAAACTAAAAGAAATAACATATATATACAAACAAACAAACCTTTCCATAATTCATTTCAAATTTCACCTTCCCTTAATATCAAAAGAAGTCTTCATAAGATTGATAGCCTCAGAATCAAGAAGATTTATCATCAAAGTCTCCTTTATTCTTCTTTTTAACTCATTCTTTTTTTTTTTTTTTTGATATTAAGGGAAGGTGGAGTTTGAAATGAATTATGAGAAGGTTTGTTTGTTTGTATATATATATTGTTTTTTTAGTTTGATTTTCACCTGAGAGTGTCTATTTGTAGTAGACGAAACCATGGTTGTGTAAGGATTTTGGTAAAATTTTGGATTTAATCTAATATTGTATTGTTTTATGGTTTTGCATTTATATATATATATAACGAAACTTAAATATAATCCAAACAATGGTAAACAATTTATAATATAATATAAATAAAAACTCATAAAGAAATATTTTCGATTATAATCATTATCAACTCAACTTTCAAAATGGAATCATCTATTATCAACCGGAAACACATGTCGATATATATATAAATCATTTTTGAGTGAATTAAAATTACATGAATAGTAAAAAAACTACATGTATAGGATATTGGCAAACTTTGTAAAATTAAAAAAAAAGTACATGAGACAATGGGATTGAAAAATGGACATACACTATATTATAAAACCCTAATATTGAAAATGGGGCGGAATTCATTACAAATTAAAAGTGGAAGAACAATATTATGGAAATTCATGATGTATCAAACAGAGTGGAAAGATTAGTTGACCACTTTAATTATAGATACAAAATGCAAAATAATGCAAGTTGTTCTCATTGTGATGAAGAAGGAGATTTTATATGAATGTTTCCAAAATATTTTTGATCAAATCAAATGACATTTAAAAATTATCATAGAGACTTTTAATGCTAGAATTGGAAAATGATTGAGAAATAAAAGTATTGTAGATAAATTTGCTTATGAAGAAATGAAAAAGAATGCAGCCTTGTAGAATTTGCATAACAAATTGTATTTTTTGAGATAGAATTTAGGATATCTTTTTAGAAAAATGCTAAACAGAAATCAACAATAAAGCATCCAAATAAAAATACTAGAAAATTGGATATTTTGTCTAATAAAAATTATGTATTTCAAAATTGTTATGTTTTAAAAAATTCATCACAAGAAGTGATAGTCAATTAATGAGATGTAAAATATGTGCTAGAAAGGTGAAAACTTTTAAAAGATAGGGTTAATCTTCCTAACCTTAAGGCACATTTCAGTGAATTTAAAGTTTGCTAACCATTTTAAAATATTGACAGATTTTGAAGATGTTCAAACTTAAGTGAGAGTTGAGGTCAATGACAAAATATCTGATAATTTACTAAAAACTGCAGCAAAAATACTGGTACAAAAAAAAAAAACACTACTAAATTTTTGATTGAGACAAGACAATATATGAAAAAAGAAATATAAATATATTTAAAAATGATCCATTAAGAAAAATCGAATTACGGAAGTTTTGTAAAATGGTATGAAAAAACATCAATAAAGGTAAAAAAAATATAATTGTAAATTGGCAACTTATGAGAGAGAATAAAATTTTCAGAAATAAAAAACATCATTTTGGTATTGAAAAAAAAATGTTTCAGCAATAAAAAGATAAGATAAAACTATTACTAAAAAATATAATAAATAATTTTAAAAAATCATATATTATTAATAATACTTACATATAGAAAGTCTTCTTTGGCATATGATCTTGTGCCTTTTCAAATGCTAACCATTTATTTTAATGTTGTGTGATGTGATGCACTGTGACTTCTCCTTAAACGGAGTCAGGAATCTCTCAGCAACTATGCCCAGAGAAACCTGTTAGCCACTTTACTTTCCCTTTCCATTCCCCATCCTAGGTTTTCCCATAATTTGCTCCATCCCATTTCCACATCATAATCGTTGTCAACTCTATGGCCTTTATATCTAAATCCCCCTTATCTTTGCCCAAACCCAGCATAAAAACCAATAACCCCACTTACTGTATAATTACTTTATTCATATTTATTCTTCCATAACTTCATTATTTGTACCCTTCCTGCTTTCAAGCATTTACATTCAATTAACAGATGCCTAATATTTTCTATGCCTTCCTTAAACAATTTGCAGACTAAATCACCCATATTTTTCCATTTATGTGTATATTCTCTTGTTGCTAAAGATCCTGTTCGAGCCTTAAACAATAAACTACTTTTCTTGCTACTATCATAAATTAATTCGCACCCAATGTTCCATTTACTTTTATATATATTTAAACTCTTTTTACTCTCCATACTAGTTTTCTATCTCACCAACTCCCTATTCTTTATTAATGCATCTATTCTTTTATCCCATTCCTTACTACTATAACACTCAGCAAACCTCCTAACACAATCATCCCACCTTTTGTACAAGTATACTGATATAAATTCTTTATCCAAATCTTTTGCATACCGTATTACCTTTCTCACCCATCTTGTTGCCTACTCTTTACTCATGACCCAATTAAATAATATTTTGGCTATTCTTTTATTATCCATAAACTGCAACTTACCAAACATTTTCATTTTACTTTTTGCATCTCATATATAAAAACTTGACCATCCCATTTCTCTTTGAATCATCTTTATTATCCATACATCCAATATCATTTTATTAACACATAATGCATTATTACCATATGTTAGCTCTACTACTATAACTCCCTTCCATACAATTCTAGATCCATCATATTTATTATATGAAAACACTGTTAATTTCTTTATCAATCCCTTTCTTTTTTTTTGCTTCAGTTATCAAATTTGTCTCCCATTCATCCAAGCAATTTTTCTGATTACTTAAGATAATTCCTAAATAACTACATCTATTCACCACACTTAACTTTATATCCCCCAATAAAAATTCTAGATCTTCTCTTTTCCCAGTATTAACCATCATTATATTTGATTTTTCTTCACTAAATTTAAACCCCATCTCTTTACCCACCCTTGAACATGTTCTCAGCATGGCTTCCGTATCTTCTCTTCTTTCTGCACACAAAAAGACATCATCTGCAAGAAAAAGACTCGACAAAGTATATACTCCCTTGCCACCTATTAACAGTATCTCTATACCTTTTCCTAGTCTTTCTATTGCTCTCTCTATTTCACTCAAATATAACAAAAACAAAATACAATAACAACAAAATAAAATATCAGTAAAATAGAATTTTTTTTATATCGATTCAGTATAATCTCACAGAATTGATTATATAACATAATATACAGAATAAAAAGTTGTATAGTGTATTTATTATTTATTCTGTATATTATTGTCGTATAGTCTAGTCTTTGAAGTTACGTTGAGTTTCTATATAAAAAAATTTTATTCAATTTTATTGATGTTTTAGTCTGTTTATTGTTGTTGTTTTACTTCCTTTATAGATGACAATTTATCTGGAATAATTGGTTAACTTTAAAATCGATTCTTAACATTTAAAAAGAACACAATCATTTGCTAAAAAAGGCTTTTTATGAGTAATTATTAATATATATATATATGTGTGTGTGTGTAATTATATAACTGTTGTATGTGATTTTTCTATTATTTATTATAATTTATATGATTTTTCTATTATTTATTATAATTTATATGAAAAAACAGCAGAATGGACTTCATTAATTTATATTTTTAAGCATAAAAATAGAGACTGTTCTTTGATTGAGGATTAATATTGAACCTGCAAAATTCAAAAATAAAATTTAAGTAGACATGTATTTTATCCAATCTAGTGAGATAGTCTTACTTATAAAAATCCATCTCAATAAGATGGAAGACAATGATGGATCTAAAATATTTTAGGCATTGCTTGAGTCAGATTGGGGAGGATACTCTATGGATGACATTATTTGTCCTGATTTATATTCTGATTGTGCTGATATTTGAAGAAGGGCCTTGCATACCAAGGCACTTTTAATTTAATAGATTTAAACAATTGATATATAACTTGACATTTGACAATATCTATCAACTCTTAGAAGTTATCAAAAGTCATTATATAATTCAAATTAACCTCTTTGCAGATATATTTTCTTCTTTTCTTAATTCAAATTCTAACAGTATTGATAAAAATCTGATAAACTCAAATATCTATCAGATATTTGAATAGAAGACAAGACATCACATGATCACCATCTCTTGTGCTAGCACATAACTGTTATTAAGCAGTGAGGACAAGCCAGAAACTAGTCTGGGGATATTGGATGAGTAGGTACTAGATGGGGATTTTATGCACAAGCCTTCTGGCATCCATTGATTACTTTGGTTGGCACAGGGTGGCGCTACTGTATGGAGAGGTTTTTTTTTTGCGGATGATATATTTTTGTGTGCAGAAAGAAGAGAAGATGTGGAAGTTATCCTAAGGACATGTGCAAGGGTGGGTAAAGAGATGGGGATTAAATTTAGTGAAGAAAAATCAAATATAATGATGGTTAATACTGTGGAAAGAGAAGATATAGAATTTTTATTGGGAGATATTAAGTTAAGTGTGGTGAATAGATATAGTTATTTGGGAATTATTTTAAGTAATCAGAAAAATTATTTGGATGAATGGGAAAAAAAATTGATAAATGAAGCAAAGAAAAGAATGGGATTAATAAAGAAATTAACTATTTTCATATAATAAATATGATGTAGCTAGAATTATATGGAAAGGAGTTGCAGTAGCAGGGTTAACATATGGTAATGATGCATTATATGTTAGTAAAGAGATATTAAATTACTTAGAAAAAGTTCAAAGGGAAGTAGGAAGATATGTATTGGATGCAGATGTATGGACAGCATGGGAGGCATTTCAAGGAGACATGGGATGGTCAAGTTTTCATATGAAAGATGCAAAAAGTAAAATAAAAATGTTTGGTAGATCGCAGTTTATGAATAATAAAAAAATAGCCAAAATAGTATTTAATTGGGTTATGAGTAAAGGCAGGTAACAAGATAGGTGAGAAAGGTAATGTGATATGCAAAAGATTTGGATAAAGAATGTATATTAGTATGTTTGTACAAAAGATTGGACGATTGTGTTAAGAGGATTGTTGAGTGTTATAGTAGTAAGGAATGGGATAAAAAAATAAATTTATTAATAAAGAATAGGGAGTTAGAGAGATGGAGAAATAGTATGGAGAGTAAAAAGAGTTTAAATATATATAGAAATAAACAGAATATTAGGTGTGAGTTAATATATGATAATAGTAAGGAAAGTAGTTTATTATTTAAGGCTTGAACGGGATCTTTAGCTACAAGAAAATATACATGTAAATGGAAAAATATGGGTGATTTATTTTGTAAATTATGTAAGGAAGGAATAGAAAATATTAGGCATTTGTTAAGTGAATGTAAATGTTTGAAAACAGAAAGAGTACATATAATGAAGTTATGGAAGAATAAATATGAAAAAAGTGATTATACAGAAAGTGCATTATTGGTTTTTATGCTGGGGTTTGGGAAAAGATAAAGGGGATTTAGATATAAAGGCCATAGAGTTGACAACGATTATGTTGTGGAAATGGGATGGAGCAGAATATGGGGAAACTTAGAGTGGGAAATGGAAAATTAAGTGGCTAACAGGTTTATCTGGGCATAGGAGAAGCCACAGTACATCACATCCTGTTTAATAGAAGACAAAACCATAAAACTATAACTTTAAAAATAAATATTTTATATTTCTTACTTTTAACAGAAAAACAATCTACTTTTAACTTATGCTAAAAAAAATGTTGTATTTCATAAAACTGCTTCAGGCGAAATTAAAAACATAATGATAAATCTACTAGAATGAGTATAACTCTTCTTCTGTTTACAAAGTTGTAAGACTTCATAAATACCCTTTTTAAGCTGTAAAATGGCTTAACTTTCATTTAGATATATTAATCTTTAACTGAGGCTTAAAGTTTATATCTGAGCTAGTGACAATCTCTAGTTAAATGAATAATTAACAACAATCATTACTGTAATTATCTGGAGTGGTTATTGTCAAAGTTATAAGTGGAGTAAGTTTGACACATGTAATTTAAATGTAATAATTTGCTTATGCCTTATCTGATTCAGGTCTATACTTTGTAATATAATTCAGCATTTGAAAATCTTGTATTACAGGTACTGCTATTTTAAGCTGAATGGCTTCTCTTAACGCCGTCAAAAGAAAATCATAAACATGAAACAAACCTACTATCTCAGTTTTCCCTTTGACTTTCTGTATTTTTTGGAAAGCTAAACTCACAATTTTCCTGATATATTAATACACAATCAGAAATTAGATGTGGAAAAATATTTGTCCAATAAGACATCACATAATCACTGCTTATATTATGCTGTTCTGCAGTAAATTTTTTCACCACATTTTTATTATCTAGTGCAAGCTTTTGTAGTCAATAGATACCAGATGTAAGTGCTTATTAAATCCCTATCCAGTGCTATCCTATCCAATATTATTAGATTAATTTTTAGCTTATGGCTTTCATTAGTGAGAAGCTTTAGGATCTGGAAGTAGTTTATCTGGTGGCTTGGATTGAAAACTTTAGCATGTTTTTCAATGTGAGATAGTAATTTGATAATAAAATAAAGAAATAAAAGATGACCATTAGAGGAAAAATGCCTTCACTATAAAAGATTCAGGTGCATTGCTCCCAGATTTAACAGCATCTCTCTGATGAATGCCATAAGCTAGAAACTAGTTGGGGATATTAGATAGGACAACAATTGAATTGGGATTTATTAAACATTACTATCTATAATCTATTGATTAATATGGCTTATGCTAGGTGGCAAAAATGTATTGAAAAAAAGAACTATTTAATAAGAAGTGCTAGAAGTTAAAGAATGCTTATTATTAAATCAGAAGAATGAATACATTTTAAATATATATTATCTCTAGATCATCTGATAGGATTCATGTTTATGAGACATATATATTAAGATTTACTGATAAATAATTGGCATATATGTGGAAATAATTTTATTTTTTCCAACATAAAGCAATGACTAACTTCAGTTATCTTCTTGGCTAATAGTTAGTCGACTATCACTTTTAAATTTTCATTTATTTAAAAGTTATAATTGTCTATATCTCAATAATGAAATAGTTTTTAAATTGGCATAATACAGTGGTGAATTACATAATAGCTGTCACAATCCAATTAAATACCTGTTTTCCAGTTATTTTTTAGTGTGTTTATGGCGAATGGTAAATTATAACTACATAAATTTTGGTTTAAATTAAATATTTAATAATAAATTGGCAAATAAAAATAATAATGATAATAAAACATGAATTAAGTTTTGTTTTTATTCTGTAAGAGTGTACAATAAGTATCCATATTTTGTTGTGCATTTCCTGACTTCCATAAGAGATCTTTAGCAACAAGAAAATATACATGTAAATGGAAAAATATGGGTGATTTAGTCTGCAAATTGTGTAGGCAGGAGTAGAAAATATTAGGCATTTGTTAATTAAATATAAATGCTTGAAAGCAGAAAGGGTACAAATAATGAAGTTATGGAAGAATAAATATGAACAAAGTGATTATACAGAAAGTGGGTTGTTGGTTTTTATGCTGGGTTTGGGAAAAGATAAGGGAGGTTTAGATATAAAGGCTATAGAGTTGACAAAGATTATGTTGTGGAAATGAGATGGAGCAGATTATGGGAAAACTTAGGGTGGGAAATGGAAAGGGAAAATAAAGTGGCTAACAGGTTTTCTGACTTCAAATAAGGAGAAGTCACTGTGTATCACATCACATAAAGTTTGATGTCAAGATGACTGTTACTGTATTATCTATTTTGTTTTTTTTTAAAATTTCTTTGTGAAGTATTAAAATAATTTATAATAAAATAATTACAGGTTTATATCATTTTTTTATCTAAGTCATTGCAATGAATTTCACTAGTAATTGTTTTTCTTTTCACCATAATTAACTCCTGGTGATGTAATTAATATTACCAGTCTAACTTTTTTATGATGTATTTCCAACATTAATGCTTCAAAAACACTCTTGTAATTCTGTAAATACAATGGGTAAAAAAAACCCTCAAGCATCAACCATGTCAGATTCTTCTTTACTCATAATCCAGAATCTTCTGAGCTTGAGTTGAGATGATAATCACTAACTCATATTCCAAAAGTAGGTAAATAACTATTTGAACTAAGAAATGAGTGCAAAATAACATAGAAATGAAAAAGTCTGTCAATCTTACTATAATCCAAAGTACATAAGCTGTGTCAATGTTCTTCTCTTTAAAAAAATTACATAACTCATAATCAATATATTATAATCTTGTGTATTTTATTATTACATTACCTGACATGCCTTAATCCTGGATTTAATTTCAGAATAAAGAGAGATTGGATTAAGGTTTTTTTCAGTTGATCCATAGCCAACCCAAATAGCAATTCACACATTGGTCAAATATTGTATTTATTTTAATGTTGTGTAGAAATAAGTTGCAGAAATTTTTTTTAGCTTGTTGTAGATTTTATCTTGTCAGATCTTAGTTGCTCATTAAATGTATCAGCTATCTATATACACGGTGTGTTGCAATGAAAAGATGTCTGGTTGCCTCTTCAAGATGCTTGCAATGCCATCTTTGAATCAATGAACATGTTACATATTGATATGATTAGCTATTTACTATAAAAAAATGTAAGACATTAGCATATCTAAATCATGAGTTATCATGTGAAAAGTGACAATTTCATACACTCATTGGTCATTTTCAGTACTCTATCTGTCATTATAAAATCTTGAAAATGAGTTAAAAACAGTCTTGTGATTCATAGTTTCACTTCCATATGCAGTTTGAATCATTTCACTCGTATTTTTTAAAAAAGTAATATTGGTGCATTGTCCCATCATGGGTTAAGCTTCAAAATGTTTTGTCATATTTCATGCATAACTTATGATCTAGACATACTATTGTCTTAAATATTATGTGGTGAATATCTGGGATACATTACTATGTAGATATGCACAGATTAAGAGGTGGCATTTCAGAAAGCTGATAGCAAGTAAACTGTTAATACTGTAATGTAATAGCTAGCAGTGACAAATATAATAATACTAAGAACTATATCAATAATTATGTCTATATATATATTCTGAGTACTCATTAATAATCAATTGAACAGACTTGTGAATAATTATATTTTAATTATAAGTGTCAAACTTATGATCCTAACCATTTTAGATAAACACAGTAATGATATTCACTAATTATTTATTAAACTAGAGATTGTCTTTAGCCCAGATATAAACTTTAAACCTCAGTTAAAGATTAATATGTCTGCTTTTTTAAAATTAAATACACAAACAAGGAGTTACACACTTTTCCCGGTTCCATGTGTTATATTTTTATAAATGTATGAAATAACCTGATGAGTGCTGGTTTCACATAAAATGTATCTTGGATGTCATTTGCCTTTTATTATATCTTTATTCTAAAAAAAGGGTGGGGTGGACCCATTCAACTACATTCATGATTCTATGCACTTGACTTTTCATTTGCTATCAATGTTGTTGGAATGTTAATTGTTAAAATGGATCTTATTGTATATTCAGAACCAAGGTTAGTTGTAGGATAGATAATGTTTTAAAGAAAATATTTTTATTCCAGAAACCACTTCTAGTTTGGAAGAGTTTTCTGAAGGCCTTAGTTTTAATGTAAATGTAAAGGAACATGAAGAAAGAGGTCAGAATTGGCTCAATAATATTAAAGAACATCAAAAGTATATACAAAACATTTGGGGAAAATTTAAAAAACAGTCTTCCCTTTCAGGAGATCTTTTGCAGTCAGTAAAACGGTAAGATATACACAAATACAAAAGTGAAGATATGTAAGATATATGTATATGTTAAGTTCTCTGCCTGAAGGTATATTATATTAATTATTTATATGTTCAGTTATTAAATATTTAATAGTAAATGTAAATATATGTACCATATTACTTATTTAAATTTTCACACATAATGTTTTTAAAATTATATCTGACAATTAGATTTTATTTATCATTATTCAGTTGTTTTAGTTTATATAGCTGACATTAGACTTGATTTGCTTTCTGCACTTAGCCAAGAGTTTGCCATAATTAAACCACTAAACAGCAAATGATCACTATTCTTTATGCTTACACAAGCCGGTTACACAGAGGCTAAACTTTCCATACAGTAATGCCACTCAGTGCAAGCCAGAGTAATCAATGCATGCATGAACATTTGTGCATAAAATCCCTATCTAGTGTCTACTCCTCCAATATCCCCAGACTAGTTTCTTGCTTGTGGCTTTCATCAGTGAAAAACCTTGGATCTGAGAGCACTGCATCTAGATTTTAGGATCTAATGCAACCCTCCAGCAGTCATCTTTTACTTTATTAACTAACTATAAAGCTTTGAGTCCAAAATGGAAACACAATAATGTTTTCAATTCAATTTCATTAATTTGTATAGTCATATAGATCTGAACTCTGTTCAGCATCCATATTTGTTGGTGTCTTTGGTTTGTTTTAGTCTTACATTTTGGACTCAAAGATTTGGAGGGTTGCATTAGATCCTAAGATCTAGGCGCAGTGCCACAAGCTAGAAACTAGTCTGGGGATATTGAATGTGTAGGCAATAGATAGAGATTTTATGCACAAATATTCCTGCATCCATTGATTGCTCTGGCTTGCACTGAGTGGTACTACTGTATGGAAAGTTTTGCCTCTGCGTAGTTTGCCATAATTCAGTTCACTTAATAACTACTAATTCTTCTCAGCAGTATCATATGTAACTAATCACTACTTTGTGCACAAAAGAGACTATTACATGTATCAAATACTATAAAATGTTTTACCTTTTAAGCAATGTCAATTTGATTTTAGATTTATAATCATTTAACTTTCAGATATTACAAATTCAAGTAAGTGATAATTATGGCTTCAAAAAGGAAATTCAGATTCATAAATCAATAATAATTAGATCACTGAGATATAAGTATGAATAAAATTTAATATAAATAGGTTAAATACTAATTAATTAATAATAAATAAATATAATACCATGGTGAACTTATCTTACAATAGCAATAAATTACTTACAGGGTTATTGTTTTGACCAAACTAAAATTATTTTTTACTGAAATTGCCTTTAAACATCCCTAGATCCCACTTTTGACTTGAATGTTACTGGGTATTGAGGCCTGATTGGATGCTTCTTCATCTAGATTCTGCTTCTAGCTCAATATGCTGGCTTCTCGTGTTTTAATGATTTAATCCTCTCTTTAATACTTCTCCAGAGTTAGTTATTTTGATATTTCCAGGATTGTCTTTAATTTCTAATTTTAAGACTTCTGTCTTAGAAATAAGTAATTAATTTTGTTAATCTGTTGTAGTCTAACAATGCTATATTTTAATTGTCATTTTTAATCTTTAAACATAAATGATATTTTATATAACTTTAAACATGTATACTTTTTAATATATGAAATTATGGGTATGTGTAGTGTGTTAGAATAATAAGATAAGTACAAACTTACTTGATCTTCTATGTAAAGGATGCTTACAATGAGCTTTAAGCATCAGTTTATTGTTCACTACATCATTGAAAAAAGTCTTCCTTGGAAATCACTTCAAGGTGCTAAATTATGCATGTTATCAGAATGTTATGAAACAGTAAATAACATAATAAACAGCACATTTAAGTATACAATAGAAAAAAGAACACTTTAATGTAGAGATCTTTGCTATTTAGCTTCTTTTAGCAAGAGTGTATGACCAGGATGAAACACTGATTAAATTCTCACCATCTGGAAATTGGCATGGCTAGGTCTCTCTATTTATACATAGATTGTTGTAGAAGCTTTTGCCTCAAATGAGCTATTTAAAAATTAATATTTTTTTATTATTAATTCAAGTACACATAACACTCCTATATGCTTACTTATACATTTTTAAGAGCAAGTTATTTTTATTCTACTCTAGCGCAATCCATGATAAACTTTAATAATCATTTGATATAAGATGATATAATGCTATGGCTAGGTCTCTCTATTTATACGTAGATTGTTGTAGAAGCTTTTGCCTCAAATGAGCTATTTAAAAATTAATATTTTTTTATTATTAATTCAAGTACACATAACCCTCCTATATGCTTACTTATACATTTTTAAGAGCAAGTTATTTTTACTCTACTCTAGCGCAATCCATGATAAACTTTAGTAATCATTTGATATAAGATGATATAATGCTATAAAATCCTCATCTCCAGATTGGTTTATTGTTTTTGCTTTTGATTGTGAAGTTTATGATTCAAATCTATTAATTATTGCACTTATGCATCTACCCATCATTTTTACACCTTTATACTATTCAAGCTTGTAATTTTAAAAAACCCTAAGGTTTTAAACTCAGACTAAGTCACTTGCATTATTACATAAATCTTTATATTAACATTATCTGTTAGATGCATAAGTTATTATTTTCAGCTTTGCATTCTAGTCTTCATTGATGAAGACAAAAGCCAGAAACTGATCTGGAGATGATGATTTTATAGCACCATATTATCTGGTGACTGGTGATTATTCAAGTTTACAGTAGAGAGCTTTACAGTAGGGTCAAATGTAGGGTGAAGGTTATTTTGAATAGAAATACTAATTTTATAAAAAGAATGTGTAAAATAGTGGTAATTACTGTAAGTTACAAATTGTTTTGTTTTTCTTTATATAAATATATAACAATAAAAATAATAAATATAATGTTAATAAAGTATTATAAACAGTCATAGAAACCACAAAGTACTTTTGGTTAATTCTTTAATCTGCCTCAACTGCTGTTAAATTTAAATAACAAAATAGAAGCAAACATCATCAATTCAAATCCCATGAATCCCAAATTTTAATATTAGTAGCATGTCTATTAATTAAATTTATTTTATTTCTAATTACTAAAATTGCCTTCTTAATTTTTTTTTTATAATAGTTTGTTACCATTATATTTATTATTTTTATTGTTATTACAATAGTTTTTTAATTAATGGATATTTTAAACAAGGCAAAACTCTCCATACAGTAGTGCCACCCTGTGCCAAACAGAGTAATCAATGGATGCCAGAAGGCTTGTGCATAAAATTCCTATCTAGTGCCTACTCATCCAATATCCCCAGACTAGTTTCTGGCTTGTGGCCTTCGTCAGTGCTAATGTAAGAGATAGTGATCATGTGATGTTTAATGGACATTTTATTTGTATTATATATTTATTGTAATGGATATATAAATATACCTACTACATGAGTTAGTTTATTATTATTATTTCTACAATAAGTTATTTTATGTTAAAAATATTTAGAAAAAAATAAAAATGTATTTTTTTATTAATGAAAAGACTGTCAGTTTAATAAATAGAGTTTAGAATAAATCAAAAGTTGGTAAACAAAAGGAAAAGCAAAATTCTGTATCTGAATCTTAGGTTAAGATAAAAATAAAAAGTAGAAGAGAGAAAAACATAATTAATATATAATGCTGATTAAGAAATTTAATTAACTTTATAAATTAAGGGAAATGACTTATCTATTCTTTTAAATAAAAGTACAAATTCCAAAATGTTACAAGGTACAATGAAAAGAAAAGAAAATAATTGTGTAAAGGTAACAAAGATTACAAAGTTACTTGGTAAAATAATTAAAACTAAAAATATTAATTGTAAAGAAAAACAACAGAATTGTTATGTAAATAATTATACAGAATTATTGTTTAAAGTTATTTAATTAGAGAACAATATGATCTAAGCAAAGTTTAAAATAATTTTGTAAAGTCTAATCAAGAAGGAATTGTTTTACTGAAAATAGTAATCTATACAACTGATTAGATAGTCAATACTGTAATGAATGTTGTAATTAAAATCTATAAAAAGGATTAACTAATTAGAAAAAAAGAAGATAGGAACTGTTTGATGATGTGGATGAGTGTAGACAAGAGTTTGTCAAGGATCTAAATGTGACTAAATTTCCCTTAAAATTAGTCTTCTGTATTTTGCTGATATTTTTGATTCTGATCCTGTTAATTGGATTTGGATGCTGCTAGCTATATTAATTTTTTGTTGATGTATGGTGAACAGCTATTTATGCAGATATCCTAATATCACCATACAGTACTAAACTCACAAGATGTTCATTCAGTTTTTATCATGTAACTCCTATGCATTTGATAGTCTGAAATGTGACAAATATCCTTGACCTGCCATTGCTGAGATATCAACCTGTCATTATTGAAGATTATTACTGAATAAGGCCAAACAGATATATATTACCCTGGAAAAGAAAAAGTGACAAGCTATTAAAAGAATCCAGGAAACCTGTTCAAGAATGCCAGCCATGAACTATATAAATTGTCAAAAAGACAGAAATGATTAATTCCAAAAAATTATCACAAGACTTAGATTACTATAAGAAAATAAATCAAAATCTAGATGTAAAATGATATACAGAGATAATATTTCATTCTCTTAATAAACTTCCATAAAATTGGAAATTATAAATTCTTATTATCTGTTAAAGGAGACTTAATTATATTGAATAAATTTGTAATTAATTTAATTTAATTTTTATTCTTATTATGTTTTTTTTTTGTAAATATATTACTTAATATAGTAATTTGGCTTAAATTCTCTGTATCTCACCATATGACATTTAATTAAGATAAAATTTAATAAGAGTACCAAACTCCATACAATAGTAATACATTGATTATGAAGGCTTATACTTGGTGGCACTATTATATGGAGGGTTTTGGTACTCTTATTAGTAGCATGCGTATGCAAATGAAATGGTGATCATATGATGTTTGATAATTTTATACCTGTCATGCCCATGCCCATAGGATAATGGTGATTATGGTTTTTGGAAAAATCAGACACCAAAATGTATAGATGCTGAACTGAGTTCAGATCTATATGACTATACAAGGGAATGAGCTTGGGTTGGAAATATTATGGTGTTTTCATCTTGGTTTCCTAGCTTTGTACTTAGCCAAATAAGTAAAAGGTGGCTGCTAGAAGGTTCCATTGGATGCTAAGCTCTAGGTGTAAGTCCTCTCAAATCCAAGGCTCGTCATTAATAAATACCACAAACTAGAAACTAGTCTAGGGATATTGGATGAGTAAGGCATTAGATATGAATTTTATGCACAAACCTCTATGTGTTCATTGCTTATGGTAGCTTGCATTTGGTGGCAGTATTGTATGGAGAGTTCAATACTCTTATTAACAGCATGTATAAGCTTATGAAATGGTGGTTCATGTGAAGATAAAATTTGTCAATTATGTTATTTGTGATTAAATATGCATTGCCTGATAGCCTAAGTTAGGTAAGTTTCTTGTTCATCTGAACCAGCACTCCATCAGTTGGTACATATCATTTTCCCACATATATACAATAATCTTGGCATCAACAAAGGTATTAAGTGTTCCAGCCTCAGATTTTGAATGATAAGAATGGCTAAAGAATTTGAGGGTAGAGAAGATTGAAGCTTGTCCACTAAAGTTTGAAGATTTGTTGACTTAATATAACTGAGCACTAATTGTATATATATGTGGAAGATGATGATTTGGTCCAGATAATGAGTGCTGGTTCAGCAAAAAATCTCAATATTGGAGATCATTCATCTTTTTCACATATATGTGGTCATGTGTATCAGTTTTATAAGCTGAAGTTGATAGCTGGAGGAAGCTTGAAAGTCTGAGTTTAAATCCCTTCTAATTACATTCAGTTTAGTAGAGGTAATATACATTTATTTAAATATAACATATTCAGCCTGTAGTCTGTGTATCCCTCTTCTGTATATTCAAATGGACATATTAAGTTCCTGTATATGGTGGGTCAGAGTGACTTGAAAGTCAACATGGGTATAATTAATAATATTGAAATCAATAAGAGCTTTGAATGTTCCATCCTCAGATTTTCAATGGTATGGATGGCTAAAGAATTGGAGAGTGGAGATTGAAACTTGTCCATTAATAGTCAAAGATTTACTATCTTAATATTAACTGAGCACTGATTGCATATATATATATATATATGGGTGATGATGAATATTAACTGAGCACTGATTGCATATATATATATATATATGGGTGATGATGATCTGGACTAACTAAGGAGTTCTGGTTCAGAAGAAAATATGTATATTGAAGATTATTTATCTTTTTCACATGTATGTGGTCATGTGTATCATTTGTAAAAGTTGAAGTGAATAGCCATAGGGAGCTTGAAAGTGTGAGTTCAAGTCTCTTCTAAATATATATACATAATGGATTCTTAAAAGGAATAAAAATAATTGCAATAGTTAATGAATTTTAACATTTCAGTTGCAAAATATCTGATTTGTATATATGCATAAACAAATATAGGAAGCTTGTCATATTGATTTTTACAGTACTATTTTCTGAATATTCTCAGAGATGAAGAGCATAGGATTCTGTTATTGGTTCACATATATCTTAATATAAATATGTATATTTAATATGTTTCACTAATATAGATAGATAGATAGATAGATAGATAGATAGATAGATAGATAGATAGATAGATAGATAGGTAGGTAGGTAGGTAGGTAGGTAGGTAGGTAGGTAGGTAGGTAGGTAGGTAGGTAGGTAGGTAGGTAGGTAGGTAGGTAGGTAGACAGACAGACAGACAGACTGATCGGAAGGTAGGCAAGTAGATTGGTACATAGGTAGGGAGGGAGGGAGTAAGGTAGGGAGGGATGGAGTTAAGTAAGTAGGAAGGAAGAAGGTGTGGGTAGCTAGTTAGATAGGTAGGTAGGTCAGTCAATCGGTCAGTCAATAAGTAGATAGAAAGCCAGATAGACAGATTGATGTATGCACATGTATCCATAAATTGTAAAAGTAAAATATTATATTTCTCTTTTTTTTATTACTTAACTGGGATTTTTATTATTATTTTTATAATGTTTTGGTTAATTCGGGCAAATTCAGATTTAGCTAAAATAAATAGTTGACTGTAATTGAATTAGATAAAGAATAATATTTCCATAAATGTTAATGTCTTAAAATATGATCGTAATTTTCAAACTACTTAAGCAGCTATTATTATTATTTATTTATTATCTTCATTTTAATATTTTTGTTTTTAATTATTTTTAAAGTTGGCCATTAGATATTAAAGTATAATAATAATAAAAAATTTGAGTTAGCAGAAGAGGGAGAATATGGCGTTTTACTTTTATATATATTTATTGACATTTATAAATGAAAAAATGTAAGAAATGTGAAAGATTTCAACAGATAAATAAAAATTGAAATTTATACATACACATACATATATTATGGAATGTTTTTAGTTAATAATGTCATGTATATATGTAATTTTAGATTATTTCCCAAGCCTTCATTTACACCTTCCAAATTGCAGATGTTAAGTACTTTAATAGAATCATTATTGGATCTCTACAAGCACGCTCTTAATGCAACCATCAATAGCGATTTTGTTAAAAATATTAGTGTGAAAATTAATTTACTTAAGGTATACATTTTATCATTATATATATATGTAGACATGTATATGTGATGTAATGCACTATAGTTTTTCCTTTCTTGGAGTCAGGATACACTCAACCACTATGCTCTGAGAAACCTGTTAACCACCTTACCTGCTTTTTCTATTCCCCCACTCTACATTTTTTTTTATATTCTCTATCCTGCTCAATCCCATTTCCACAACATTATCTTTGCCCACTCTATGGCCTTTATATCTAAATTCCCCTTATCCTTTTCCAAACCCAGCATAAAATCCAAAAACCTACTTTCTGTTAATCACTTTGCTTATATTTATTCTCCACGACATCATTATTTATACTCATTCTCCTTGTAAGCATTTACATTCAATTAACAAATACCTAATATTTTTTATGCCTTCCTTACACAACTTACAGAATAAATCATCCACATTTTTCCATTTATGTGTATATTCCTCTGTTGCTAAAGATCGTATTCGAGTCTTAAAAAGTAAACTACTTTTCTTGCTATTATCATAATTAACTCAACACCCAATATTCTGTTTACTTCTATATATATTTAATTTCTTTTTACTTTCCATATTCTCCATCTCTCCAACTCATTAATTTTTATTAATGCATTTATTCTTCTATCCTATTTTTTGCCATTATAACACTTAATAATTCTCCAAACACAATCATCCTACCTTTTGTATAGGTATACTGACATAAAGTCTTTATCCAAATCTTCTGCATACCATACTATCTTTTTCACCGATCTTGTCACCTGTTTTTTACTCATAACCCAATGAAATAGTATGTTGGTTATTCTCTTATTATCCATAAATTGCAATCTAATGAATATTTTCATTTTGCTTTTTGCATCTCTCATATAAAAACTTGACCATCCCATTTTTCTTTGAATTGCTGTCTTTGCTGTCCATATATCTGCATCTAATGCATATCTTCCTACTTCTCTTTGTACTTTTTCTAAGTAATCTAATATCTCTTTACTAATACATACCACATCATTACTATAAGTTAACCCTGCTACTGCAACTCACTTCCGTATAATTCTTGCTATATCATATTTATTATATGAAAACATTATTAATTTCTTTATCAGTTTTTTTCTTTTCTTTGCCTTATTTATCAATTTTTTCTCCCATTCATCCAAGCAATTTCTCTGATTATTCAAGATGTTTTCTAAATACTTGTACCTATTTATCACATTGAAGTTTATCTCCCAATAAAAATTCTCTTCTCTTTCCCTAGCATTTATCATCATTACTTTGATTTTTCTTCACTAAATTTAATCCCCATCTCTCAAATCACCATTGTGCACATCTTCCGCATAGCTTCCATATCTTCCCTACTTTCTATGCACATGAACATATTAGCAAATAAAAGACCTGATGATATATACAATACATATAGACATTTTTCTAAAAAACACACACAAGTTTTGTTGGAAATATGATTGGAATAATATCTATTTCTTAATGAAACTATTATTTTAATTTTGAAATATACTAATCTATGATCTATCTAATAATCTGAAGATATTAAATTAGATTACAGAAAATCCAACACCATGCTTTACTCTTTCACTAATTGACCCATCCTTCCAAAGAAATGTATAGCAATCCATCTATTCTATTAAACAATTTTTTAGATGGTTTTCATATGAGCATCTATATAAATTTTTAATTCTGACAGTTTCTTAGCCAAATTTATTTTCATCTTATTAAATATTTTATTTCCTTCTATTATCATGTTTCTAGTTCAGTGTTCTTCAACCCTTGGTCCATGGACCAGTGCCGGGCTGCGGAACTTTTCTGCAGGTCCGCGTGCTAGACCGGCAGTAAAAAGTTTGTAATAATAAATAATAAGAGTTTAAACTTTTAATTAATATAGCCAATTTTTATTTATTTTTTTCATCTCATTTTTACTCAATTAAAAAAAAAAGAAAACAGAACGAAAACAAAATCTAATCAATCATTCATAAATTAATTTGTTTTTCTAGTTATCACAGATGTTTATTGGGGGGGGGGGGAGAATTAAATTTTTTATTACTTTTCTAAAAAAAAATTAAAAAAAAGTTTTTTATTATATAAACTCCATATATATATATATAAAACTTTATCTTATATAGTTAACATTGTTGTTTTGATCAGTTATAACAATTATGCTTATCTTTAAGAAAATTTATCTATAGACTTCTGCTGGTCTGCGAAATCTTATCCTTATTTTTGCTGGTCCATGGAACCTTATCCTTATGTTTACCGGTCTGCAGGTGTGAAAAGGTTGAAGACCACCATTCTAGTTGACTCCTGTAGTATACCAATGAGGATAGTTTGGCTTTCTATTCCATAGTTAAATTAATACATAAACTTTTTAAGACACATTTCATATTTTTACAGGTTATTACTACTACTTTTTAAAGTCAAAATAATAAAATTATAATAAATATAGACTTAAAATTTAAAAAACAAACAAACAGAATACAATTTTATTCCTTAAAATGTTCCTAATTTCTCTCTATCATTTACTCAATCTATATTTATAGAAAAAAATTTCTTAATATCTGATTTGTTAATTATAACCAGACACTTAACAAAATTTAAATATTAATTATTTTTATCTAGACTTTTTAAAATAATTTTATAACTGATATTATTAAATAATACTTTCCTAAATTTTATTTATGTATCTTCTAATAATATGTAATGAATTTATTTTTATTAATTTTTATATGCAGAATGAATGATAGAGAACATTTTCTTTTAAATGAAGGTAATGACTTTTATTTAGTGAAACTATTAACATTTTCTGATACAAATTTATTTGTGACTTTAGCAGAATAATATAGCTTTAAAAGGAAACATTATAGTGCTGACTAATTTTATTGAAAGAGTATCTATTAATTATAATTTTGTCTAAATAATAGTTGATGTTATTAGCATGTTAATTATGGATTATTTAAAAGGAGAGTTTAGACCTTTATAATTCTACTAGCAATTATTATTGGAATCATTAACATGTTAAATAAGAATGATTTGGAGAACTCTCTAAAACTGTTTAAATTCTATAGTAAATATTTTAAAGCTGAGAAAAAGGAAATAAAATTTAATAAATGTTATTAAACATTTAAATATCTATTTATTAAACGTGAAGAAATTTTTATCAATAATATAAAAAGCATGAACTTTTAATATAAGAACTTTTTATTGTTATTAATAATTATCATTTATTTGGATTTTCTTCATAATTTTCATTTATGCTGTAAAGAATGGAGAAAACATGAAGAAGAGGGGAAAAGAAAAAAAATCTCTTTCTGGTCCAGTAACAGTTGGTAAACTGGTTATCAATAATAACAATGCTTCTCCTTGGAAAATATTTTATTCGGTTTCAAAGAATTGAAGAAAACTTTTTGTTTTATTACTTTAATATATGAACTATAGTTTATAAGATGATATTAATTAGTCATAATTATTTATTCATATATTATCAGTTTTAGATTGAAATATTTTAGAATTTTTGGTATTAAAAAAGAGAATGTTGTTATTATTAGTGATTAAATCAAAAGGAAACATGACATTTTCTATGATAATAAGGCCATTTCTTACGGCTTTAATAGGTTTATAAATGTGGATAATAACAAAACTCTTAACCTATCGACAATTTCAACTTGTAGTCAAGGCAAACTCTTTTAACAACAAAAGTAATACCATCTGTATCTATGGTATGATATGTTTCTATAGACACTAAAAATTGCAACTTGACCAAGGAGTGTGAGATTAATAATGCAAAGAAGTTTAAACAAACCTCGTTAATCAGGTAAATATAACCTGTTCTGATAACAGACTAATAAGTAGACAATTATAACTTCCAGATTCTGAAAATAGACTAAGAAATAGTCATTTATAATTTCTAAATTCCATATATAGTATATATTTACTAAGACAATTAATATGACATTTTCTGCTTGGCAGACTAGTAGATTAAATGTGAAATTTAATAAAAACTACGAAGGTCTAAACATGTGAATTTATTGACCGAAAAGAAGATTTAAAACTGATTGGTGGATTAAAATGCAAAGAAAATACAGACATTCACTACTCACAATCATTTTAGATCTTTTTGATACATTGAGAACAACATATGGACATGAGAAGCAGTATTACAATTCTGTTAAATGCAGCAGAGGCAGTCTCTTATATGATAACAGTATTATTTTGAAAAGATGCAAAGAGTATTTTGATCATCTTTAAAATAATGTTACATGAATTTATATGGAATTTCCAAAGATATATCTATTTTATCTATACATTTGTATTTGGACAAAGATATCCAGTGTAATGAAGTTATAATCACTTTTTGTAATCTTAAAAATGAAAAGACTGTGAGTTTCTGATGAAATACATGAAGTTTTAAAATATGGGGTGATTTGTTAGTTTTAATAATATTGAAATTTGTTTTAAAAGTATACAAATTCATGAAATTATGCCACTCCATCTTAAAGATGCTTTTATTGTTCCAATTTTTTAAAACAAAATGAATAGACAATGTAGTAATTATTGTGAAAAATTATTATTCTCTACTACAGATAAGATAGATTCAAGACTATTATTCAATAGGTTGCTTCCAGTTCTAGATGGTTACCAGAATCTCAGTATAGTTTTAGTAAATCAAGAAGCACTGTAGACATGATTTTAGCTGCCAGAAAAATGCATGAAAAATGTTGGGAAAAAGAAGTTATTTATATATTGCTTTTATTGATTTGATCATAGCATTTGATTTAATTAATAGCACAGATTTATCACATTGTTTAAAATTACTTAGTTATCCACCAATATTTATACATATGTACAGTTTCTACCTAATGGAACAAAAGAAAGTGTTATTACTATTGCGAGAAAGTTTAAGGCAGTTAAAATGAAAAATGGTGCTAAACAAGAATGTGCACCCCCTCAAACATTGTTTCATAATTTTATGACAGTAGTCCTAGGAATTGTTTATAGATGACTTAGTCAAACAGCTATCAAGATTTGATACATGTTTGATGGTGGAATTTTTAATTTAAATCGATTAAAAGCAACTCCATCTTTTTGGACTCTGAATTCTCATTTTACTGATGATTGGGCTATTTTTGTGAGTTCAAAAGATGATTCACAGAATTGTTCTTAATGTTTTAAATGCAACTTATAAAGATCTTGGTTTATTAATTAATCTACAAAAAAAATCAAGTGTTTTATCAACCAATGATGGAAGAAAAATACTCAACTACCTTTAATTGAAAGGGTAGCAACTTAAGAATATAAATCAGTTTAAAACCTTGCTAGTTTTATAAATAGAAATGTGGACTTATATTTTGAGATACAACATAGACTCCAATGGGTTGACACTGCTGTTAGCAAAGTATTTAATTGTAGAGAAAAAACTATTGCAACCAAATTAGCTGCATATAAAGCTGTTATTTTACCTAGTTTGTTGTATGGAAGTAAAACGTAGATGCCAATGTGTTTGACACCTTGCTGAATGTGATAATATCATGTCTATTGTTGTAAAATCGCATCTTTTGTTGAAGCAGATATATAAAATGAATAAACAATGGAAGACTTTCTAAAAGAATATTCGGTTCTCAAGTACCAAATATTTTATGGTGACTTTAATCATGTGTTGCATGAGAGGTTGATTCTATCTATGCTATAAAGATTATCTCAAAAGAATTGTAAAAAATGCAATGTCAGTTATTTACAGTGGAAAGATGTGGCAGATAATAGAATTCATTATAGAGCTGCAATTAGATATGATGCTCATATATTTCAGAAAGAATAGTTTCCTGCTGAAAAAACTAAAAGACAATATTGTAAAATATCAAGTAAACATAAAAATGAATCAACATGTTCTATATGTGGGTGGATATGTAGCTTACAGATTGGTTTGTATAATCATTATTAAATTCATTAATGGAGTAGTTTTTCTTTTGTTGGAATAGCATTAATATATTTATATATGTGTGTGTGTAACATATTTTGTGGGTTCATGCAAATTTCCTCCTATTTGAAAAGATTTTATTAAAAAAAACATATTTTAATTTAACACTTTAAGTATTGGTGGAACTTTAACGTTATTTTCAAACCAGTGATTGTAGGGCCTCTACAACTGTTTTTCTACCATTTATCACCTAGTAAATGACTTGTGTGATCAAGTCAAAACATCGGTATATTAATATTAATTTTTTTTAAACATGGATGAACCCACAAAATATGTCTTTTATATATGCAACCCATAAAAATATTCTTATAAAGTGTCTCATGATAATGTGAGTTAATGCATAAAACTTAGAGATTTTTATATTTAAGGTGTATCTTAGTTTTTTTTTTTAAGACAGGCAATTCAATTTAAAAACATTTGTTGATAAATGCATATTTCTATTTAGAAAGTAAAATAAGAGTGAAAAAACATTAAAGCTTTCATTGACCAATGTTCTCCCATGCTACTCCTCCCTGGAAGCCCTTTGCAGTCTTTACTCGAAATTAAAATATATACAGGCAGTTTACCTATATAAATAGATTATGTATTCCAAATTATTTTTAATAATAGAAAAAATATAATTTCTTAATAATTATAAATATAGTGTATATTTTCATCAGAATTTGCTACAGAAATAAAATGAACTGTAATCATCAATTCTATATTCTAACTTTAATAGTGCTTTTAAAAACTTTATTTATATAATAGTTTTGTTAAATTCTCTGTGCAAATGAAAGTGACAATGTTCATACCATTTACAACTTTCTTAAACACTTTAACAATATTCTCTATTTATATCAAAACTAACAGTTTCGACTGTTCTGCAGTCATCATCAGACAAAGTTAATGTACTACTATTAACATATGTGCTATTAAAGTTTTCTAAGTAATTGATATATTGTCTAGGTTTTTAAGCTTGAGAATACCATTGATATAAAGAATTATTCAAGAACTAATAGTTAATTTGCAATTACCTTACATCAAACCTAACCGAGCTAATCTAATCCACAATTCTTAGATTCATTTTCTTTTCTTACAAGTAAGTTTATTATCAAATCATTTATAATATGTTTTCACTTTTTATAACAGTAGTTTTTGGAATTATTTATAGGAAACTTAATCAAATATCATACAGTATTGATGGTAAAATCTTTAATATGAATTGATTGAAAGCAAAAACAATAACTTCTTGAATTTTGGATTTATAGGAGGCTGATGACTGTGCTATTTTTGTCTGTTCAAAAAACTATTTATAGAATATTCTTAATGTTTTAATTGCAACATGTAAAGACTTTGGTTTATTAAGAAGAAAATTCATCAGCAACTTTTAACATGGATAGTTATCAACTTAAAAATGTAAAATTTAAACACCTTGATAGTTTTATATGTAGAAAAATGAACTTCGATGTTGAGATACAACACAAACTCAATGTAAGTTAAAATAATATTTCATCACATAGATGCAACTAAGTAACTGTATTAAGAGCTATAATTTTACCTAATTTATTGTATGGAAGGGAAACTTGGACACTTTATCAGCACAATATAAAGGCATTAGAAAAATTTCATTTAAGGATGCTCCAGAAAATTTGTAAAAATGCAATGATGAGTTCATAAAATCAATCAATATGCTCTTCAAGTGGCTGGATATGATTTTATAAAGTTCATTATTGTAAAATCACACCTTCATTGGAACAGGATATGTAAATGAATAAACAATGTAAAATTTCCTAAAAGGATGTTTTATGGTGAACTTGAACTGATATTTGATGGAGAGTTATGCCTATCTATATTTTAAGGTTTATATCTAGAGCTGCTTTTAATATTTAAAAATTGCTAAAAGCCGCATCACATGACTTAATTTAATAATCTTGCATTACAAATGTAATATAATGAGCATGCTAATAGGTCTAAACAAGCTTTTCCAATAAATGTCACAAAAGAAAGCATTAAAAAAATCTCTTATCTAAAATATCCCTAAACCAATTTCAAGCTAGTGGCTATCCTCAGTGAGGTGCTAGGATATTCACTGACTGGATCCAAAATACCAGCTCAAGTTCAGCATACTTAACTACTAAATAGAAAATTTTCAGACATCTGTATGTCTTTATATCCAGTTATCAAACTTAAATAGCTATATGAGTCTGCACAAAGGCTGTTAATATATAGTATAGCTGAAGTTTGTTCAGGGCCATATAAATAATATCCAATTTAAATTAGATAGATGCGTTTAAAGACATATCAATATCTGAAAATTTCAGATTTCCTACTTAATAGTTAAGTATTAAATAGATACTGAGCTTGAACTGATATTTTGGATCTAGTGTCTGAATGTCCTAGCATCTCACTGAGGATAGCCAATAGGTTGAAACCAGTTTGGGGATAGGGATATTCTAGATAAAGATTTTTCAAATGCTTTCTCTTGAGGCATTTAGTGGAAAAGCTTGTGTAGAGCTATTAGCATACTCATTATAATAAACTATGAGATAAACAGAGCAAAACTCTCCATACAGTATTGCCACCTGTGCTAAACAGAGTAATCAATGGATGCCAGAAGGCTTGTGCATAAAATCCCTATCTAATGCCTACTCATCCAATATCCCCAGACTAGTTTCTGGCTTGTGGCCTTCGTCAGTGAGGAGCTTTGGATCTGAGAGCACTGCATCTAGATCTTAGGATCATGTGATGCTTAATGGTTTAAACTATGAGATATTTTGCAATTGTAAAAAATAATGTGTATCATTATTAAAGTCATAAAAGAAATATATTCATTATTTATATTCTTAAAATAAGATAAAGAAGTCTTATCAACTGAATTTGTATAACTGAAAACAAAATATATATATATATATGACAGTTTTTCTCTTCCAACTGGCCAATTACTGAAAACTTTAGAAAAGTGGACATAGATTTAATGCCTTAAATTTACATTATTTTTAATTAGAATTTAATTTTTTAACTTGTTCTTCACGTTAAATTTTTGTAGAAAAATGTATTAATTACTAAATTTTTTTTAGCCATATCTAGATGAAATTACTAATAAGATAGAAGTTAATGCACGAAGTATATCCCATTCAGAAGCAGCAAGAGCCCAACTTAATTCTGCATTCCAGATTTTGAAAGTAAGTATGGATGTAATTTTTAGTGCTAATAGAGATAACAGCATTTATTATACTTTACTTTAAAAAGAAATATATGAATAAAGTATGCTAGAATAACTATGGAGAGCCTTGTTGCAGAGAGAAAGTGCATCAGCCTATCATAAACATATCTTAGGTTTAAATTCAGGTCAAATTAGACTTGAAAATTTTTTTAGTCAGACTTAGTATTAAGCCAATAAACACCACATGATCACCATTTCCTATGCTTGCTCATAACAGTTATCAAAACAGGCAAAACTGTATACATTTTGCCACTCACAGCAAGCCAGAGTAATCAATGGATGCCAAAAGATTTGTGCATAAAATCCCCATCTAGTGCCTACTCATCCAATATCCCTAGACTAGTTTCTGTGCACAAGCCAGAAACTTGTCTGGGGATATTGGATGAGTAGGCACTAGATGGGGATTTTATGCACAAGCCTTCTGGCATCCATTGATTATTCTGGCTTGCACTGAGTGGCAATACATATAGCGAGTTTTCCCTGTTCAGACTTAGTATTTATAGACATTTCAGCTAACCATCTGATAATAGAAGATAAATAGGCAGTTAGCTATTCTGAAATATGGAGACTAGTAAAGAGAATGGTAACTTTGATGACATTGTTCATTTTTATTATTCTCATAAAATGAATGTTGGAAAGACATATTCTCCATTTTATGAACATTTAATTTATGTATAAACAAAACTGGGGAAAGCATTCAAACCTTCACTAACCAGAAATTAATAAATATGATGATTACTGCTTTCTCTTTTACTGTTCCTCCATATGAGAAGTTGTTGGAATGGGCTATTTAAAGATTGTTTTACCATATATATATATATATATAAAATTAAGAGCGTGCTAATAACTCTAAACAAGCTTTTTTTTATTATTATTATTTATGATAAATGCTACTACATTTATCATAAATAAAAAAAAAAAGCTTGTTTAGAGTTATTAGCACGCTCTTAATTTTACATATTTGTAAGTGCAAGCTATATATAAGTCATGTGACATCTGACTTGTTATTATTACTATTATTATTTTGCTGTTGTGGCTTTAGCTAAATTAAAGAGCTAAGCCTACTAATATATGGAGTATCTGAATTAAGTTCAGGCCCATGTGATTTTTTCAGTTGGAGAGCTGACTTTAAAGACATGTAGATGTCTAAAAGTTTCAGATCTTCTTCTAACAATTATCTTTTAGATAAATGCTTTGCTTGAGTTGGTTTTTTAGATTTAATGTCCCAACTCCTCACTGAAGAGACCCATAGGTCAAAACCGGTCTGGGGATGGGGATAATCCAAGATAAAAATGATTTGAATGCCTTCTCTTGTAGTAGCATTTATCATAAATAAAAAAAAAAAAAGCTTGTTTAGAGTTATTAGCATGCTCTTAATTTTACATATTTGTAAGTGCAAGCTATATATAAGTCATGTGACATCTGACTTGTTATTATATATATATGTGTGTGTGCAATCATTAGAAAACAGTCAACACTCAGACGGTTCCAATATAAATAATAACCAACAATCTCAAACTGTTTGTTGATTATTATTTATATTAGGATTGTCTAAGGGTTGACTGTTTTTTAATGATTATATATTGTAACCTTCTCATCTCTTTGTTGTTCTTCTGGCCATCTTTATTTGCCTACTTGTTTACTCTATACCATGCTAGCTCAATATTAAACATACAATATCCTTGCAGAAAGGTATACGATTGTTTATGGAGCTTGAAACATTCCACACATAACTTTATAGGATAGATTCTAGGGATGATTACAAGAGAGTGGTTTTAACATTGAGAGGTATAAAGAAAAATATACTTCCACAATGGCATTGCTATTTTGAAGATTCTCCCACTACCATCTTATTATGATCATTGGGAAAATCCCCACAACAAACAAATAACTTAAATTACCATTATATATTTTTAAAATCTTAAATTAATATACATTAATGAAATTACATTATTTTCACATAATTACTGCTATCCTATAATGATCTCAGGGATCATGAGCATTCTGCATCAAAATCCAATTTATCTATTAGATTGATACTTAAATGATTGTATCACAGGAGGGATTTTACTGGAATCCAACCATTTAAGGAAAACATACCAATGCCAACAATAATTACTATAAAATACTTGTTTTAGTATAAACCAAGCTTCATTACACTATTATTGTCTACCAAGTCTAACTTACTTAAATATTCTCTTCAATTAATTAGGATTAACCTACTTTCACTAAATCCTCCAGAGTTACAGACTCTCATATGCCTTTAGTTAGTAATTGACACTATTTAAATATTAAACTACTTTAAATTTATGATCTTACAGATATTTCAATTTAAGTTATAAAATTAGAAATGTGACTCTCCAATACATTATTGATCCTATCATATTCTCCATTTTGCAGTATTGAACAGAAGTTCTCAGAGATAAGGCCTGCAATTAAAATATAATAGGTATTATTCTATGTGGATAATGTGTTTTCTTGGTGTGAATTTGTGATAGGAATGACTCTTGAACACAATGAGACTAATATTACACAGTTAAATTAATATATTCTTTTATTTACAATAAGAATGATAAACAATAATAACATAGATATATACTGGGTTAAATCTTTCATTAACAATAGCAAAGAAATTAATAAAAATCAAACTATTTATATATAGATAACTTATTTACATTTTATACAGATAATCTTAGTGTTTCAGATATTCAATTACTCTTTCCCTAGTTTATATTTCTCTTTTAAAATTATTAGTTATTGCTTTATTATTATTTGTGATTTTATACTAGTCTATTATGTACATCATTCATGGGTTATTCAATCCCTTCATAGTCATTTATCTTTAAATTACGTTTGAAAATTTACATTCTAATCATATTACAAAGTTTTTTACTGATGTGATAAAAAAAATATATAAATAAGTACAATATTTATAATATGTCAAAAAAAATAATACGGTTAGGATTCTTTGTTATGTTATGACAATCATTTCATCTCTTACACACATTTTCTATTTTGATATTAGATCTCAATATTTTATTCAGGGAGTCATTTATTCTAGTAAATATTTCACTATCTATGATCTTTGTTTCGTATATGATTCAATTATTTGTGGACCATTCTGTCCAGACTTAACTAGAAAATTCATACAATCCTTCAAAATTTCATCTCTTCCTTTAATGCACAATAGATTAATACTTACCCTAATTTTAGAAAGATGAGCCACTGACTTATTGACTATTATCCTAATAGAGAGATAGGGGTTTCATTTTATGATGTGTTATTTGTTAGGTAACCATTTTATTAATGGACTTACCCCAATTCTACCCTGGCTTCTCTAATAAGCACTTACGGTACTTACACAATCATTTCTTTATTGAAAATCATCCTACTTCTTTCTATAAATTTCCTAAGCATTACAAAGATTTAATTCGGCTAACCCTTCATCAATTCTTCAGGATGCTATTCTATATAGTCTATCCTGGAATTTTGACTCATATTCTACTTCAGTGTAGGCAATATTCAATATTCTATCTATTTCTAGACCCCTCCTATAATCTACCCTTTTCCTAGTGTGCTGAGTGTCTCTTCTCTTCACCTTGCTCTATACATGAAAATATATACAAAACATTAAGCATACAAGTACAATTAACTGAACAAATATTAAGGTAAAGATTTACTTTAGTGGCCCCAATATGTTGGCCCTCTATTATTTAAAATTATAACTAAATTTTTCAAAAATTTTACGTATATGCTACTATATTACAATTACATTAAAATTTATTCAAATGTAAAAGATAATAAAAAAAACATTATTTTAAAGAATTTGAATGTTGGATTAATTACATGACATTAATTAAAATAATTACTTTTAATTTATTTGAAACTTAAGAATGTAAACTATATACATTTATAGTATATCATATGTTACAAAAAAAAGACACCCTCTGTGTTTCAAAGTTCGAATTACATGCATGCGTGTACAGTTTTATAGTTGAAAAAAATGGCTGCTACATATTTAGTTCCAAATGATGAAATTTTGAATGTTGCTGCTATTCTGGAAGAAGACGGGAATATGCATCAGTTATGGAATGCCATCCAAACTCTGGAATTGGCCATCAAATGGCTTGCACGAAGACTCCTTCTGAAGAACTACGAGACATTATATCCATCGCAAATACCACAGGGAAACTATACAAAGAGGTCATTCGGTCTTTGGCGGTATAGAAAAAGAATCAAGGAAGTGCTTATTGACAGAAGTTCCAGACAGGATGGCTGATACACTGGAGGGCCTGATACAGCAATATATTTTACCAGGTACGCATATTATTTCAGATGGCTGGGCTGCGTACAATAACTCAGCAGTCTCAATAATGATGTATATACACATTTGGTTGTCATCCATCAGGATAACTTCATGCATCCCAAAGACCAAGGCATACACACCCAGAATATTGAAAATATGTGGATGAGAGCAAAGTGTAAGCTGAAATTCCAATCTGGTATCAGCAGAGCTTTGTTTTCATCACACCTGCATGAATTTGCTTTCCAGAGTAGACCAAGTAATACCGCTTTTTGCTCCAACTTCCTAGTATGCATAGGACACAATTATGCTTAAAAGGGTAAATGTTTTTTTTATTATCTTTTATATTTGAATAAATTTTAATGTAATTGGAATATAGTAGTATATACGTAATTTACATTGAATAAATTTTAATGTAATATAGTAACATTTATGTAAAATTTTCGAAAAATTTAGTTATAATTTTAAACAATAGAGGGCCAACTTATTGGGACCGCTAAAGTAAACCTTTACCATTTCCTATATAAAATCATACAGACTTTTCTTATTCTTTCAAGTTTATAAAAGTTTAACTTTTCTTTGATTACTTAAAATCTTAATTCAAATTTCTTTATTGTTTTTTTTTTTCAAGTAGTAGAAGTGTAATCTTTATTGCTTAAATAATTAGTCAAACAATATTTGTCTCCTCACCTTGTCATTATTAACGCCTAAATTATTTTTAGGATTTGATTAAGTAGTTTCTAGGCTAAAAACATTTTTCTCTTGAAGATTTTAGATTGCTTTCTCTTTTTAAAAAGCACCTACCTTTCCATAGATAAAACGAATGTTTTCCCACATTAATGTACTTAGTCCTTTCTTTTAAACTATAGCATTGTTTTTCTTATCTCTTGCTTATTCTGGAAAGAATAGCAACTTTTGTTTTCTTTTTTAAACTGATCCTAGCTAGCATTTTGATTATAAGTAGATTGTCAAGACTGGAAATTAGATCGCAATGAAGAAATTGGTTTACTCACTCCATAGTTTTAAGAATCTTTTAAAAATATTTCATCTCTTTAGATAGCTTTGTAAATATAATTTTTTCCTTTTGGTTTAATTAATTAAGACTTCTATATTTGAACATTTATAACAGGAAAAAAAAAATAACACCAATATCTGACTTTTATAATCCCTCTCTTTTTTTTATTAAAAAAAAAAACCGGGAAAATGTAACATTAGAAAGTCATTTACTGAAATCTGATTGGTTGACTCTTCCATCATTTTGTCAAAGTTTTTTTTTTTACAAATTGTTTCTAGTATTTTTATTTAAAATTAAATCAAAATATAAAAATATTTAATAAATGAAATTGATTTACATCAAAACTTACAAACCAAGTTTTATTTCAGATTGTATTTTAAATCTGTGATACTATTAATTAATTTACCCTATAAACTTTATAATAAATATATCCACTTTATTATTACGATAATTTTTAACATTAAATTATTATCTTGTAGTAAATAATTGTTCTTT
This sequence comes from Epiperipatus broadwayi, assembly GCA_028023455.1. NCBI lineage: Eukaryota > Metazoa > Onychophora > Udeonychophora > Euonychophora > Peripatidae > Epiperipatus > Epiperipatus broadwayi. The sequence continues at coordinate 10,504,323 of JAQFVV010012422.1, forward strand.
CTTTTTAACTTATGAAAAAACACTGCGATAAACAAGTCAAAATTAAACTTGTCCACCATGATGTTTATTTAGATTTACCACTTTTAAATTATATAGTTAGAATTATAAAGAATTTATATTAAATATTAAAATGTATGTTAATATAACTGATTATAAATAATAACAATTATTAATCTCTATAGAATTATCTTTTTTTTAAATTATACGTATTAAATCATTTATAGCTATATTATCCAAGTTTATAGATTTAATATTATCTTAATTATAAATTTAAAATTTTGAAACTATAATTTACATTTTATATGCCATTCTGACCATGGATAACCACTCAAACGGTTACAATATATTGTAATGGGAGAAAGATCTTTGAGATTCGCATATACTGACCCCGGGGGCGCCACTAGTATGAACAGCAAGAGAGGCAATTCAAGGAGAAATGGGATGGTCAAGTTTTCATATGAAAGATGCAAAAAGTAAAATGAAAATGTTTGGCAGATTGCAGTTTATGGATAATAAAAGAATAGCTAAAATAGTATTTAATTGGGTTATGAGTAAAGGGCAGGTAACAAGATGGGTGAGAAAGGTAATGCGGTATGCAAAAGATTTGGATAAAGAATTTATATCAGTATATTTGTACAAAAGATGGGATGATTGTGTTAAGAGGATTATTGAATGTTATAGTAGTAAGGAATAGGATAAAAGAATAAATTTATTAATAAGGACTAGGGAGTTAGAGAGATGGAGAAATAGTATGGAGAGTAAAAAGAGTTTAAATATATATAGAAGTAAACAGAATATTAGGTGTGAGTTAATATATGATAATAGTAAGGAAAGTAGTTTATTGTTTAAGGCTCGAACAGGATCTTTAGCTACAAAAGAATATACATGTAAATGGAAAAATATGGGTGATTTATTTTGTAAATTATGTAAAGAAGGAATTGAAAATATTAGGCATTTGTTAATTGAATGTAAATGTTTGAAAACAGAAAGGGTACATATAATGAAGTTGTGGAAAAATAAATATGAAAAGAGTGATTATACAGAAAGTGAATTATTGTTTTTTATGCTGGGTTTGGGAAAAGATAAGGAGGATTTAGATATAAAGGTTATAGAGTTGACAAAAATTATGTTGTGGAAATGGGATAGAGCATATTATGGGTAAATTTAGAGTGAGGAATGTAAAATAAAGTGGCTAACAGGTTTATCTGGGCATAATTGCTGAGATATTCTTGACTTCGTTTAAGGAGAAGCCATAATACATCACATCACTAGACATTTATTTTAGGCTGGACATGATATGCGAATCAAAAGGCACCGAACTACACTCAGGAGGAACAAGATATCTTAAATATTATTTAGACAGTTGAGAAATCAAAGCACAAAGACAAACGTCAGCCAAATTAAGTTTAAACAATTTATTAATTTTATTAAAAGTTGTGCAATAGAGTGAAGACATCTAGCCACGAATACAAAAGTGGCTTATAGTAACATACGCATATTTACCAGAGAGTGCACAAGAGTACGACAAACATGAAGGCATTAAACATTTTGACAGCAAAATTCTCTCACTTAAAATATAAGAAATGGTTAGGGTAATATCTTCTTGCTGGCCAGTTGTAAAATTACAAAAACAAACAACAACTCTAGCTTCCTAAATCAGAGATAATAAAACAGTTACTGTCCCGTCGGAAATCAACGAAACCAGCGTGAACGTTTGAGCAGTAATATTCTAATTACTGTCATGAAAATGCCGCAGGACTGCTGCACGTAATACTACATTCAAAGTAAACGTGGTTGATCTCACCTACAAGACAACAACAGATATTTGATTACGATCTTACGTAATCCAGAAAGAAATAGACTATTTTCAGACAACCCGAAGAAATAACTTGACAAATAGCCAGCAAAAAGATTTTGTTGTTTGCACAAACAGCACAAACGAAACATGCTTAAAGATTCTTTATTTTACAACTAAGGGCAGGTGAATAAATAAAGACTACGAAAACTGCCAATGCGTTTTGTAATAGTTATCGAAATAATCAGGTATATATTAAACATAGCAAGCATCACATGATCACATCTCCAATACTAGCTCTCAGATCCAAAGCTCCTCACTGATGAAGGCCACAAGCCAGAAACTAGTCTGGAGATATTGGATGAGTAGGCATTAGATAGGGATTTTATGCACAAGCCTTCTGGAATCCATTGATTACTCTGTTTAGCACAGGTGGCACTACTATATGGAGTTTTGCTTTGCTTTGTTTATATATTAAACATATAAAATACAATCTCCTAATGCACCCTCTGATAAACGAAAATTGCAAACAAACTTGTAATCTTAAAACTAAGATTCTAGGACACACTTTAAATACTAGAAAAGATAAATACTGATAATAAATAATTAATACAACCTTATAACATACTTATCATTAGATTGAGCGGAGATTTAATTAAATGCCATTTATTTACCCTGGCTAGAATAGGAAAAAGTTTAGCTTACGGTAAGGCAGAGTTCTAGTGATTTAGTGACGAGTGCGCCTTTTGATAATAGTTCATCTTTCAGGTCCTTTGACAGTGGCAAGGTAGAGGCAGTGTTTATTTTAGAGGTTCATGGCATGGCTGAAGAAGAGCTGGTAGGCATGGATCCATCCTTTGTTTAAATTAGCCAGACATTCTAATGATGGCAAAACTCATAGCGGTGAATTTTGACATCTTGCACAGCAACAAAGTTTGTCAATAATTATTTAAGTTTTTAGTAGGAATTAAATGTCCGAACAGCTACTCACAATGGTATCTCTTTGCAGGCCATAATCCAAGTGTGTATCTAATAATGAATCTCTTCTCTCTCCCTAAATTAGCAGGCTATCCTTGCCTCGCTACATTTCCCATGAAAAACTTTCACTAGTCTCTCCTCTATATTTCAGGCAGGGCAAATATTAATTTCCCACTCAATTTAATTTAAGAATTCCAACCAGGGATTATTGTATCCAAAATAACAAATACAAAACTAAATCTACGCTTTTAGACTTTTAGAATTCACTTTAAAAATAATTACAATAAAAGCAACAGGAATATATAATTAGCAAGCTTGCCTGTTTTTAATCAAATTGATTAAAACAGATGGTGGAAAGTATACTATTTTACAATCAATTTTATAAACATTAAATAATCTATTTTAAAATATAAATGTGTATGTGTTTTAAATAATAAAAAAATTGAGCCTTAGACATTTAATAAAAATGTTGTTTTCTTTTTTTAATTTTAGTAATAAAACCATTGAATCTGAAATCAATCCGGCTCAATATATATTGGTATATACAAACTATATTTGTTATGTGACATATAACATGATTTCATTACTAATATACATATATATATTAAAGTGAAATTTTTCTTACATTAAAGTGTAAATATTTATATTGTGGTATGTTTGCATGATGTTAGTAATGACATTATTCTGATATTTCATCTAGATCATATCTGACATCATTTGGGTAGTAGAGGCCTCTGAAATAATTGAGTTTTTTATTTTCAGTATTTCTGTAACAACCATTTGTGGGTCTTCTACTTCTGGATAATTCTACCCACAATATCAATACAACATTTTTAATAATAACAAACTAGCCTAAAACATTTGTTTATGTATATTTATTTATGAATAAAACTGTAACCCTTGTTTACTATTAATCCATTTTGTACTAAGAGTCAGAAGATTTTATATGTGTAAAAGCAGAATTTTACAGATAGTTTAATTCAGGATATGTGCTTTTCTTTTAATTATTTGAACTAACAGATAAATAGTTGCATAGTAAGTTAATAAGTTTATCAAAGCAATAAAAATAATTAAATATATTCTTGATCAGAGAAAAAGCATTAAACTTGTATATTTTATTTTAGAACATTGGCATAAATAGAATGCACATGTAATTAGTAGTAAATAAAATAGGTTAGAGGAAAGAAGTAACTTTAAATAATTTACAAAATAATATTAAAAAGAAAATTGTTAGGAATATTATTTTAGGAATAGTTTATATTATTGCTTTTGTAAAAAAAGATTTTCATGAGTAAAAATAGTTTGAGTTTAAGTGAAATAAAGTATATAAAAGTATATTAAATAAAAACTTTTTCACCATTGTACAATCATGGGAAGAAAACAGACTCATAAGATTAATTTTTAGAAAGCTGAATTGTCTTATTTGAAAAAAACAAAAAACAGTGAAGTAAAGATTTTTTTCTGATTAAAAAGTATAGCTGTGAAGTTATTAATTTATTGAAAGTTTCTTTCAATATAAAATTTGATCATAAGCATGGATAAAATTTTGTCAGTATATTTTATGTTATTTTTAACTTGAGATATCAATGAAATCTTTGATTGGAGATTTAATGTATTTTTAGCTAGTATTGACAATTTTGAATAATTATGATTTGTTTGGTAAATATATGCACATACTAGGGAGTACCCTCAAAATAATTAGAATTATCGTCTGGTTTGCACACCTGTTATATAATATATGCTTCTTCCATCACATACTTCTTGCAGGAATCTTTCTGCATCAATCTGTTAAATTACATTGCCATGTGAAATTGTGGGGTCATATAGCACATATTTTTGTAAAGTGTGTTTCATGGATTTGGCATTTTTTTTAATGAATGAAAAGTTCAAACCGTGTGAAATTCTGTTTTCGTTTACATAAAACAGCAGGGAAAAACAGTTATAATGCTTAAAACAGATTACAAGCAAGCTGATCTAGTAAAAACACAAGTTTATGAGTGGTTTATTAAAATGTTAAATTCACCACATCTCTAAAAAAAACATGGCAAATGAAGTCCATAGTCAAAACAATGCTGATTTTTTTTTTATGAAAATGACTTTTTTGCTCAGATTTCATTTGTAATGATAAGACATTTTTTGAAATTTCTGAAACATTTACATGACATAATAAAATGTAAATGTTCCATTTTGTAGCAAAGAAAAGAGTGCAAACTTCATCCTAACTAAGTGTCACCTCTCAAAACCTTGAGTGTGAAGGACTTTTTATTTAAATTCAGCATGACCCAGTTTATCTATCAGCCATAATCATTCAATCTTGCTTCATACAATTTTTTTAAAATTCTCTCGAATAAAAAATGCCTCAAATTTTTTTGAGGCTTAGAAGTAGTGAAAAAAAATGCCACAGGTGTTAAAAGGCATCACATTGCTAGTAATTGGAAATAGATTAAATTTATAGCACTTAAAAATAAATAAACAATTTTTTATTATAAAATTCTGATTCCTTTTGGGTACCCACTCATATCACACAAAAACTACATTTTCTAAACTTTAAATTTATTATTAATAAAAATGCACCTCTGTTTTTTGACCTCTCAAATAATCATAGAAATAATATCTTACTAATCATAATTTATAATATTATTTGTTTGTTAGTATTATAGATGATACTGTTTATATCTTGAGTGTTTCTACTAAGCTGATAATAATTACAATAATATCAAGTATTATTATATAGAGTAGAGTTTTGATTATTGCATAAATCAAATATTAAGTAAGATTTGTGTAGCTTTAAATTTCAATAAATTTTTAATTTAATTTTATTGCAGATTGTAAAGGAAGATGTATTTAATATTCAAAAAATGCAAAAAAAACTTAACAATTGGCTGACCTATTCCAGAATTCCACCCCAGATTAGGGGAAAACTTTATCGACACATTGAAAAAGTTGAAGAATTCAATGAAGTGCTTGAAAAGTATGACTTTTTTTATATATTTGGTTTATATTTTGTAACATAAGCATGATATAATTTAAAATTATATATGATGTAGTTTTTACTTATCTGAAGTCATCTGAAAATAGATTTTAGCAAATTTAACATCACTGATTTAATATTATGCATGACACTAGTGAGATGAGTTTATTATCTTCTAAATAAAACTACTATCAATTTGTATGCACTGTATATTTTTAAAAGTCCTATTCATTTATTTCTATTTTATTTTTACCAGAATTCTTTTTGTTTTTTCATTGTTGTATTCTTAAATTCTGTATTAGTTTTTACCATTATTTTAAAAATGAACATATGAATTGATTTTTACCATAATCATTGTTTTTTTATTATATATTGTAACACTAGTGAAATATATGTTCTAAAACACACACACATATATATCGCATTACATATTCGATGATTTAAAAATAAATAAATAAATTCAGAAAAATGAGAATAGTTAAAAGATTAATATTTTTAAAACATAATTTTGTAAAAATGAAAGATTGCCTCATTTTTCTGTTGAGAATAGAATAAAACTGTTTATTAAGAATGGGGTGGGGAAAGAATCAGGATAAATAGAGATTTTAAAATTGGCTTTCTCTTCTAATAAATGTAAAATGTTAAAATAAAATTAGTTTATAAAGGAAACTTCTGTGACATATCTCATCAACAGGAATGCAATTAACTTCAAAAAATTTCTGGATGATAAGATATTAGATAAATCTAATAAAGATTAGATAAAACAAAATGTAAAAATTAAATAAAACTAGATTTAAGTTATGATAAAAATTAAAACAATGATAAGAAAATAAACAATAGGAGAATTAGATATAAAAGTTGCAGCTTGGCTATTGTTTATTCATTCATTCTTTGACTCCTTCAGATATTCAAACAGAAAGTCAATCTTTGAAAACTTGTTGTGAGTTTCAAGTTCACCAGTTTATCAATCCATTTGTCACTGAGGGCATAGTTAACATGACCCTCAGTATGCCAGTCATTACTTCTGTAGACAATATTAATGCTAAATCCACAGAATTAGCAACATGCATTGCTAGAATGCCATAGGAGTATTCAACTGGGCTTCATGTCCTGCTCCATCAACTGTCCTTGCCTGGAACCAATGCCTAAATGGTGAAGTACATGATTCTACTTACACCCTCTCTCTCCCATTGTAGAGCCAAAGAATGGAAAAAAGCCATGAAACCATTGATAAAGACCAAAAGGCCAACTGGTTGGAAATTAATACTAATAAAAACCTAGGTAAATATATTTTTCGTAAACTGTGTAGACATGTTATTTATTTAAAGTGACAAAAAACTATATTGAAGGACTATCATAAAATGTACCCTTAACATAATCATTTATATTTTTTAGGTAAAGTTTTATTATGTTATATTAGATTAAATATGTGTGCACATGAATAAATAATAATATTTGCTTAATTGTTATTTAATATATTTTATCTCTCTCTCTTGTCACTGTGTCACCATTACTTTAACTTTTTCAGCTTTGTTGGCATCCTTTGTGCCCTTCAGGTGCTCATTTGATGACATGTTATTTTCTTTCTTTGCTGACATAAAAAGTATAATCATGATGTCAAAGAAAATGTGGCCGTTTTTAGCTGTATATGTTAGCTTTCAAACGATCTTTATTTCAAAAAAATTGGTTGAAATTTAGATTTTTGGCGAATTTTTTAATCAACCACAGTATTTAATTTTTTTGTTTTTTTGGTAATTTTTGTACTTATGATGAAACGATAAAAGACATAAAATGTTTTACAGCTGCAAGTGAAATTTTCTTCAGTATTATTCACAAACAAGGCTTACTAATTATTTGTAAGTAAAATTTTTTAATTTTTTTTTTTAATTTTTTGAAAAAATATATTTTTTATTAATTTTAGTTTATAATTAGTGTGTGCTAATTTGTAGTTATATATTTATTTATTTATGCTCATATACAATTCATATCTATCGAAAAATTGGTGTGTGTGTAATTATATATTTATGCTCATATAGAATTCATAATTTTCTAAAGGTAGTTTGTAATACAGTTATTTATGTTCACATAGAATTCACATTTATTGAAAAATTAGTGTGATTTAGTTTGTAATTATATATATACTTGCATAGAATTCATATCGTAATTAACTCATTAGTATATAATTCATATCATAATTTTCTAAAGTTCTATCTACACTAATCCTCTTATTTTTATAAAAATAATGATTTTCAAAAAGTATACTTTTTGAAAATCATTAATTATGTTTGTATAATATGGTTTACAAGCAATGGGTTATAAAACTAATAATCAAATGTATACAAACATTGCATACTCAAACATATAATCCAATTCTGATTCTTGTTTATGTTTATGCTTGATCATGCTTTGCTTTTGCTATATGTTTCATAACATTATTTTCAAGTCTATAGACTATATGCAAATAAATTATATCTGTGGTACAATAAATATAAGAAGATAGCATCACTTCTGTACATAAAGAATATAAACATCACTTGTGCAGAAGATAGCATCACTTCTGTCATAAAGAATATAAACATCACTTGTGCAGTGCATAAAGAATATAAACATCACTGGTGACCACAAAGAATATAAACATCACTATTGTACACACAAAAAATATAAAATGAAGAGATGAAACTCATTTTATCAGTGATATAGAAAGTAGTCTACAATTTCTAGTTTTAGTCAGACAAGAAGCCAATTGCTATGATGATTTCTTTTGTATCTTTTATTAGGATGAATCTTTTTCTTTATAGACACCTTTGACATTTAGAACATTTGCGGTACAAGATAAAAATGAAGAAGTCATATCCGACTTCTTTTGGAGATTGTGAAGCTGTGGATTATCTCAGGTAAGACATATTATACATGGTTAGAAAGATAATTTTGTAAGGAATAGAAAGAAATTATCACTGAAGATGTATTTTGAATTTTGGTTAATGTTAATTTCCAAATTATGAACAAACAAAATAATAATTATTTTGGATGTGAAAATTTCTTTTTTACCTTATTTTTTATATAGTTATCACTATTTATTTTATGCTTATTGTTTTCCTTAATTTTTTTAGTTTCTAGCAATGTAATTGTTTTTGTGCTAACATAATTAAAACTGAAGTTATTGTGAAAATTGTGTGTCAAGCCAGTATTTTAAAAAGTTCAATATGGCGGCTTGAAGCTGAATGAGTTAAGGATATAAATATTTGTGAATGATAAATAAAATGTGCTAGACTTCTGATAAAGAATAGAAGTTAACTTGGGATATTTCAAGCACTGGATTTGTGTCATTATCCGAGCATGCCAGCTATATATAACATATGGTCAGCTGGAATCTGAGACTTAGTTCTCAAAATAAATAAAATGTTTTGGATTTAGGGTGTTGTTCTAATAGTCGAGGAGTGCTATAGCTAGGAAATATAGTCAAGCTGTGCTTTTGAATAGCCTCAATCTGGCCATAGGTATCATTGATGGTTTGAAGGTATGATCCATTGCCATAGGTATTAAAAATATAATTAAATAATTGCATAAAGTAAACTTCTAATAAATAAGTATTATAAGTAAATAAAAATATGATACATATATAAAAAATAATAATAATGTATGAAGAATAAATATGACTTAAGTTTGTTAAAGCCAGGTGGACCAGTACAAATGCCATCCAATGTGGGTGCTGAAGTGCCATAAATGACCCAGCATAAGTAAAATTAAAAGTTTGAAACTAAAAATTTAAATGATCACAAAACTGCATAGTAATGAAAGTTGAAATCGGTGAGTAGTGGGAGAAGAGAAATAGACCAAGGTAAACAAATTATAATATTAAGAATATAAAATAATTAAAAATATAAAATAAAATAAAAAGTATGTAATATAAATAAAAATGAGAGAGGAGAAAAAAAAGTAGCCAGAGAGATAAATAAATTTATTATTGGGGGTTGTTGATAGTCAGACGGGAATTAGAGAGAACTGAGGGGGTCTTGAGGTTAGTCGAACACTTTGTTCAATTTAAAATATTTAAAAATATTGAAAATAAAGGCAAATAAATAAAATAAAATTTGTTTTTGAGAGTAAGTATATAATTGTGTAAAAGAAATATAAAGTAAAAAAAAAAACAACTAATGCATACCAGAGCCAAAACAAAAATGGAGGCTCAAAATGATGAAGTAAATATATTCAGCAAAAAAACAGGAGTTCTAAATAAAGTAGAGAAAAGTAACATAGGAGTAAATGAAATCATCACATTCTTTGAGGAAAAGTTGGAGAGACAGAAAGAAATGTTAAAAAAGCAAATAGAACAGTGGATACAGGAAATGATGATAGCATGACTAGAAGATAGAAAAATAATAGAAATTTTTAAAATGGATATAGATAAGTTAGTAGATAAAACTAAAAATAAACAGGATAAGGAAAGGGAAATAATATGAGGAGAGAATGAAAAGGTAATAGAAAGAACAGATATAAATAAAGTAGCAGAAAGAATACAAGTAGTAGAATTAAAAGGTAAGGAAGTTAAGGGTAGAGTAGAAATTAAAAATATATAAATTGACAGTAGAGGAAAAAAAGTGCAAGTATATATGTGCATTTAAAGAATAGCCCTGTTAATGTAAACAAATATATAAAAATAAAAATATGTTCTGAAAGAAAAGTGGTCAAGAAAATGATCCAGCTACTTAATGCATTTGACAATGTGAGGCAAACTTATGAAGCCAAAGAAGAGGATTCAAAGCTCTAGAAAGAGACAGAAATATGAATATTATGAATTTTGGCTCAGATAGAAAGGATTGGGATAAAAGGACTAGTTATAGAAAATTGTATATTTCTAAAAGAAGGGAGGCTGATCAATATACCAGCCATGATCCAGAAATCAACCACCAGGAACACCAAACCAGGGCTAGAAATAGGTCATGATTTTCTGGTCCAAGTAGATACATAAGAACCCTACAAAACCATCTGACAAAAAGTAAGTAGGGTTATAGTAATTGGACGGACTTTTAGACAACAGAAAAAATTGTTATTTGTACATGAATTATGAGAATAATGTAAATAGAGTTAAATAAATAAAATAAAGTTGTTGTTTTTTAAAAGAATCAGTACCCAATAATGGAAATAAAAGAATAGATAAATGGAAGTAAAATAAAAAAATTTTATTTAGAATTACTATATGATAATGGAAATAAAATAAAAAATAGATACATGAAATTAGTAAAATAAGAATATTTGAGAGTCAGTATATGGCGATGAAACAAAAAGTAAATAAATTAAATAAAGCATGTAATAAATAAAATGAAATCTATAATAAGAATAAATAAAAATCTGTCATGAAAGATTGAGGGATGTATATCAAGTGTAGGCTGTTGCTTTGTAAATGTAAGTTCCATACCAAGCATTGGGGAGGGATAGAGTCCCATATTTCTAGGATAAGAATTCAGTAGAGAAAGTCCTGGTCCCATTCATTATGCTGGTAGATGTATTCCCAGCCCATTATCTAAAATTTATCTTCACTGGAAAAATAATTCTAGCATAAGCCACAAATCAGTTTGTTGGAAGAAAATTCCCAACACTGTTGTAATAAACCTCATTTTAGTCTAAGCCAAGTGATCAGTAGATGAATACTGCCATTTACAGTGACCCTGTATTCTTTGGATGAAGTCTCAATGGAGAAAGTCCTGGGATCATTCAACCCACTGGTAGAGGAATTCCCAACATGTCAATAAAATTAAGTTGTATATTTTTTTAGCATAAGTCAAAGGGTCAGTAGATGTGTCCTGTCTTTCACAGTATACAAATTCCCATACACATCATTGGGTGCATGTTGTATTTCATGCTTCTCACAAATGACATAATCATTGCAGTCAATGTAGATTACAGCCTGTGAGATAACGCAGCATAAGAAGATCACCCTTTGCAGCTTGTAGATCTCTAACAATTCAAAACATTTTATTGAAAAATAGTAAATAAATAAAAATGAAAAAAATCAAACAGTAAAGCTAAAATCAAATATCAGAGCTAAAATGGGTCATGTTGATGAATTTTACCTCTCAAATGGGGGATGTTTTTGTGTGTGATGTAACACTAATGAGATATATGTTATAAAGCATGCACGCACGCACACACACACACACATATATATATATATATATCAGTATTACATATCTGATAATTTAAAAATAAACAAATTATTAAGAAAAATAAGAATAATTAAAAAATTTAATATATTTAAGATTTTTAAAATGAAAGATTGTGTCAATTGTTTCCTCAGTTTTTTCACCTATTAATTTCAAGTTAATATTAGATAAAATGAAAGGTTTCCACATAGCTGGAATATGTTGTGTAGGTCTCTTTAATATTTCAATTGACTCTCTCGTGGTTCTTAAATCATATCTTTCCAAATTAGCAAGTATTTTTGTATTGTCAAAATCAGGTTTGTGACCAATTTCTAAAAAATGGGAAGTAAAAACTGATGTGCTAATTTTTTGATTAAAAGCATTTCTATGTTCCTTAATTTTGACATTTATTCATCTATTACATCTGACCCACATAGCTTCTTGAGCTCTGCAAACATGGAATTTCATAAACTCCTTGGTGTTCCCAGAATATTCTGTCTTAGGTTTATATTAAAAAAATCACCAATTTTTTTGCCAATAGAAAAAGTAGTTTTTAAATTAAAACAAGATAGTCTTCTACTGATTTTATCAGTAACCCCTTTAATTTAAAGTAAAATTACTCTATTAAAAGAGGAATTGTCAATTCTATCCTCTTTTTTCTTTTTAGTATTAATGTTATGTAAAGCCTTACATATGATATTTTTATTATAATTCTTAGAAAGTAGAATATTTTTTGTAAGTTCTATTTCTTGAGTAAGATTTTCTTTATCAGATAAATTATAAACTCTAGTCAAAAGATTTTTTGCTACAGAAAAAATTTGTGCAGGATGATGATGAGAATTAAAATCAAGATATCTGTTTGTATGGGTGGATTTTCTATAAACTGATATTGATAATGTTTCATTACATTTGCTTGCAATTAAAATATCTAGAAAAGAAAGAAATCTATAGATATATGACAATGTTTATAAACTGATTTTTAAAAAAGTCAAACATACATTTATTTTCAGTATAGATTAAAGATGCATACAAATTAATATTTGTAGTTTGAATAAGCAAACTTAAGTTCATTAAGTGATAACATGTCAAAATTGGGTTGGAAAATGTGAAATCTTCATTTCAGGCAAAGAGATTTATATTCACTGGTATTAGCCATTTTGAGTTTACTAGCTTGATTTTAATAATGTGATATTACTGTATGAATAGTGAATAATAATAGAATATTACACATTAATTGGATGTTTAATTTCAAGATACTAGAAAAGATTTCATGGACCAAATGTTATTTCATTATTCTGAATATGAGCATATTCACGACAATGGATTACAGAAGTTTAATGAAGTGGCAAATATAACAACTATAAAAATGACCTGACACAATGCTATCCAAATGGCATGTCATAAAAAGAGTGCAATTCTTCTGTTATATGAAGTATTGGTGCACTTGAGGTCTCTGTAATATTTTCTCTATGATCATAGAAATTTGGTAACTGATTCCATACCTAATGCTGTGACGGAGCCAGTACATTTTTATTTTGCAAAATAACAGCATTATTATTTCATCCTCACTGTTTCATACTTTTTATGACCTATCAAGAAGTGACTAAAGAAAAGCAACAAATTTTTAGTGTTTCAGAGTAGTTTCTTTGAGAAATAAGTGGTTTAACATATTTATAAAGTTCGTAGTTTGACTTTCACTCCATATTTATATAATGAACCAAATGTCAAAATAGAAAATTGTGCATGTTATATCATTTGTATACTTGACAATTGTCATGGCACAAATATTTTTGAATATCAGTTCTTCTTTATGATAAAAGATGATTTGGCAGTGCAGACTATGTTTTAGTTTAAAAATCCTTATGCTATTGTTAGATTGAGACTGTTGACACAATATCATAAGGGACCTCACAATAACATGCTGTGCAAGAGATTTGTAATCTGTGGATTTGAGTCTTTTCAGATGAAATAATGTTCTCAGTATTTTAAAGCAATAGAAACATAATATCCCCCATGTGCACTTCCAATGGTAAGCTAATATTAAAATTTGTTTTAGCCAATGGTACTTATAAAATTTTGTCAGTACATGGATTCCTTCTCAGATAAAACAATTCAAAGAAAACAGTACAGTGCAGAGGTAGTGTTAGTAAACCTAAAGCTGAATATTAATAAATTACAACCAACTCTTGTCATTTCCATCTTATGAATTTTTGAGCAATGAACTATTTTATTAAGATCACTGAACCTAATATTTATTTATGGTAGTGAAGATGACTGTTGGAGAATGATATTTTTAAAAATTTGGGTACAATAAAGTATTATGTGTTGGTACTATTTGTTTATATTTTTGTTGTTATTTAATAATATATTTAGAATTTACCAAATTATAAGCAATTTACAACATTTTAATATTAATCCAATTAACCATTCAATATTGGTCAGTAAATAGGTATTTAGCTATTCTTAACTAGAGGATAAACAAAAATAAAAATTGCTCAAATCTTCACCAACTGATAATTAGAAAATCTGATGAATAATCATGTCTTTACTACTCTTCTGTGAGGGGTTGGCTATGTATAACAATTTTATCTTTACAATAAGTGATGTACAGTATATAACAATCACATCTCTCATGTTCCTTTTCTTTATTTAGGTCTTTAAATGTGTCTCCTATTTTTGCCCTTGTAAGACATAAATCTGGAGATGTCTACATTAATTTAAATGCAGCAGTGAAACAAGTAATAACATCCATGCAAAATATTTTACAGGTAACAATTTAAGTACTTCCAAGTTAAATTTTATAATACTGATATCAATCACAATCCTATTATTAATAGTTTATTCTTATTAACATTAAAATATAAAGTTTAAAACTAGATTTGTTGTGGCCTTTAAGACTTTTTTAAGTGAATGTCTAGAAAATCTGTAGCAATGAATCATTGATATGCTTGAGCATAATATACAATGAGTAAATAAGATTAATCCTTTAATATATGTGACCTAGGATTTAAATCTAGACCAAGTAATTTTTGAAAGTTTATCAAATTATGAGCATTCTTGTTGTTTCATTTTCAAACAGCCTAGGCATAGCCAATCTAACTTGTCCCCATGTTGTTTTGTAAATGAGTCTCCAGTATTGTCTAGATGACAAAATTGATTGCTGAGACCTTGATTGTAAAAAAACCAATAAATATTACAAGATCTTTTCCACTATTGATAAAGATATCCTATAAATGCTCACCACATGGTTTGCCCATTTAAACAACCAATTTAATAAATTCTGAATTATGAGATTATGATGTGTTAAATCTCTAGAAATAACTAACCTCATCATGATGGTATAAATTTGAAGTCAAGCCTGTAGAAATAAAGATGTGAATTATTTATAATGTATAGTTTTCAAATGCCACAAACTGATTAAATATGGCAACATTTAGGATGATTTTATTGGGAAATATATCATTAGGATTCCACCTTCCAAGGGAATTTCAAAATTAAATGTGTATTAAAAACCTTTTTATAATTCTTCATATATATTGATAATTCATCAACTTGAATATAGAAGAAATAGCCTATTTATTCTATATACATGTGGAAGAGCATTTTGAATACAAGAAAAATTGATGACTTTTTAACACATGACAATGGTTCTCAGTCTTTTTACAATTAAAGACCATTTTTCTGATTACATACAAGTTACATATCACCAGCCTATGTATATCATCATAATGCTATAAGCATTTGATTTTTATTCAATAGATAAT
This sequence comes from Epiperipatus broadwayi, assembly GCA_028023455.1. NCBI lineage: Eukaryota > Metazoa > Onychophora > Udeonychophora > Euonychophora > Peripatidae > Epiperipatus > Epiperipatus broadwayi. Next base: position 10,519,971 of record JAQFVV010012422.1, read on the forward strand.
TCATACTACAATAGCTTATAATAATTGGAATATAAAATACGCATTTCATGTGACGTGTACATTATTGGCAGGAGGAATGATGATGAGCATGACAACTTAAATATTAAAACAAATTGCTCATTCATTTAACCAAGTATCACATTTAATATGCAGCAAGTAAAATGTAGTTAAAATTAAAGCAAACCCAAGACATCTTATAGTATATCATTGATTGCAGGTTAGAAGCCACTTATACTGGAATATTTTTGTGAAGACTTGTAGAAATATGATTCAAAAATGGAAAATTTTATAGAATACCATTTGACAATTTAAAAAATCAATTCAAAAATGCAGCACAAAATAGCTGAAACCTGTTTATAGGTAATGAATAAATGTATATTATATACATTTTCTTATTTCTATTTTTCCAACAGTAATGATATTTACCCTACACTAGAATCAGTAACTATAAAGTTGAACAATCCACTGATATCAGATTAAATAGTATTATAAAATCCACATATCTAGACTGATTTATGACTTTTGTCTTTAAACAGGCAAAACTCTCCATACAGTATTGCCACTCAGTGCAAGCCAGAGTAATCAATGGATGCCAGAAGGCTTGTGCACTGCTCTCAGATCCAAGGATCCTCACTGACGAAGGCCACAAACAAGAAACTAGTCTGGGGATATTGGATGAGTAGGCACTAAATGAGGATTTTTTGCACAAGCTTTCTGGCATCCATTGATTATCTTGGCTTGCACTGAGTGGCACTACTGTATCAAGAGTTTTGCCTGTTTTAATAAGTTATAAGCAAGCATAAGAAATGGTGATCATGTGATGTTTATTGACTTTTGTCTTTATATGTAAAAAGAAGGATTTAAAGATGGAACTAATGCAAGTAAGTTAGCCTAAGTTTAAACCTTAGGATTTTTTTATTTAAGAATATTAACTTAAATAAAAATTCAATTTTCAAGGATCTAAAGGTATAAGTTCAATTCCTATGCTAGTATTGTCATTAGTTAGACTGGTTACACCTGAAGAAGAGCAGAGAATAATACTACTCAAAGTGCTGTATAATCTATAACCTATGCTGTCTATTTGTGTGTTATTACTAACAGTTATTTGTATTTGAAAAGGTTAAATAAAGTTTACAATTTTCTAGACAGTCACTATTTAATGAGAGCTAATGAAAATAGTCCAACATATTATACTGTAAATGATTACTTCCAGCTTTGAATCCTAACCTTCAGTAACAAAGACAAAAGCCAGAAATCAGTCTAAATATTTGGTGCAATTTAGGACTCATTAATTACTCAATTGTGCATTAATTCATGCTTTAGTCTACTTCAAATCCATCTATTGTTACTTTGCAAATAGATGGGAGTATTATATCAAATCACTATGCTGCAAAAAAATTCTTGAGTTTAAAATCTTAACTATTTTTAAATTTTAAGTTATTAGCTTGGGAAATATAAAGAAGTAGGTAACTTCAGGACATGTGGATATAAGTCTTATTATTTGCTGAAAATAACTATTAGGCATAAACTACTTTAGAAACTCAAACATGGCATGTCCATCTATTGTTCACTAATTGCTCAAATACCCAATAGATGACTGGGAGCAGATAAATTGAATTACTATTTTTAATATATATATATATATCTTCTAACATGAAATACACATTCCTTTCTTTTATACTAAGAACATTTATAAAACTGATAAATGACATCAGAGCTTGTAGACATACAATATAAACTAAGGTCTTAAGTTTTTAATACAGTATTAATTAGTAGATATGCAGCCTTATGTAGCTGACAAGTAATCTAGATAAATATTTACCATATAAAGTTTATATTATTTATTTGTGTAATAATAATTGAGAGAGATTCAAAATGCTCATGCTATATTAATAGAGATCATATTTCTGCTAAAACTCTTATATAAGACTGCAATATTAGTTTTTTGGCTTGCTATTGTATTATTACTTTGTAACCAAGAAAGAGTGGGCAAAAACAATCGGTTTCTAAATATGAAAACAAAATAAATTTAAAAATTCTAAAGATATTAATGAATTGTGTGGTGTCTCTTTAGTTACTGAATTGTAACTTATTTATTAAGATACTATTTTATTTGAACAATGAACTTCTTCAGAAATGGCTAGTCTAGTGAAATTATCAATAAATTCATGGTGCCACACATCTAAAGGTTTATCTCAAATCTTTTTTTCTCTAGGATCCGTCTAAGCTAAAATTTGTATACAACTATTGGAGAATTTGTCCAAATCTGTAATAAATATCATAAGTATTACTGAAGAAGTTAATGTGACTGAAATTCACTTAACACAAATAACTTCTTTTAACATTTTTGTTTAACTTAGAAATTTGTTTGCTTTTACAAGTCAAAATTGTAACTGATTTTAAACATTTCTATCAAATGAATTTTCTTCAAATATTGTACATATGTAAGGTATCAATGATAATGTAATGTAGCACAGAAATATTTCAGAATTATTCAACAAATTGTCCAGTCTAACAGTGTTGATGGGCTAAATTTTAAAACACTTTATATTGGTTCGATAAATTTTCATGTGCACTAGATAGAGAAAGTCTAAACTCTCCATATAGTAGTGCCACTCAATACAAGCCAGAATAATCAATGAATTCAAGAAGGTTTGTGTATAAATTCCCCATCTAGTGCCTACTCATACAATATCCCAGACTAGTTTCTAGCTTGTGGCTTTCATCAATGAGAAGCCTTGTATCTGAGAGTACCACACTAGATCTTAGAAACTAATGCAATCCTCCAACAGCCATCTTTTACCTTATTAGATAATGATAAAGCTTTGAGTTCAAAATGAAAACCCAATAATGTTTTTAATTCAACAGTCACATAAAGAATGGTGATCATCTGATGTTTATGTGTGGTAGTATATGTTTTTAAAAAATACACTTTCATTGAATATTTTTTAGAGAGCATTTACAGTTAATTAAAATGGTAGGATGGGAACAAATGGATGAAATTGTAATGTGAATGATGAGCAGAAAGTTGGCATTCAATTGGTTTTAAATAAAAGCTTAAAAAGGAAAGAAAAATTTATTGTTAATTCAGCTATGGTTAGATATCTTAAGAATAAGTTAATTGCTAATGATGTGATCATTTCTCATGAAGACAAAGCTGGCCAGTTTGTCATTATGAAAGGAAATGAGTTTAGGGAGAAAATAGATAGAGAATTAAGTAATGATAAATATATGTTTTTAGAAAAAGATCCTGCTAATGTTATTAAAAGAAAGTTAATAGATGTTAAAAAAAAAATGGTAAATTCAAAAATTTTTAATAGACTATTTAAAATGTTATCCTAATGACTTCATATCAGTTCAGATGTTTATGAATATTAAGACTCACAAAGATGTTTTTCTTTTATTTTTGATTTTACAGGTAGTGTTGTAAAGAGTATTTCTAGGTTCTTAATTTTTTTAAACAATTTGTTGATTTTGGTCATAACACTGTGTTCTTTTTTTTTTTTTGAGGCTTTTGATAAGATTAATAATTTTAAAATGGAAAATAATTGGGTATTTGGTAGTTTGGATATTGAAAATATGTATTAATCTGTCAACAGATTAAGTAGTATTGATGTTTTTATGTCTGTGTTGGTTAAACATGAATCTTTGTCAAAGAATAAAATTAAAGTTATTAAAGATTTGCTTTTATTAAAAGATTCTTTGTACTTTACATATAATGGTAATTTTTATAAGATTAAGGAAGGGTGAATAATATTTATATTATTTCTCCTTTAATTTGTTCAGTTTATATTAATCATTTGGAAGAACAAATTATTATTAAAAAGAATTGTGTATATTTAAAGTTATTTGTTAGATATGTTGACGATTGTTTGTTTATAGTTGAAATGATAAATTAAAGGAGCTGGTAAATAAGTTTAATGGTTTTGATCATTCTATAAAATATATTGTAGGAGGAGGTTAGATTTTGTTAAATTATTTTTTTTAAAATTTATTAGTGATTAGAAATGTAAAGAATAATTGTTTGTTATATAGTCATTATGTTAAAAGTAAAAAGTTACATTCTGTAATTAAACCTGATAGCTATCAATCTGTATTTCATAAAGGAGTTACTTTAAGAAATTATTGTTATAGAAATAAGAGATTAAATAATTCTAATGGGTAGCTTTGTTTCCAAAAGCTCAATTTTATAAAGATTATTTGTGTTAACTACTTTGGTAAATTTGTTAAAAGTATTTTATTTAATTGTAAAATGTAAAGAATAAAGAAAAATATTTCTTTGCCATTTAAATTGTTTTCTTATATTATTGTGTGTAAAAATAGTAGTTTGTTTGGAAATAAGAAAAAGGGGTATTACTTTGAATAATTTATTAAATAATACAAAGAAAAATTTTGATAGAAAGACTACTCCTGGAGTTGTGTATATTAACCGTGTTTTCTTTAAAAACATATACATATATATGTATATCAATATAATTTGAGCTGAAATGAAAGAATAAAGATATATAAAAGTAGGGTTAGAAATATCTTAATTCTGCTTTATATATCCATGTAAAAGATACAGGCCACACTTTTAATTTCGATGAAGCTAAGGTTGTCTTCTTTGACAGAAATGAAATAAAAAAAATTAAAAAATCTTTATTAGTAAAACTTTATGATTCTGAAGCAATTAAGTTACTTCGAAGTTCTTTTGGATATTAAGGGTATATAGAATGTAAGTAGAACTGTGGGTAATGTTATTTTGTAGTTCTTTACACTCCAGACGTCTACTTGTAGCAATAAAACTATTGGTTGAGTTTATATATATATTTTAGCTAGTCTGTTTGAGTTGTGAATTTGGGATAATTTTGATTATTTTATTGACTAGTTTAGTTTTATGTTTTTAATAGGTAGATAGGTAAGTAGGTAGGTCAGTGAATGGGTGAGTAGGTGGGAAGGTAGGTCAGGAGGTGGGTAGGTGGATGGGCAGGGAAATGGGTAGGCAGGTAGGTAGGTGGAGGCTTCAGGTCTTTTCTCTTGTAGCATTTATCATTAAAAAATAAATGAATAAGCTTGTTTAGAGCTATTAGCAGGCTCTTTATATATGTGTGTGTTCTAAAGGCATAATGTAATTGTAAAGCATGTGACTGCACGTTAATACATACTGGTTACTGGTTAAACATGTTTAATATTTTTGCAAAATAGACAACTTAGAGACATTCTAGCTGACCATATGCTATTGGTCAGAAAATGGGTACTCTTACTATTAGTAGCTAATATATAAAACAATGAATGTAAGTGAATGTGATGACAAAAATCAAGTGACATTATATAAGCCACTACATGTGTAACATATGATTAGAAAAAATAATTTATAATATATGCTGTAATACTTTTTTTTTTGTTAATCTATTAGTTTTTTGCTGATTTCAATGCAAAAAAACATTTATCTGTAACATTTGAAGAAAATGAAAACTACGAATATTCAGGCCAGGGCAGTGATGTGTTAGTACGTGATGAGAATACCTTAAGAGCTCCTGATACATCCTATGATGATGATTTTATGTTTGTAAATGAACCTAATGTTGCTGAAACACTAGAAAAAATATCACAAGTCATTTTTCCCACAAATAGAAAACAGATGATATTATTGTTGAAAGACTGCAATACCACTAAGATATGTAGCAGAAAAAGAATGGAGACAAACAAAAATGTAATGACTGCTATTGAAAGTAAGAACTATTTACTTAAATGTTATTTTTAAATATGTGTACTTTATGATTATTTTATTTTAAAATTATATATTTTATTTTGTACTTTCTTTTAGTCTTAAATATAAACAACTATACTTTGAATACAATAATTTGGAGCCATTTTGAAAATAGTCTTGTGGTGCAGTGATAAGTCATTCACTTGTAAAACTTGGGAAAAAATCCCATTTTACATAGGTCTTTAGGAGCTGGTATCCACTTAGTTAACCATTAAATTTTGATTAGTAAATGACACCCAACCCTTGCTACCCTACAATTTGTAAAGCTACTGAATTATGTTTTTTTCCTTTACTGCTTTTCAAGAAGGAACTGTTGAAGAGGTCTTTATACCACAGTGGATTATATTAAGGATGTTTTACCTTTTTACTTGTATTTTACAATAATTGTAGATGTTGTGTTTAATCATTAATTTATCATATTTCAATTCCAATTCTTTAATTAAATTTGTCTGAGAGAAAAAAGTCATTGTAAAAATAAAATGATATATATATATTGTACCGGGTCAAACCGCTGAAACCACTTACTTACACGTATATAAGTTTTGGCCGGTTTCAAACTCCTTCATAATACATATGTAATCTTATAAAGGTTACGTGAATGAACCGGCACGTTTAAGCAAAATAGGAGATCTTATTGATAGCTTTAACTATCAACAATGGCCCATCTTGGCTGCTAGATTCAAACCCCTACTATCCAAATACTTTATTTGTTTCGGGATAAACCCCAGGGTGCCAGCTAGTCTGAAGACTAATGTATTCGGGCAGTAGGCTCATAATCCAGCACTCGAAACAGTTCCCTTAACCTAGCTCAGTCTAATTTTATTCAATAACAAATTATACAAAATTGGTGGTGGAAAGAATTAATAAAAGGTTGGTAAAAAGAATTGACCGACAAATAAAGTTTAAGTTTTAAAGACAATTTATTAACTAACATTAAATAATTTTAAACATTCTATAAATTTAATATAATACACACATTTTAAATTAACATTTCTAAACTAGTTTAAATATTCTTGTAGATTTTAATAGTAGAACACTGGTATTTATCTAATTTAACTAATAACACTGATATAATGATCACGCACATATTAACTCATATAGCATTCACAAATATAATAATAAAGCATTAATAGCATTTGAAACTTAAACACACATATCAATAGTTCATTTTATGTATGATAGAGTTCATATAATTTGAATCTTGAATATTTATGAATTACAGCAGTGGCTACTACGTATAAATGATAATAAATAAATGTTTACCTAGGATTTTTGGGAACGTGGATATTGCTTGTTGTTGGATGCTTCTGATGGATTATATCTAACCAGTTTAGATTTGGATGTTTCTTGAAGAGATTTTATGTGAAACCATTTGCCTTATTCTTGAAGACAGTTGAACGTTTGACGGAGGATTTCTGAGTTGTTATGCAGACATTATTTCTCAGGCAGGTTTTGATGATCTTGTTGGACTAAAAAGGCTGGAGCACGAGCGTATATTTCCAAAAGCTGCTCAACAATGCATGTTTGTTTCTGGATTCATAATAGAAATGCACTGTTATCTCAACTGCAACAAGACTGACTAAAAACTCTTAACTGATTGTCCGATAAAATATTCCGTATTTATACCGATGAAGTGTTTTCCTTTTGATATCCTCCAGCAAATATCTGTTGTCGAAATTCTTTAGCAATTAATCCTAAGACAACATGTTTTTTGATTGATTGTTTAATTAGTAGTAGCTATTTCAAAACATGTTGTTTTCATATCTTTAATTAGTAGCGCACCGCTGTGGGTTTTTTTTTAAATACATTTTTCATTTATTTATAATATTTAATATCGATACATTTTTTTTTACATTTGCATGCACATATATAATTTTACTCTACACATCAAAACTAGTTTTAAGATTATTTTTCTTCTTTAATTTAAATGAAGAGATTTATATATATATTTTTTAAAGCTTTTAAATTGTATTTCACTAATAATAATAAACTCTTTACTTCCTTTTTATAAAACCTTCAGTTTAACTTTAAAAAAAAAACCCTTCCCACTTTAAATCCATGATTTTTCAACTTTTATTTCAAACTCTTTTGCGAAAGATTTTTTTGATTTAATAATTTTTTTACGACAAAATTATTTTATATACATGTGCCAATTTGGCCTTGGCACAATATATATATATATATACACACACACTAAATAAAAAATTCATCTGTAACATTGTTTTAAAGTTATTCATTCATGTCTGATTCCACTTGTTAGTCCTATGTGGCAAACAAAAGTAATCAGAGATTATCTGATGATGAAACAAACACTTGACTATTAGATATTTGATGTGCCAGTAGAGAGCACTATCTGCACTATAAATATCTAATAGCAATATTTGGTCCTATTGTGGTATTTAAGTGAATTGCTTAAAAGTCCCAAAATTTGGATTCAGTTTACTTTATTCATGTACTATTACAGTAAAAAATAAATAATAATTATTATAATTCAAAAAAAGTCTTAACAAAAATGGCATTAGCCAAAATTAATGTAAGGTTCTGTCATCTAATATCTATTGGTTACTTATGCTTACATAGATGGATAATCTTTAAGAACTGCAGCATGAAATAAGACATGTCCTAATCTCTATATTACTTGCTCGATGTATATTAATTAATGATAACTGATATTTCATTATATACCACACGCACAAACATTTATATATAATATTACAAATCGATGTCTGTATTTCTTCAAAATAATATACATAAACTTATAAATATTAGAAAATACAGTAATTAAAAGTTGTTAAAAAGAACAAAAAATATAAACATCACATAGGAGCACTTTCATCTATCCTTGTAGTCTTTGTCAACTAATATTTTGAAAGGTGAACTTTCCTATAATTCCATGATTTTAATGTTTGCTGCCTTCTGTTGATTAAGTCTTGCTTGTATTTATATATTAACATAGCTTCCTTGATTTTTCTTTTATTATTATTTCTTTCAGTTTGCAATATTTTATGTTATTATAATTGAAATCAAAACCATATATACATGATTTATTATGGTCATAAAAAACAGAAGCTGATAAATTATCACTATCTTTGAATTTTGTTTCATATTTTGAACTCTTTAATAAGTGCTCTTTTGTTCTTTTCTCCAATGTGCATCTTAACTCACCTATATATCCACTACCACACCTACACATCCAATTATAAATTATACAATTTTTATTTGTAAATAAGGTTTTATCTTTACTGTTATTTATTAATTTATTTATTGTAGATGGTGCATAAAATGCAATGTCACATATACCTTTATAAATTTTCCTTGCTGTTGATTCAAAATATATGATATTGATATCTAAATTTTATTATCAGAAGAATTAACATCATTATTAATCTTATTTTTATTTCTGTAATTATATGTATCAAAAAAAATATTACTTTATACTATCAATACATTGATGATGTTTTTTTATGTAGAAAGTCAAATACTATTAAAGATTTGTTTGATGAATTAAATGATATAAAAGGCTTAAAACAGATGAAAATTTAATGTGTGTTCAATTTCTAGATCTCAAGTTAACTAGAAACAGAGATAAACTGGATTACTATATGACTATTAAACCAATAGCAAAATGAGGCTACATTCCATATAAATCAAGAGTACAAATGTCACATAAAATGGCAGGTTTGAAGTCCTTCTTGTTTAGAAATGATAATCTTTGTAAATATTCATCGGATAAAGGTAAAAATATTGAAATGTATTCTAATGAATTGTTAAATGTTGGATATAATTATGATCATATTTATTATACTATTACAAATTTTAATTCAAAATATAAATATAAATACAAAACTAAAAATAAGATTAATAATCATGTTAATTCTTCTGATAATAAAATTTGGATATCAATATCATATATTTCGAATCAACAGGCAAGTTTCATAAGGAACATTTATAAAAGTATATGTGACATTGCATTTTATGCACCACCTACATTAAATAAATTAATAAATAACTGTAAAGATAAAACCTTATTTACAAATAAAAATTGTATCATTTATAAATGGATGTGTAGGTGTGGTAGTGGATATATAGATGAGCCAAGATTCACATTGGAGAAAAGAACAAAAGAACATTTGTTGTTATTAAAAAGTGTTCAAAATACAAAACAAAATTCTAAAGATAATAATTTATCAGCTTCTGTTTTTTATAACCATAATAAATCATGTATATATGGTTTTGATTTCAATTATAATAATATAAAAATATTGCAAACTGAAAGAAATAATAATAAAATAAAAATCAAGGAAGCTATGTTAATATATAAATACAAGCAAGACTTAACCAATAGGAAGGCAGCAAACATTAAGATCACGGAATTATGGAAAAGTTGACCTTTCAAAGTATTAGTTGACAAAGACTACAAGGATAGTTGAAAGCATTCCTAAGTGATGTTTATACTTTTTGTTCTTTTTAAGAAATTTTAATTACTGTATTTTCTAATATTTATTTATAAGTTTACATATACATATAAATTTTAAAAATGCCTATATAAAATTGAAGATTAATAGTCTTTGCTATAGCCAGCTTCAGCATATTCTGCCATCTTAAGTAACAACTTAAGATGGCGGAATATGCCAAAACTGGCTATAGCAAAGGATATTAATCTTCAATTTTATATAAGCATTTTTAAAATTTTTGTAGTTTTAATCCAGTTGTTTATTTTTATTATTATATTTATATTATTAGATTTTATATATATTATAACCTACTCTCCCAACACCACTCATATATATTACATGAGCGAAATGCCCAGGTGCAACAGTTCTATTAATAAATAGAACAATATAACAAAATACATAATACAAAATTATTACTGAGACTTTATATTTAAGTTTATGTTCAGCTCAGCTCAGTGGGAGGCTATAGGCAGTTCATAAGATATATGATGATAAATAAACGAAAGAAGAAATATTACCAAAACACTAAATATAATGTAAATCCTTTTTATTAATTAATGATATGATAAAGAATCATGTTTATCAGTACAGTCTATTAAAATATACTTTAAACCTAATTTCCTCCTTCATCCAAATATAACATATATCAGCTTGCTATAATTATATTCTTAAACAATTCTATGACTTGGCATATCATAATCTAAACATCTACTTTAATGCCAATCAAGAAATAAACAATAAGATCTCAGGGAATTTAACAAACACAGTTGAATTAAATAAACTACATTGGCCCATAAATTATAATTCTAAAGTATGAGAAAAATATAATGAAACTAATTGACTAAAATATTTTACTGTGTTTCAATAATAAGATAATGACAGAGATAGGGTATTTTAATCTCATATCATCATCTAACAAATATACTAACTTGGCAACCTTTCTAATACGTTTATCAAGTGGCAAATGTTCTTTTATAATGTTTAGATTAAGAAAAACAATATTGTCAGACACTAGCAAATTTAATATTATAACTCTAAAATAATATATCTATTTTGTAATAGATTTTGAAATGTGGAGATGTGGAAATGGAAAACACGAATGTATGCAATAATAACATCAGACACAGTTTTAAGATTTTAAATAAATAAAAGAAATCATTTATTACAATAAAATAAACTTGGTTTAACATAATATTTACAAATGGACTATTTGTCTTATAAACTTTTTTTTTTAATTATCAAATAAACTTCAAGCATCAGTTTGGGGATTATCCCTATTATCAAAGCAAATTAATAACAAAACTTAAATATCCTGACTTTGAACACATGCTTTGTCTACATGTTTCATCTACATGACAATAAATAAATAACATATCATATTATTAACACACAAAAAAAATACTTTTGAGAGGATATTACCATTGATTAATAAAATAAATCAAATTAATTATATTTGGCTCTCAACCAAGCAACTTTCTCTAATTGACTAAATAGTCACTTTCAATCACGAATACCTTTCATGCATAGTAACAAAATCATGTTCACTCTGATGATTTGATGACTTATAACCTTTATTTGAATAAATGCACTGTAATTTAAAATATTTATTTCCCGTTTTAATCTCAATAACTTTATACTTCTATCTAAATGAATGAAATGTATTTCAAAACATTTATTTCTCATTTTACTTTCAATAAGTCTATACTTTATATGCGCGATATTATTTATATTACGCATGTGTGTGCACGTTCAAGCAACAATAATAGAAAATAATCATTTCTACAAATTTTCCATTCATCAAGAAAATATCATACAATTACTTTATTTCGGACAATGTCATAATTCATCAATAAAATAAGACACTAATATTACATCAAGACTCAATTTAACAATTTATCCGGCCACATATTAATTAACACAGAGCTATATTTTCATGATTATACAGACCATACGTTATAAGGGAATCTACATGAGGAGCAGATAAAGTCTTACTGAACACTTCTACAATAATTCATCTGATTCTAAATATACTTTTGGTGGGGATTTTTTTCCTCATCACCAAGAATCTAAGAAAAACATCACATAACTTCCTAAGCATCATTTAATCATACTTCAACAATAACTCATCTATTTCTAAATACATTATTGGTGGGGATTTATTCCTCATCACCAGGGCCCTAAGAAAACATCACTTCAAAACATCATTTAATCATACGCATATAATATCAACTAGGCTCTACTCATGGAAAATTATTAACATATACTAAATAAGCAAAATCTTTTATCCCTACAAACATTATAATGCAATCAGATTTCTTTCCATTCTCATAGCTTTTCTAAATATCGAACATTATAAGTGCACGCTGGCAGATAAATACATACAGATAACATACTAATCCATTCAACTTAGCATAATACGACAACGTCTGAAATTGATACATAAAACATTCACAAGCTGAACTTTATCAAACAAATGTCATAATTGCGCAAAACAAACACACACCCGCGAACAAAATATATATGAAATTAACTCTAAATTACACACTATGCAGGCATCATGGTAATTAATTATTGCATTAAGGTATAACTTTTAATTCAAAATAAACTTTAGGTTACTTTTAAAATTTAATATTTATAATTATTACAAACGAACTTTCTTTCATATCTTGCAAACTATTTCTATTATATGTTCGTTGATTCAAAAAAAAAAAATTCTTACTTTGAGATAATAAAGTATGCAATATAAATATAAATCTCTCTAATAATATATTTAAAAAAAATATTTCTTTATTTTACATTCGTAAAAGAACAATAAGACCTATTTGAACACAATCAATTTTTACCAGTGTATTCCTCATTCCGATACGCTTCAGAGACGTTCTTGGAGATCAAAATAACCCATATTATAAATGAACATAATAATAAATAAGCCTATCTACCTATCATATACATTAATTATGACAAGGAATAAAAAAATAAATAAAGAAACAAAGGTTATTAGTTTTGCAACTTAAAAATAAAAGTTCACTTGCAAAGCTCGGTTCCAGGTTTATGAAACAATATGGGACACATTCCAAACTGAATTAAAATTAAAATAAACTGCTGTAGGGTAACCAAACAAATATAATCATGCTTAAATAGGACTCAGTATCTTCAATGTTCATAACAAAGTTATTTAAGTTACTGTATTATACATAAGCAATCAATTTGTTTTCTATTACAACGAGAATATAAATTCTTAACTACTGTTGGACAGGAATTATCTCACTTATTCCATTGTAGTTCTAAATTAAATACGTAATTATTTAGTAGTTTCTTAAATAGCATTTAACACTTTATAATTTATTATATGCCTGGTTTATTCTTAAATATTGTCCATTAAGATACCGCATTTCCTTAGTAATTCTTCAATTAATATTTTGTCTTATTTTTCCATCTTTATCGAAGAGAACAAAAATTACCCACATTTCTGTCCTTCCATTCGATTTAAGAAAATACTTAACTTGAAGTAACTCATATTTTATTTTTTCATTTAAAATAAGTATTATTTCCAGAAATACCAGACAAACAAATACTGTCATCTCTTTATGATGAATTTAAACATGGCATGATTTATCAAAATATACATATCCTTAAGTCTATGTTTAATTCTCACAAAAACATAACATGGAAAATAGTGAAGAATTAAAATATATTCTGTAAAATAGTTCTGCATGCGTTTCCCAGATATATTAAAATACACACGTTAGTTAATGATACAACAATAATATTCATGCAATTTATTCCTATTTAAAATAACAGTTAAATGAAGTAGTGTAGACTGGATGTTATCAACATACATTTTTAAAAGAGCAATAGTTATGAAGAGGTTAATTCAAAACGTTAAAATTGAGGAGAATAAAGTGAACTGAGTACCTTTTTAAAATTTAGAATTCCATTCTAGTTAACTCCTCCCATAATAAATTTCTTAAGATCCTTTCAATGTTTTACTCCAAAGTCTTTTTTAAAATCAATTTGACTTCAGCAACTGGTTTTACTTTCACAATAACGAGCCACTGTTTTTGGCTACAATTACATTGCATAATAAGCAAATTTTCCACTGGAGATCTTTGTTAAATAACTTTCTTTAGCAAAGTTCATTTCCTTTCACAAGGTTACTCCCACGCTTTTCTTCTAGCTCAGTTAATTACATATTCAAAAAAAAAATCACTTTGATTTTTAGAATTAAAATCAAGATAAAATAATAAAATAAATAGCTTTTACAAACTTCAAAGAAAAATGAATATTAATTAACTATTAAATAAAAATGATTAATAATTTATTTAATTTGTAAAATAATCTATTGATTCAACTATCTATTAATCATTGGAAAGAAATATATATTTATTAAATTATTTAAGATAATTACTGTAATTTAAATGTTTTTATTGTGAATATACTATCGTTTGCTGTTATTAAAGATGAAAATGAAATGAAAATGATACAGAGTCATACATGCATGCACGTGTACTATACTATAAATATTAAAGTATCTTAACTAAATATAATTGAAATGGCTATTATTTGTTGACAAAAGGATAAGTATTAAAGAATAAGGGTTTTGAAACCATTCAACCAAATATTACACTAATATAAAATAACTTTGCATCTTTCTGACAAAAATTTATTAATTCCATTAATAAACAACCCTTCTTCCTTACATTAAATACCTCATTAACCACACTAATAATAATGGATACTTATCAAGTGGTCAATCAACTGCATAAGCAACCCATATCTAAGCTTTAAATAATCTCCAAAAAAAATATTTTAAATTCTAAGGCTATTTCATTTTTTTTAATATAATATAATTATTTAATGCAGATACAAAGTATGCCAATTCCTTGTGCCCATCCAGATGGTCACAATATATATATATATAGTACCAGTGTAAATGGGGTGAATGTGTTGAAATGCCTGAGAGATAGAGACTTTGTTAATCCTAAATTAAATTTTAGAATAAATTTGTCTTACTTACTTAATAATAAAGATACCTTATATATTTAGTTGATCTTCCAATTTATGCTCATACGATATTATAGTGACTTGATTAGTAAGAAATTCCAGCTCCTAAAAGGTATCATTTTTGGGGATTAAGATGAATCTATTGTTCAGACAAAAAATGATCACTATTTTATCAATCATTGGCACTCAAAAAAGCTAAAACTATTTAATAGCAATGATTTTGTTAAGACAGCTCACAGTTTCAAACATCAACCCAAATGAAAGTGATGAAATGATTCTTTGGGAATCTTAATTGTGAATTGTTATGATGATGTGCTCAAATTTAGTTATTCTGTGAATAGGTTTATATTATCAACCTTACATATGTATGGGCCATAATTTATTTACAGGTCTATTACAATTTTGGAATATTTATATATTATTAAAACATTTAATAATCATATGTAATATTGATTCTTTCCTTCATTTTCATTTGTTATTCAAATTTTCATATATTATAATCTTTAGCTTTGTTTGAAGCTAAATGTTAAGTCAAATTTTGTGCCAAGACATCTAAAAAAAATTTATATAGTTCAATTCTAACATGAATAGATTTTTATTAGCATTTTGTAATGCCATAATTTTTGCATAGAAAGTTACTATAGCAGTATTTTATAGATTGTACAGCTGCAAAATAATTTTTACACAGCTTAAATAGTAATAGTTTTAAGTTTAAAAATGTGTTTAACATGCTAAAGTCTTTGAATTTTTAAATAGCTGGTAATGTAGATGATAATGCAATTTAAGTTAATAATACTAATTTAGTCATGATTTAATCATTTAAAATATTTCAAATTGTATTAATTTTAAGATTGAGAAATCGGGTTCAAACCCTATATTTTGGTTTGCTGATACATAAATTAACTCATTTTACTTTTAACACATAATATTATAGTTAAATATTTTAAACTCATTTCCCTAGAAAGAGTTTAATAAAGCTAATAATGAAAGATAGAATTTTTAAAATAATGAATAAATGATGAATAAATTAATAAATATTATATTTATTTAACATTATTTATTTTAAAATATTTATAGTTTTCAAATTTTTTTTCTGGAAGTCTGGGAGACTTGTCTAGGTTTAAACAATAATAAATAAATGTGTTAAATATTATTTATAATATTTGTTTTATTAAAGATGGAATGTAAATTTTAATTGTATAGTATTTCTATATTATCCTGGTGTCTATAATTTTAGTAATTATTTTATTAAAAACCAGAAAGTGTTTTTAATTAATTTTAAAATTTTCTAGACAAAAGTTGATTTATTTTAAAAATTGAATATTAATTTGATAGATTTTTACTTGACAACCTTCCTTGGGTATAAATAGGTCAAGGATTTTAACTAGTCAGGGAAGAGATTGTGTAATGATATATATGGTTGTGTATATATAAGTTCTGAAGAAGATTGCTGTGGCAATCAAAACCGTCAATAGTGAGTTGTAAAACAGCAATGTAAAAAGTAATAAAGAACATAAATGATATTAACATAAAACTATGTATAACTTAATTTTTATAAACTTTATAATGTTAATGTGTTACATATCTA
Source organism: Epiperipatus broadwayi (assembly GCA_028023455.1). Lineage (NCBI taxonomy): Eukaryota > Metazoa > Onychophora > Udeonychophora > Euonychophora > Peripatidae > Epiperipatus > Epiperipatus broadwayi. Next base: position 10,536,766 of record JAQFVV010012422.1, read on the forward strand.
AATGATATTTAATTAATTAATATTTATTTTAACAATTTTAAATACTAAGAAATACATGTAAACAAGCTTGGACAGTTGTAAGCTCTAATCTCATTGCTTGAACTAGACATACTATATAAAAAATGACCAATCATTCTGTAGTATGCAACAGATTTCAGAATCTATTCTTATTAGTTTCCTTGAGTGCCACCAATCTTGTGCATGCAGGACTGATTTAACATTAGAATAATCAGATATTACAATGTCAATAATCAAAGCATTAGTATTTTATAAATCAACTTATTTTAATATGACTAAATATTAAACAAAACAGATTGGCATACAATTCATTTTATTATTTAAACCTAAATTAATAAACCAATATATAAATATATAACTCAAGAAAATAATATACTTAGAAATCTACACAAATAAATTTAGATATATAGTTAACAAAATATCAATTTTTTATCTATATTTTTAGTGTATTAATTTATTATATTACCTTTTATTAATTAAATTTTTATTAATATAATGAATTTTAAATGACTATACTTTGTTTAATAAGTAGCCATATTGAAATAAGTTGATTTGTAAAAGATTGTTGCATTGATAATATACATTTTAGCAGTAAGTTGATTATTCTGACACTATTAATATATGAAAATTAGTTTGTTATGTTGTGAGAAAGATTAATGGCATTCTAGATAGCTAATGAAAGATGCTCTTGAAATGTTTACTGCAGAGCAATTGGTCATTTTTATATGGTATGATAATCAAAATGTTTCAAGCACTGTAATTGGTCATTTTTACATGGTATGATAATCAATCAGTAAATGTTCCAAGCACTTTAATTGGTATTACAATTAGTTTGTTTACTTTGAACACTATTACTATTGATGTTTGATAAAATTTGTTATATTATTTTTCTTTGTTTTTTTTTTTCTTATAAATGAACTGGAGTGATTAAAAAAATTAAAATTTCATAAATACTGTGTTTTGTTTTATTTTAGATGCCTGGAAGAAAATTGATCAATCAACAACTGATTTGCAAGAGACTCAAAATATCATTTTAAAATCCAGGTCCATGATTCATGATACTGCAAAATTTTCTATCATTAAGTCTTTACAATTAGAGAAAAATGAATTTGAAAATCATTTAGATTACAATGTGAACAGAGTTTTAAATGCTTCCTTTATGATCAGAAAGCAAGTTGGGATCTGTAATGAACTGGAAAAAACACTTCCTTATATCTATCAATGTGAACTGGCAATAAATTCTACAACAAGACAGAGTAAGTCATTTTACCTATTAAAAAATTACAGAGGATAGATAATAGTTGTCAGTTTAGAATACTGAGGAGAGCAGTCATTTCAAAAATAAAAAGTTTTTTGGTTTGATTATTGTCAGAAGAAAATTATGTATTTTAGTTGACATTGTGCTCATTCTGCCATTTTGGTGCTCAAACATCATTTAATTTAGTATTAAGCTAATTTCACAATTATTTAATCAGTTATTTATAACAACAACACTGTCATTTGATATTATTAGGCAAATTTATCAAATCTATTCAAAACAATAAGCAAATATATGGACTTATCATCTCATGATAAATTGATTATAGATAATAGTAGTGTAAATTGTAAAATAATTTGCAAGTTAAACACTCTTATTGGAAATCCTTTATTTATTAAAAGTGTAGATAATGAGGTCTTACTCTCCATACAGTAGTGTTACTCAGTGCAAGCCAGAGTAATAAATGGATGCCAGAAGGCTTGTGCATAAAATCCCTCTCTAGTGCCTACTCATCCAATATCCCCAGATTAGTTTCTGGCTTGTGGCCTTCATCAGTGAGGAGCCTTGGATCTGAGAGCACTGCACCTAGATTTTAGGATTTAATGCAACCCTCCAGCAGCCAACTTTTAACTCTACTTAACTACTAAACTATGAGAATGAAATTGAAAATACAATAATATTTTCAATCCAAGCTTATTAGCTTATATAGTCATATAGGTCTGAACTCAGTTCAGTACCCATATATTTTGGTGTCTTTGGTTCTTTAATAACCATAGCCACCACTATCCTGTTAGGCAAGATTGGTGTTAAGCCATGAGCAAACATAAGAAATGCTGATCGTTTAATAAGGTCTTAGTATATTAGCAAGGAAATAGATCACTTTGTGGAAAATCAAAAACTCATTGCACATTTCTTATGGCTATACATTATATCATCAGTATGTCTATAATATTATTTGTCTGATAATAGCATTTTAGCACTAATTACATGTTATACTATTTTCATCATCTAGTGTTAATTGTTTAACATCTTTAGAAATATTAAAACTTTATTTAAACTTTTCAAATACATTCAATTGTTATAATAGTACAGAGGTTAGGTTACAATACAATATTTCAAGTGATATTATTCTACTCTGTATGTTGCTTGTGTGACCAGTGATAATACTAACACTAGAATTAAACTAGACATTAGATTCATAATATTAAATTTGATATAATGCTGTAATCAACTAGGCTATTATACATTGGACTATTTCCATCAGCTAATATTAATTTTTATATATCTTTAAAAAAGTTTAAACTTTATATAAATTTTTCACATACATCACATTTTTACTAATAGAATGCAGATTAGTAAAGTCAGTTAACAATTAATATTAGATGATTGAAATAGTATATAATTACTATTTATCAATTAATTTTTTTTATATATAGTAAATAACAATAGCAGATAATGCAATAATCTGATTTCTATTTAATTTTATAATATTAACTTATTTATAATCTTTTTCAACATAATAATGAACAATAATAAAGTCTAGTTAATATATTTAAAAAGTTTAATAGTGATGAGTATGAAATTAGATTTTGAAAAAAGAAACAGCACCTCTTGTGGCCACATGGGGCGTAAGATACAACTACCAATATTTAGATTTTTTTTAAAAAAAGAAGTTAATGATAAAGAATACTTATAAAACATTATATTATTAATATCATGTATGTTCTTTATTATTTTTTACAATGCTTTTTACAAACCATTGATAGTTTTGATTGCTCCAGTAATCTTCTTCAGAATTTGTACTTATATTTTTAAATCTGAAGAAGGTTCCTGGGGCAATCGAAACTGATCAATGGTTTGTAAAAAGCATTGTAAAAAAATAATAAAGAACATAAATAATAATAATATTACATGGGTTTGGCAATGCGCTAAGAAAAATAAAATTATAAAATAATATATTAAAGATAAAGACAAAAGAGGAATAATTAATCCTAATTTATACCAACCATGGACTCAAAAAATAATAGCTTTGAAAGATTTTAAATTGAAAAATGATAGGCTTACATTAAATACAGATAGTGAGAATTATTATTTTGATATACATATAATGAAATGATTTTATTGCTTGAGAATTCATAAGAAGTTAAGTCATCAAGGGAGATAGAATTAGACTTGATTATGGGTATTAAGGTCCAGAATCTGTTACCTTACTACTGTATTAAACAATGCAGAAATACATTATGATAGAAGATATTAAATTAATTTTGGATAAAAAAGATAAATTATAATGAAAGAAACACATACATAAAAGTAAGAAATGGATTCCAATACCATATTCTGTGTATGTATGTAAAACATTGAATAAAAAAAGTGCCAAGTGATATGAAAGTAGGATAGAAAAATAATAGATCTTTGTGAAATGAATACAAAATAGAAAAAATTATGACAACTTAAAAAATAAAATAGAGATAATTTATCAAATTAAAAGTAACTTTTGTAACAATTGTGTAAGTCAATCAGAAAATATTCCAAATGAAAAACTATAGAAATATAATAGAGCAATTAAAGGATATAAATTCCAGATTGCATTCAGTTTTTAAGTACAGTCTACAGAATAAATTAAGAACAGAATATGCCAATGATAAAATATATTCAAAGCTATAAGGAAAGAACATATTATAAAAATTTAATAATAATTATAATGTTGGATTATTTTTGTCATCTATTATTAAATGTTGAATGTCTTTAGAGTTTAAACTTTTCAAATACATTCAGATAACAGTAATATCTAATATATTAGTATATAATACAGTGTTTAAAGTGGTATTATTCACCTTCAAGTGTTGCTGGCCTGAACAGTGACTGTACTAACATGGGAATCAAAGCTGGAGATTCACAAATACTAAATTAGTATTACTTTGAATTCAATATTCATGAATTTCCAGGTTTGATTCCCATGCTAGTATTATCACTTTTTAGGCCAGAACCATGTGAAGAAGAGAGGAAAAATAATTACTACTCTAAACATTGTTATATAATAGTCTGTATACTATTACTATGAGTTGAATGTAATTGAGAAGTTTAAATAAAGTTCAATTTTTTCTAAAGACATCCAACATTTAATTTCAAATAATGGAAATAGTTCAATTTATAATTACTACTAAAATGACATCTCAAAAATCTTTAGTCAAACATTATGAAACTTTGATATATTTAGAAAAATGTAAGTAAATTGATAACATAATTAAAGAACCATGCAATTGAGGCAATGCCATTATTAGATGATTGGAAGCTTTAAAAATGTCTTATTATTTGTATAAAATTGATTTTGTTAATATAAAATAGAAAATAATATGTATTAATTTATATAGTTAATTTTGATGTATATTAAACAAGGCAAAACCAGAGTAATCAATGGATGCCAGAAGGCTTGTGCATAAAATCCCTATCTAGTGCCTATTCATCCAATATCCCCAGACTGGTTTCTAGCTTGTGGCCTTCATCAGTGAGGAGCCTTGTATCTGAGAGCACTGCAACTAGATCTTAGAATCTAATGCAACCCTCCACCAGCCACCTTTTATCTCTACTTAACTACAAAACTATGAGAAACCAATCTGGGAATTTTGGATGAGTATGCACTAGATAAGGATTTTCTGCACAAGCCTTCTGGCATCCATTGATTTCTCTGGTTGGCACAGGGTGGCACTACTGTATGGAGAGTTTTGTCTTATTTAATAACAATTATGTGCTAGTATAAAAGATGGTGATCATGTAATGTTTAATGGTTTGATGTATATATTATTAATGACCAGTAGATGGAGTGGCTGCAGAATCAGAGTTAAAAATGGGGTGGGACTAAGGTAAGGATGTCCTATGTCACTTATTTTGTTTTTGTTATATTTGAGAGAAATGACGAGAGCAATAGAAAGACTAGGAAGAGGGGTAGAGATACCATTAATAGATGGCAAGGGAGTGTATATATTATCAGGTCTTTTATTTGCTGATGACATGTTCTTGTGCACAGAAAGTAGGGAGAATATGGAAGTTAGGCTGAAGATGTGCATAAGAGTAAATAAAGAGATGGGAATTAAATTTAGTGAAGAAAAATCAAAAGCAATGATGATAAATGATGGGGTTAGAGAAGTGAAAGAATTTTTATTGGGGGATATAAAGTTAAATGTGGTGAATTGGTATAGCTATTTGGGGATTGTCCTAAGTAATCAGAGACATTGCTTGGGTGAATGGAAGAAAAAATTGATAAACGAACAAAAAAAGAGACTGATAAAGAAATTAACAGTATTTTCATATAATAAATATAATGTAGTTAGAATTGTATGGAAAGGAGTCACAGTAGCAGGTATAACTTATGGTAATGATGTGTTGTGTGTCAGTAGAGGGGTGTTAGATTACTTAGAAAAAATACAAAGAGAAGTAGGAAGATATGCATTAGATGCAGTTGTGTGGACAGCAAATGAAGTAATTCAAGGAAAAATGGGATGGTCAAGTTTTTATATGAGATGCAAAAAGCAAAAGCAAAATGTTCAATAGATTGCAATTTATGGATAATAAGAGAGTAACCAAAATAGTATTTGATTAAATTACAAGTAAAGGATAGTATGCTGGGCAGAAAATTTAGATAAAGACTTTATGTCAGTATACTTATAGAAAAGTTGGATTGATTGGGTTAGGAGAATTGTTGAGTATTATAGTGGCAAGAAATGGGATAGAAGAATAGATGCATTAATAAAAAATAGGGAGTGTAGAGATGGAGAACTAGTATGGAGAGTAAAAAGAGCTTAAATATATATAGAAGTAAACAGAATATTGAGTGCAAATTAATTTATGATAATAACAAGGAAAGTAGTTTACTGTTTAAAAAGCTTGGACAGGATCACTAACAATAAGAGAATATACACATAAATGGAAAAATATTAGTGATTTAGTCTGTAAGTTAGGTAAGAAAGGCATAGAAAATATTAGGTATCTGTTAATAATATTTAAATTTTTACAAGTATAAAGGGTGCAAATAATGAAGTTGCAGGAGAATAAATATAACAAAATGATTATACAGAAAATGGATTCTTGGTTTTTATGCTGAGTTTGGAAAAAGATAAGGAGATTTAGATATAAAGGCCATAGAGTGGACAAACATAATGTTGTAGAAATGGGATTGAGGAAGATAGAGAAAAATATGGGGAAATCAGGGTAGGGAATGGAAAGGAAAGGTAATGTTGTTAACAGGCTTCTCTGGGCATAGTGGCTGAGAGATTCTAGACTTTGTGAAAGGAGAAGCCATAGTGTATTATGTCACATCATGTGATAAACAGAAGTGGGCGTTTGATTTTATAAGCATTTCTACAGTGATTAAAGATTCAGATTATCAAGATATAAACTCAAGATATTATCATATTTTTAAGATTATTTGTGAAAAGTTAATAGAAATCACTCAGATTATATAGTATTATTAAGAAGAGTAATATTGAGAAGGATATACAGGCAAAACTCTCCATATAGTAGTGCCACTCAGTGTATGGAGAGTTTTGCCTGTTTTAATAACAGTAATGTGCTAGCATAAGAAATAGTGATCATGTGATGTTTAGTGGAGAAGGATATACAATAAGATGATCCCATATCTTCAAAACTTTACAGAAATATTTTGTAAATTAAAATGTGAAACTAAAGGAGTAAGCAAAGGATGTACTTGTTTTTGCAAATACTTCGTCAGAGCATTTATTAGATGAAAATAAGAAAGTAGGACTGAAGCTAAACATTAATAAGGCTTAAGTAATGTTCAATAGTTTTTCTCAAAAGAGGAAGATTGATAATCATGCGTTAGAAAAAGTTAACAACTACAAATACCTTGGTGAGATTCTTAATGTAGACAAAAACTTAATGGATGAAATTAATCATAGAATTAAAGTGGGTGATGAAAATGAGTTAGTATTATAAGGAAATTTACCAGTGCCTTGCAAAAAAAATATTTTTAATGGATGGGTTTTACCAATTCTTATCTATATATTTGAGTATGTATACTTAACAAAGAGTAATACTGAGGTTTTAGCCTACTCAATAAACTATAAAAAGATGTCTATTAAAAACAAGAAGACATCAAAAACCAAATACATGGGTGAGAGAACAGTTATTAGTGATGACATTGAACGAATTAAGAGATTGAAATTGAACTTAGCTGGACATATTTCTAGAAGATCATTATAAATGAACAGTTGATGCTTTATAGTGAATCCCAAGAGATTGTAAAAGATCCAAAAAGAGACCATAAGTGAAATAATTGGTTGAAATAAGGAAGTTTACTGATGCAGTGTGGAGAAGAGAAGCTACAGATTAGAGAAAATGAATTAACTTTGGAAAGGCCTTTATTTTGCAGTGGATCAGAGAGGGAATTAGGTGTGGAATATTTAGAGTAGGAAATTTACTACTGAATGATTTGATAGTTAGGGATTGAGAAAATATAGTAGCTAGAAAGAGTAAAGAAAAGAATGTACTGGTGCATCCAGATGCCAGAATTTTAATTATTGTTAGAAAAAAGAAATGAATAACATTGCATGTCAATGGGGATGAGTACACAATAAAACATTTCAAAGAAGATTTAGGAGATTAAAGGAAATGAATAGGATGGTAGGGGTGGGAGATTATTATCATGGTTTAATAGTGATGAAATAAGATTTTTTTAGTTAATTTGAGGCTAAATTGTTTGTCTGAGTATAGTGAAGATAATTTTTTAGTTGTGTGAAATGTGTTCATTAGAAATACAGATTTATTTAAAAGTGATGGGTAACATTTATTAAAGATTGAAGATAAAATATTGGTGAGTTAATTTATAATACGTTTTATTAATTTGTTAAACTAAATAAAAATGAATATTGGGTTTGTACATTCAGGTAAGAGTAATAAAGTGGAAAGATATGAAAAAGAAGCTTGCGTTTATATTTAGGAATGTCAATAAGATAAAAGGTAATGTGGATCAAAATAGATTGAGGGAGGGTAAAGACAGAAAATAATTTTTTACAGAGTATGCTTGGAAATACTTATAAGAAAAGAGTATTTAAAAGATGAGCTTTGAGTGTTAATATAAAACTTGCTTTTAACAACAGGGGGTAGAGATATGAAGAAGAGAAATAAATTGGGGTGAAAAGAAATTAGATTTGTTGCTCAGAGGCAAAACCCTCCATAGCAATAGCGTCACTCAGTGCAAGCAAGCTTGTGTAAGCATAAAGAATGATGATCATGTGATAGATTTGTTCCAATGGTGATGATACATTCAAGAGTTGAATAAAATCCACATCTCAAAACTATGAAAAATAAGAAAGGAAATAATATAGGAATTATTGTTAATAAGAATGTTTTAAAACATTTATAATTAGCATATGTGGATCAGACTCAATCTGGGTGAAGAGAAATGGGTATGTGTAACAGTATATTCACCTACTGAAATTTAAAAGATGTGAAAATGTGGAAGGATAATATTTGGAAATGTTTATGTAGAAATATAAGTGAGCTTAGAAAGAATGATTATAAAATAATAATTTTGGGTAATGTGAATGATTATTTTAATAAAATTGATGAAGTAGAGAGTATGAGTAGTGTAATATTAAAGAAGATGTGGGGAAAAGATGAAATGAAAATTGGAAATTTGAATAAAGTATATGATAGGTAATTTACATGGTTAAAGCAAAATCTGAAGTATATGGTGATTATGTACTAGTAAATAAAGAGAATTAAAGTGATTGCTGGGGGGGGGGGTAATAATGATCAGGATTTTTGTTGGTAGAATTAAAAATATCTAAAAGACTAAATAATGAAGTTTATTGAAAGGTTTACAGTAATTAATGGAAAATAAGCCATATTTAAATTGAGTAGGTTTAATAGTATATTGAAGACAGTTATTAAAAATTGTAAAAAGAGCAAATGAATGTGATAAGGAGAGTTGTGTGCAATTATTTAAAGTTAATAGGAATAAGAAGAAGAATTAGAGAAAAAAATAGATTTTGAAAGATATTAATAAAAAAGGGAATGTTGGATTATAAAAAGATTTTAAGAAGCAATTGAGAGAAGATGACATAAAGATTAGATCAGGTAGCTGTTTAAAGAAAAATAAATGACTAAAATAGAACTACATTTAAATGTGGATGAACTTAATATATTAATAAAGGAAATTTATGGTGAGAAAGGATTGTGAAAAAAATTTCCGTGAAGAGGATAAATAAATAAAAAATATATTATTAAATGAGGAGGAAAATGAGTATGAGGATAAAGAAGAGTTATGAAATTGTAATAAAAACTTTAAATGAAGGAGAGTTGATAAGTGAATATGATTCATTAGAAAGCTTAAATTATGAAAATATGGATAGAATAACAGATGCAAAGTTGAATATAGCAATTGATAGATTGACAAAATAAAAAATATTAGATGGTGTGGCAATTGAAATGTTAATAAATATGAAAACTATATACAGTTTAGTTTAACAGAAAGTTCTAATAAATTATAATTGACATTAAGATTTTAAATGATTGGAGACATAAAAATTAGAATACCATATAAAAAATGTAGGTTGTTAACTAGCTATATACTAGTAGCAACAACTTCAAAACTTCATAAATTATTTGTTTATATCTATAACATATAATAACATTTCACTCTTCTTACACTTTAAAGCAAACTAAATTTATTTATTCTTTACAGTTTCAACTGTTCCTAGCAGTCTTCATCATATCTACAAAATTTAAACATTATATCAGTACAACCATATTTTATAGATATATCTATTATAATCTTACAATTTTATCAACTTAATTATTAACATCACTTCATTCATTAAATTTACTATTCTATAACTTTTAACTTTTTAATTATATTTTATTATTTATTTTTTTTATTTATTTTTATTCTTTATTATCATATTTATTCATCTTTTATCTTTGCCATAATTTTAGAAATTCAATGTAATATTTATGAAATCTTTTTTATATTACTATATCCATGTATTTAACCTTATTTTGCCTTTCACTTATTTCTACATATTATCTTAATTTTTTTTATTATTTATTCCATTCCTTAATTTCTTTTTTATCCATATTTTATTCCTGCTTCTTTCATTTACTTAATTTTTATAAAATTATTTTTATATGTATTTTATTTTTTACCTTATTCTCTACTTTTTCTCTATTTTCTCCACCATTTTCTCTATCCTATCATCCTTCCTACTTCCTTTTCCTTTTTTATATTTATATACAGCTTCCTCTATTATCTATTATACAAACTACTTATTTATTTTATTTTTTTATTAGTTTTCACTTATTTTTATTCTTTTTTATATTTATTTTTTATACTAAGATTGTTTTTAAACCCCTTTCTCTATTAATATTTTGTTTTATCTTCTTTATTAAAATTGCCTCCCTTAATTTTTCTCTCTCTTCTACTACTTGCATAACTTATCATTTTAATATTCTTTTTTTCTAGTTTATGACCTATCTCCATAAAATACATATATATCAGTAATCTTCTCTCTTATTTATGTTGTTTTAACCTAGTATATTTTGAATTTTTCATCTCACCTACATATTTATTTGCAATCCCTTTGTCCTTATATTTTCTACATTCTATCTCATAAACCCTATTTATATATTTCTTTTCTCCATTTATATACCTATTATCTAAAATATCCATTACATTTTTTCCCTTTATTCACTACTTTATATTTAATATCATTTTTAAATTCTTTATTAATTTTTCTAATAATGTTATTAATTCTCCTTACTATACTACCATCATTAACTTTTATTCCTATGTATTCCTTCTTTTCTTTTTATTTTCCCAACTTTCTTTCCCTCTTTTTTATATAACTCTTCTATCTTTTTTATATTCTTTTTTATTACCTCTTCTGGATATTCATTTTTCTTGAAATTTTGGAAAAGACTCGTCAAGGATTTCATTCAGGGAGAAAGATGAAAAATTTATCCATTATATCTCATTTGATTGAAGTGTCTTACAAAGAAACTAAACTATATTTAAAGCCTTTTATATGAAAAATAGCTTATAATAGTATATATAGAAATAGATTTTGGAGAAGTTTTGGAAATATGATAATAGATTTAGAGTTTTAAGGATGATTAAGAGACTTTATAAGGATAATTTTTAATTGTGGAATATAGAATTAGTGGAAGTTAAATGTGAAATTGGATTTAAACACAGATGTCCATTATCACCTTTATTGTTTTGTTTTTAAGAGAATTGGAAGTTAAGATGGAAAGATTATGAATGGACACATGTATAATAGGAACCAAGACAATGTATAATGTGCCAGTTCTTGTTTTTTTTTAATGATTTGGCTTTTTTTTTTCAAATAATGTAGCAGATATAGAGTTGTGTTAGAGAAATGTCAAGAAGCAGGAATAGGTACGAAAATTAAATCAAAATCTCTAAAATTATAATAATTGTAAGAGTAAAACTAAAGAATATAAAATGGGAGATTTTTTGTCTTAAAGAAGAAGAAAATATTAGTATTTGAATTCTTTTTTAAATGGAGTAATGAATTATGCAGATAGTTGGGAATTAGAGATAAGCAAGAAAGCAAAAATTAGAATAAAATTGATCAAAAATATGGTATAAAAAATATTTGAGAAGATATAGAACTGCCTTAGCATTTTGAAAATGATGCAGTTTGTATTAGCACAGAAAATTTTAATTATAATATCAAAAGATATAGGTATACATGCATTAGAAGGTAAATTAACCTATTCATTCTGTATGCTGAATGTTTGCTACAGTAAATAGAGGGATTTGTGCTTGAGATTTTCAGTCTATATTTATCCCTCATTGCATCTCAAACAACCAATACACTTGACCACATACATGTGACAAAGATAAATGATCCCCAATATGTGTATTTTATGCAGAGCCAGCCTTCCTCAGTTGGGCCACATCATAATCTTCCACAAATATTTACAATCAGTGCTCAGCTTACATAGAGAGTGAAAATCCTAAATTCAAATCCCTCTATTTAAAAGATGAATTGTAGATGGTCAATGAGGCTGTTCAAAATGAAATAGAATGGACCTTTTTTAATGAGAAAAATCAAAAGTAAGTTTTGAATGTTTGTCAGATTTCAATATATAAACAAAAATAAATTAATAAAAATAATATTTTACATTGAAATAAGTAGTATATCTATTAACTTTGAATATTGTAAAATTATTTTTGCTTAATATATTTATTACCCTCTTACACATAATGCATTAAACACTATTTTTATTAATTTATTTTCTTTCATACACTGGGTGTCCCAGAGAAAGGTGGCTGATTCTCTGTCCACGGTGCCTGCAGCACCATCTCTGAACCAATTCATATATTATGTAGTGACAGTTTAATTACTCTCACAAAATTTTTACAACTTAGCATATCTAGATCACTAACGATGAGATGAAACACATCAGTGTGTTCCATACTTTCATTGATCATCTTCAAGGTTCTCTCTGTGATCACAAAACTTTGCAACCCATATGGAAAGGTTCTTGTGATTCATGACTTCACTGTCATACACATTTCAAATGCTTCTGCAATAGTTTTTTTTATCTGATTTAAATAAAATTTAATATTAGTGCATTGTTGCAACCAATGTCATAACTCACGATCCAGCCACATTAGTATCTTAACATACTTACAGTGAATAGCAAAACTATGTTGCTACACAAAATATATTTCACTTATTATCACTGCGGTTAAACCTTTTCAAATAAGTAAATGTATATATATATAGTAATGGAAAAAATAAAGTTTGGGGGGGGGGGAGGAGAATGTATATATTTTTTGATTATATTTTTTGACTGGATTTAGTGGGAAAGAACATTATATCTTGCTACATGAACTATATGTTAATTTAGAGATGGAATTTCTGGCAGCTTGTAGGGACCAGTCACCTTTTAACTGCAATGCATTTATATGTATATATTGAAATCTTCCAAATATTTTTATTTTCTTTTGATTTCTCTCATTAAAAATAAGTCCATTTCATTTTACTTACCATATGCCATATTATTACATGGGAAATTTATTTCAAAGGAATTCTCAATGAAATGGGATAAATGTGTAGATTTAGAAGGACACTTTGTGTGATTTAGTGCAGTGATAGAGTGTTAGAATCTGTAATATTGATTCCAGTGTTGGCATTTCCAGTCCTCAAACTTCTTATAAACTTTTGAACAATAATGCCATTTGGTATAAAAATGGTAAAGGGATAAATAAATAAATAGGTTAGAGAAAAAGAATCTTTGTGGAAAATAAATATGGATAGAATAGTTACACAGAAATTAAAATTATACAAAATAAATATAAAAGGATATATGATAGCACTAAAGGGGTTGGTGTGAGAGCAGATGCATTAGTTACTAGAGACAGAAGGAAAAAATGAAATAAAAAATTGAATTGTGGATATAATTTACATGGAGATGGGAGACTTGAATTTTTGTTATTGAAATATAGAATGTTGGAAGAAAAAAGATTAGAATAAATTGTAAGAAAAATTGAAGAAATGCAAAAGTAAAGAGAATGAAAGAAGTAGAAATTTTTATGATTTTTTGTTTAAGTCTGAATGATGCAGGGGATATAAGACCAAGGTTGTGGAATTAATAAAACAGCTTTTATTAAAATAGAATAGAAGAGAAAAAATGAATCAGTATTGCAGAAGTAAATTGGTAATAAAGAATAAAAAGTAAATGAATTTATTCTGATACATAAGAGGGAAATGATTAACTTGTCAACAGGGTTTCTGGCATATAGCTATTGCATAGAAACATCTGGCTTCATTTAAGAAGCCATTTTACATCTTATCAGAAAATGTCACATGATCACCATTTCTTAGACTTGCTCATAACTGTAGCATCTAGATGCAATGCTCTCAGATCCAAGGCTCTTCATTGATGAAGGCCACAAGCCAAAACTAGTCTGGGGATATTAGGTGAGTAGGCACTAGATAGGGATTTTATGCACTAGTCTTTTATAATCCATTGATTACTCTGGCTTGCATTGAGTGCTGCTACTGTATGGAGAGTTTTTGCTTGTTTTTATCAGAAAATGATTGTTATTATTAAAAGTTTTTATATTTTTTATTATTTTTCAGTTTTCAATCGAAATACTATATTACTTGATAAAATGTCATGGCTGAAGGCAAAAAATAGCAGTATTGAGACTTTTAAAGAGCAAATTTCTCGTAGAATCAGCATTCTGAAAGCAAAAATTGAAAAAGCAGAGATGTTAGCCAGGAAAATTAAAGTAAGTTCTAAAATTAAATTACTAGTAAATAAATTATTCTATATTAATCCAAATTTTAAACAATGTTCATATTTATATTTTTTAATTAATTATATGTTTCACAGGGTGGGCTTCAGTTTTCTTCACCAGGATTTGTTAAATATTCCAAATTACCCAGACAGCAGAGTTCACCAATTACAACTGTTGAACTAAGTGTCAAGACTTCTGATACAAGAGCATTGATTTTTTATTTGGAAAGCATTACAGATAAAAATGTAAGCAAAACAAATTGCATAATTAATAAATATAAAATTACATAAACTATTTATGTTTGTATATGCATACATGTATATTGTGTATTTAATAAATGGATAGAAATGACATCAAATGAACTGGGCAGAGAATGTTGAACAATAAAATCAAAAAAAAAAAAATAAACAAAAAACTTTTAACTAATTCACAGTCTTGAGAACATAATTTATATTTTTGTGCATATATATATATATATTGAATTTAATATTTCCATGGATTGTCATTATTATAAAAAATAGAAATTGAGATTATATTCATGGAAACAGAGATAACTTTTTTTAGCTTTTGATGTTACTAATAAACTAGCTATCATTTATTACTAATTGACAATCCCTGAAGCTAAGCACATTTTCTCATTAATTTATAGTATCTCTTTTGTTGAAATTAATAAACCAGTGGGACATTCACAATTTATAAACAAAGCAACCGCTAAAAATAAAAGATAGATTCATCATATCTGTAGATGTCGTCTTGACAATAGATTTTGCCTATACTATTAGTCTATTAAGCTTTGGTTACATTTGAAAACAGTTTAGTCTGACAATATATAATTGTCATTCCAATTCAAGTGAAACAAACTGATAAGTTATAGAAAGATTTAGAAAAGATTAAATGAAATTTAATTTATCAGATATTTTCTATTTAAAATGAAATTATGTCACATAGTAGTCTAGGGAGAAAATAATGTTATAAGCTTTAATATTAGTATGTATGAAAAGATAGAATTAATGAGGTAAAAGTTGTTCCAGGTAAAAGAACTGAATGATACATTCAATGTTCTAATAAGTACTATCTTCATCTTTATCCAACTTATCTACCAATAATAAAATATTGAATTTTATTAGAGGATATTTAAAAATTAACTAATGGCAGAAACTCACACTTAAGTAGTAAAAGTGGATTGCCTTCATAAATAAAAACTTAAGGAAATATATAGCTTAGCCCAGTGAAAGAAAGAATGATCGACTCTGCAACTTAAGTCCATGGATCACAACCAATGTCTATTATTTTTGGTACTCAAAGTTCTCATGAACTTCTAAGTAATAAAGATATTTGATGCTTTTTTATGCTAAATAAATATTGTGCAATTAATTATAAAAATTATATTCTTTAATTGAACTAATCACACTTTATGAAGTTGAATAATGTTTGTAATTAATATATTCACATAAGTACTTTTTGATCATCATCATTTTCAAGTTTTATTTCAGTATTTTTAATTCTTAGCATCTCATATCAACATCATTCCATCACTTTCTTAACTATGGATATTAAATGAATAGATTTTCCCTAAAAAATTTAACTTGATATCATTATTACATGATCATCATTTCTTATGCTTGCTCTTAACTGTTATTAAAATAGGCAAAACTCTCTATATGTATTACCATTCAGTGCAAGCCAGAGAAATCAATGAATGCCAGAAGTCTTGTGCATAAAATCCCCATCTAGTGCCTACTCATCCAATATCCCCAGACTAGTTCTGGCTTGTGGCCTTCATCAGTGTTCAGAGATCTAAGGCTCCTCACTGACAAAGTCCACAAGCCAGAAACTAATCGGGATATTGGATGAGTAGGCCCTAGATGAGAATTTTATGCACAAGCCTTCTGGCATCCATTGATTGCACTGAGTGGCAATACGTATAGAGAATTTTGACTGTTTTGATATATCATTATTAACATCCCATACAATCAAAATATCATTTATACAATATGAATACATACTTTTAACTTATGAATCCAGTAACTGAGTTATTTTTCAGTTTTATATTCATATAAAAAAGACTTCACATTTTTCTCCAGATCTGTTAATTTCATTTTTGTCGATTTTATCTGCTACTAACTGCATTCCTAGTCGTAACTTTAATGACATTTTTTTGGTGGCAGATCTTGTTCAATGACTAGCGGTTTTAAAATTAAGTTGGAAATTTTTGAAATAAATTATAGTATGTTGATTCTTAGACTTTATATCTCCTACAATTAATAATCAAGAATTATTACTTGGTTATAATATCCTGCTGCCCAAACTTTTCAATCTTTCTGCTCCAATATCATGTAAATTCACTTTATACAAGGATGAAGTATTACTGTGATCTACTTATTATCTCAGTACTAGCTGAAATATATTTTCCATTTCTGTTTTATACAATTAATTTTAAATGATTTAATAATTTTAAAACTTCATTCTACAAAAAACATGTATTAAATAATCTCTTATACTACCACACATTTTTTTGAAAACATATAAAAGACAAAAGATTTCAATATGCATTTCATGATGAACAAGCACTCATCAGTTGAACAGATCACCATTTCTCATGTATATCTCTATCATATGTTGAGTATTTATTAATAATAAATTATTATATTTTGAATTACTAGTGTCAAACTTATTCCACCCCCAATTTTGAAACCAGCTACTTTAGATAAATACAATAATGATTATTCTAATTATTTATTAAACTAGAGATTATCTCTAGTTCAGATATAAATGTTAAACCTCAGTTAAAGATTAATATATCAGTTTTTCCTTTTTAAACACACACACACGGAGTAATTCAATTTTATTTCTCTTTTCCTATGTGTAATATCTTTTGTAGATGTACTAAATAACCTCCAAGCTTATCAACAAAAAATTGGTTTTTGAATAGTTTAGATTTTAATAATAATTGGAATATTATACTCTTGCATTTATTTTGAATCAACATATAGGCTTTTCTACATATATATTGTAATGGTAAATGTTGATGATGGTTCTGCTTATTTAATCATTCTATGAATTTGGGCAGCAAATTCTGTAATGATATGTGTGAGAAAAGCTAGCTTTAATCTGTAACAGTAAATATATAGGGGGAAAAGCTTTGCTAATTTCTATAATGGTGAGCATGAGAGTAAGAGACAATGGAACACTTATCCATATTCATGCTTATACAATTATATGCACACCATTTCAGGAAATTATCTATATCATTTTGAAGTAAAAAAAACAGTCATTAATACACTAAATATGTCTAAAAATTTTGCAATCATCTGCATAACATAAAAAATGTGAAAATTTAATGTAGCTTTTTAGGTCATCAATGTATACATTAAATAATAATGGTGCAAGGACATGGCTTTGAGGCACCCCAGTGAAGTAATAATATGGTAATGACAATTTATTGTTAAACTTTACACAAGACATCCTTATTTTTAAAAAAAGAGTCAAACCAATTAATTAATAATTTGGAAAAACAGTCTACAAATCTTTCAAAGAAGAATTTTATGATTAACTCTACCAAAATCCTTGGACATATCAAAATAAATAACATCCAACCTAGAGTGATTCCCAATTGACTTGGAAATGTGGCCAAAAATAGGTTGCAGACTTGTGTTTGTTTCAATGGACCTATTAGGTAAAAATCCATGTTGCTCTGATGCCAAAACCTTATTGACAACAAAGGTAATCTTATTTTATAAGCATCTTTCAAATATTCGAATAACAGTGTGTAGAACTGAAATAGGCCTATAGTCACTTACCAAATGTCTAGCTCCTTTCTTTAAAATGGTTACAACTTTAGCAATTTTAAGAATGTAAGGAAAATACCATTTGTTAAAAAGCAATTTAAAATGTGCAAGAGAGAAGCAATATTTTCAACACATTCTTTATAAATGAAAGCTGGAATAATGTCAAGGCCCACACTAGAATGTAATTTAAGCTGCTTAATAGCAGTCATAATATTAGATTCAATGAATAAATTAAATGCTACCCTTTCTTCAATTGGATCATTATCTTCAGTCAAGTTATTAAAAGATTTTGATAGCTTAAAAAGCTCTGAGAAATAATGAGAAAAATCATCTGCAACTAGATTTGAATTATTACTTTGTAATTTTTTTTTATAATACCTAAATTCTTGACTAGAGATCAAAATTGCAAAGGATTATCAGAAATATGATTTTCAGTATTTCGTATGAATTTTGGCAATCTTCAATAATTAACAAAATTGTTATAATAATTTAAGTTAATAAACATCACATGACCACCATCTCTTATGCTTGTGTATAACTGTTGTAAAACAGGCAAAACTCACTATGCCACACACAGCAAGCTAGAGTAATCAATGGATGCCAGAAGCCTATGTGCATAAAATCCCCATCTAGTGCCTACTCATCCAATATTCCCAGACTAGTTTCTGGTTTGTGGCCTTCATCAGTGAGATGCCGTGGATCTGAGAGCACTGCTCCTAGATCTTAGGATCTAATGCAACCCTCCAGCAACCACCTTTTACCTTTATTTAACTACAAAACTATGAGTCTTAAACTGAAAACACCTTAATTTTTTCAATCCAATACCATTAGCTTATATAGCCATATGGGTCTGAACCCAGTTCAGTACCCATACATTTTGGTGTCTTTGGTTCTTTAATAACATAGCCACCACTATTCTATTAAGCAGGATTAGTTTTAAGCCAATAAACATCACGTGACTGCCACCTCTTATGCTTGTGTATAACTTGTTAAAACAGGCAAAACTCACTATACGTATTGCCACACAAAGCAAACTAGAGTAATCAATGGATGCCAGAAGGCTTGTGCATAAAATCCCCATCTAGTGCCTACTCATCCAATATCCCCAGACTAGTTTCTGGCTTGTGGCCTTCGTCAGTGAAGAGACTTGAATCTGATAGATTATATTAATACTTCTCCACCGTGCTAATGGAACTATTGTATAAATTATATCACCGCAGCAAATCTCTACTCATAATTTTAAATTAATTATAGCATATATTTTGACACATAGTATTTGGTGAAACAAATACAAATAACCTTTATTCTGAAAAATATATTATTTCTTCTAGATAGTTTTACTCAAACACGAATTGAGAAAGAAACGTTAAAAGAAATATCACAAATGATGATATATAACTTAATATTTATATTTTAAATAAATTTAAAATGATGGTTAAAAAAATGCAAATCTCTCTCGTTAACAAAGATTTAATTTGTATTCATTCTCAACTATCTATCACACTATACCCTTAAATATTGAATATAAAATATACTACTTGGATTTCTAACAGAGCTTTATGATTAGATTTGGTATATTTACTACTTTAATAATTTATTAAACTATTCACAAAAACATAACTAACTAATACATCATTTCTATAAAGTTTATATGACAATTCAACATTGAACATTCCCAAATTTATCAATGAGGGGACTCGCAAACGATAATACATTTAGCAATTTGTAACACTACTATTCAAGTTTACTGAAGATTAAAATTATCACAATCAAATTAATCCATTTCGGAAAATATTTATCCCAAATATTAAATGTACATTTTGAATCTTTTAATCTCCTTAATTCTTTTGATATTTGTACAAAAAAAAACATAAAATTTTTAATATATAGGGGTTTGAACTCAGACTTTCACATGCCCCTCAACTATCCATGCTATCACATACTGCTGATACACTTGATTATACACATGTCAAAAAAATAATAACCAATACACATATTTTGTGCTAAACCAGCACTCGTCAGTTGGTCCAGATTATCATCACACATATGGAGATGATAATCTGGACCAACTGATGAGTGCTGGTTTAGCATGAAATATGTATATTGGTGATTATTTATCTTTTCAACATGTGTGTGATCAAGTGTATCAGCAGTATGAGTAGCATGGATAGTTGAGGGTCATATGAAAGTCTGAGTTCAAAGCCCCTATATATTACATATTGCAGTGCAGGTATGAAAAAGCCTGTACTGTAAAAAAAATTCATATAAAATCTTTAAGTAACTCTTTGTCAAAATAAGTACTTTAGTCACTATACCGCTTTCATGCTTATGATGTTTTAAAGAAAATTATTTCAATCATTTCTATTTAATAACGATATATTATTTATTCCTTTATACATAAAGCAGTTTGAATATTCTTCACTAAAAGCTTTCTTTACTCTCTGAAATAATCAGTCAAATTTTTACTGGAACACATTAAAAGCATATTCTTTTGAAATTGGAGAAACACAGCCTTTAAACAAATTTCAGTCGACTACTCTAGAATTTCAATATCACAAACATCAAATTTTCTTAACTGAAATTTTAAAAAAATTCATTGTTTTTCATTTTATATTTTAGTTCAACATATATCCATCACAGCTATTGAAATGGAGTAAAGACCTGACCCCATCTAGGGTATGCTCCTAAATAATGTTTTTCTTATCCCTTCATGCTTGGATATGTAGGTACAAAATTGGTGATTTAGGATAAAAACACAACAATCTTACACTACATTGAAAGTTTTATAAACTTACTTCTCGTTTTAATTTACTGGTATTTTTAGATTTTCTCCTATGACGTCAACATTTTCCACAACTTGTAGTTGATTTCTGGGGCATAAATAATCAGATGAACTCCTATAGTTTTTTCTCTCAATGAGGAGGAAAGAGTATTTATTTTTTATTATAAAACAATAAAATAATAATAAATTTAACATCAATTTATTATAAACAAAGAAATAAAAATGCACTTATCTATTTATTAACAAACCTTATTAGATCAATAAATATTTAGCAACAAACATTATTAGATCAATAAAATTTTATTAGTATTTTAACATCAATATTGTCATTAAGCTTTATATTCTGTTATTTTAGAAATATTTATTAAATCTAAACATTTAATTATCTAAAATTTCAATAATATTTTGTGAATATTATTTACATATGCACTCACATAAATGTAACAACAATTTTATATATTCCTAATTACTAGTATTTCTGCTGATATAATTGACAGTTTGTTCATTTTGAATTTGGTGTAAATATTCCAATTTAGCAAAGTTTGACTCCTCAGAATATAACTTATTTTCAAAATTATTAAGCCTTCTATTCCTATAACAAAATTAATATCTATTGTGAGTAAAAACTTGATAACTGTCTGGCCTTATCATATTTTTTAAATTTTTTGCTTTAATAAAATGATTACGAAATAAAACATTATCAACTTTTTTAATATTTAAATCTAAAAATTTAATTTTAAGAGAGTAATAAGTAAAGAGGATAAAAGCAGTGTTATGCATTCTATTAGATGCCCACAGATAAATTGTAGTGCAATATATATTGGGGAAACTGAGGCAAGTATTAAATATCGTTTTTAACAACATAAATATACATATATTAGAGCAAGGGAAAATGATATAGTTTATTCGGCTTTTTATGTTTACCAAAATAGTACAGGTCATGCATGTAGTCCAAAGGATTTTGCAATATTAATGCATGAAACACGCAATAAAAAATGCAAGATTAAAGAATCATATCTTATACAAAATTCATCTTGTGTTATGAATTCAAAATTAACCAATTTTTCGATTAGTTGTTCCTGGCCAATGCAATGAAATGTTGAATTTATTGCTTAGGAGAAAATAGGAGTTTTTTGCTGCTTTGATAAAGACTCGTATGAATTGAAAGTGCTTGGTAATAGTTATTTTATTTATAATAATGATTCTCTATTTTAACAATTGACGAATTGTTATATTGTATTTTATAAGTTGTATAAACAGAAGTATTATATTGATTTATTAGTTAAAAGTTTTAGATTTATGTATTGATAAAGTTGGTAATGTTTTATTTTGTAGTCATTTTATTCGAGCAAAAAAAATAAGAAATATGATAAGTCCAGATAGTTATCAATAGTTTCTTTATTAGATTTTTGTTACAGGAATAATAATTTTGCAAATAATACTTATATTCAGATGAGTCAATTTGCTTTTAACTATATTGTTAGGATATAATCATGAATTTATTAGAAATATCTCTAATCCGTTAATAATAAAGATTTATTCATTAATGAGAATAGAGTTTACTTCTTTGCCATATAAGTCATACATTAGTAAATTGATTTATAAGAATAATTTTTTATTGTGTGATATGAAAGTGGCTTGAAATAAGATCTGAAATTAAATTGATTACTAAATAGTTCAAAATAGTCAATTGATTGCAAATCTATTCCTGTGATAGTTTATAAGATATTTTCCAGTTGTCATAAAAGTTATATAGATCAGAGTAAATTAACTTTTAATGAAAAAGTTAAAAGTTCATAAGAGTAGAGTTAAAAATAGATATGAGAACTCAGCTTTATATATTCATCAACTGAATACCGGTCATGAAAATTTGAGAATGCAAAGGTTATCTTTTATATATAAAAAATAAAATAATGTGAATTGAAAAGTAGAGTAAAAGAAACTTTGATAATAAAATATTTTGAATCAGATGTCATTAATCTCATGAAGTCATTTTTTGATGTTAAAGGAAGTTGGTTTTTGAAGTTTTTGATATTGTACCTATATTGATATAGGCACATATAATTTTATCTAAAATTATATTATTAAAATAATCGTTCATAAAAGAAAAACATAAAATTAAACGTTGAAGAGTTTATTGCAGTTTGTTTTAGAAAAGGATAAGAATCAAATAGTTTTCTAGCGTTAGTTTTGAAATAAAAAGCTACAATTAATTAATCAGAAGGGAAGAGGGGTGTTTCATTAGAGAAATTAAACTAAGGGTTATAAAAGGAAGTAAAGAGTTTTTATTAGTATTTGTAAAAATATAATTTAAAAAGTTAAAACATACAAATCTCTTTTCATTCAAGTTTAATTAAAGAAAAAATAATGTTAAAACTAAATAGTAAATTGTATTAAAAATATATGTGCGTATATATGTGCGATTTGTAAATAAATAAAATGTATGCGAAATAAAAGAAGATTATCATTAAAAACACGGCAATGGATATTAATTAATATAAAACAATACGTTTTTGCATGGCTATTACTAATTAAGCAATCTTTCAAAACACGTTTATCAAATGATTATCACTGGAATTTTGACAACAGATCTTTGAAGGAGATATTACAATGACAACACGTCGCAGGTATAAATAGACTTTTTTATCGGACAATAGTCAGTTCACAAATTAGTTGAGTGAGTGCAGTTCACAAATTAATTGAATCAGTTGAGTTAACTATACCCAGAAACAAAATGCAGTGCTGAGAAGATTTTGGGAATTCACGCCTCTCCACAGCCTAAAAGGTCCGATGAAAACAGCAAGATCTGCCTGTGAAATAATGTCAACGTAACAACTTAGAAAATCTCCGTCAGTATCTAATTGTCTCCAATAGTAATAATCGTGAATAATAAGGAAACTCATCAAGGAAACGTACCAGCCGGCTGGAAACATTCATACTGGAAGAAACAACAAACAAGAAGAAAACAAAGTGTTAAATCTACATTCAAAATCCTAGGTAAAACATTTGCTTATTTTCATTTATACTGTAATAGCCATTGCATTTCATTAATTCGTGCGAATCCTCCAAGAGTCTAATTATATGAACTCGATATCATACATAAATGAACTATTGATATGTGTGTTAAAATTTCAAATGCTATGTAATACTTTATTATTATATGTGTGCATGAGTTAATATGTGCATGATCCTTATATCAATATTATTGGTTAAATTAGATAAATACCAGTGTTCGGTTATGAAAATATACAAGAATATTTAAACTAGTTTAGAAATGTTAATTTAAAAATATGTGTGTGTTTTTATTAGAATTATAAAATGTTTAAATTTAGTAAATAAATGTTAGTTAATAAATTGTCTTTAAAATTAAACTTTATTTGTTGGTCAATTCTTTTTATCAATTCTTTTACCAAATTCTTTTGTCAATCTCTTTTATAAATTCCTTTTACAATTCTTTATCAAGTCTTTTAACCACTAATTATGTATAATCTATTAGTGATTACAAACAGCTGAGCTAGTCGTGGATTTAGGCATTGAGTTAGTGGCCATTGCTCAAAGTGCGTTATTTATTCATCCTTGAATAGATAGCTGGTGCCCGTGTTTATACACAAACAAAAAAGGTGCTTTGAACTTGGTGTTGAACTCAACAGCCGAGAAGAAGTTATGTCCTGGAAATGTAATGCTAGTTATATATTTTATAGCTATCGTTTGGACATACATACTCTTTGAGCATGTTCTTCTCTGCCTAAGAGGCCGGTGTTTCGAATTCACACATTCGAAAATGGTTCAAATGGTGCCCCATGTTGGGCGCCATTTGAACTGGGTTCGAATATGTACATTCAAAACACCGGTCTCTTAGGCAGAGAAGAACATACTCGGAGAATATGTATGCCCAAATGATAGCTATAAAGTATATAACTAGCGTTACATTTCCAGGACATAGCTTCTTCTCGGCTGTTGAGTTCAACACCAAGTTCAAAGCACTTTTTTTTGTTTGTGTATAAACACGGGTGCCAGCTGCTTATTCTAAAAGAATACTAAAAGAATAGACAACGCACTATGAACAGTGGCCACTAACTCAATGCCTAAATCCATGACTAGCTCAGTTGTTTGTAATCACTAATAGATTATACTTAATTAGTGGTTAAAAGACTTGATAAAAGGGAATTGATAAAAAGAATTGACCGACAAATAAAGTTTAATTTGAAAGATAATTTATTAACTAACATTTATTTACTAAATTTAAACATTTTATACTTCTAATAAAACACACGCATATTTTAAATTAACATTCTAAATACTTTAAATATTCTTGAATATTTTCATAACAGAACACTGGGAATTTATCTACTTTGACTAATAGTATTGATATAAGGATCACGGACATATTAACTCATGCACACACATAATAATAATAATAAAGTATTACATAGCATTTGAAATTTAACCACACATATCAATAGTTCACTTATGTATGATATAAAGTTCATATAATTAGACTCTTGAAAGATTCGTACGAATTAATGCAATGCAATGGCTATTACAGTATAAACAAAATAAGCAAATGTTTTACCTAGGCTTTTGAATGTAGACGTAGAATTTTGTTTTCTTTAGTGGCTGCCTTCGGTGAGGATGTTTCCATTATGAATGCTTACCAGCCGGCTGGGACTTTTTCTTGATGAGTTTCACGATTATTACTATTGGAGACAATTAGATACTGACGGAGATTTTCTAAGTTGTTACATTGACATTATTTCACGGGCAGATCTTGCTGTTTTCATCGGACTTTTTAAGCTGTGGAGAGGCGTGAATTCCCAAAAATTTTCTCAGCACTGCATTTTGTTTCTGGATATAATTAACTCAACGGATTCAATTAATTTGTGAACTGCACTACTCAATTACTTTGTGAACTGCCCTCACTCAACTAATTTGTGAACTGACTATTGTCCGATAAAAAAGTCTATTTATACCTGCGACGTGTTGTCATTGTAATATCTCCTTCAAAGATCTGTTGTCAAAATTCCAGTGATAATCATTTGATAAACGTATTTTGGAAGATTGCTTAATTAGTAATAGCCATGCAAAAACGTATTGTTTTATATTATTAATAGCCATTGCCGTGTTTTTAATGATAATCTTCTTTTATTTCGCATACATTTTATTTATTTACAAATCGCACATATATACGCACATATATTTTTAATACAATTTACTATTTAGTTTTAACATTTTTTTTTTCTTTAATTAAACTTGAATGAAAAGAGATTTGTACGTTTTAACTTTTTAAATTATATTTTTACGAATACTAATAAAACTCTTTACTTCCTTTTATAACTCTTAGTTTAATTTCTCTAACGAAACACCCCTCTCCCCTTCTGAAATTAACGATAGAAAACTATTTGATTTTTATCTTTTTCAAAAACAGACTGAATAAACTCTTCAACATTTAATTTTATGTTTTTCTTTAATGAAAGATTATTTTAATAATATAATTTTAGATAAAATTATGTGCCTATATCAATATAGGTACAATATATATAGGTGATATATTTAGTTGAATTTATGAAACTGTGGTTGTGAAAGAATTTCAGTAAAATATTGTTTTTGGGCTAGTATTGTAGTGTTATATGAATTTCTATTTTAAATATATATGTGTGAGTGTATGTGCATGGGTGTTAGCATCATTGAGGCACTTTTTTTGCTTCTCTAGTTAAAACTTTACCAAAATTTACTATTTTTATTCTCTATGTTTATTGCATTAAAAGTGCACTCAGCTGTTGATATTTTGAAGGATAATTACTCTATTAAACACATTGAGTTTGTTATATATATTGTACTGATATAACTGTGGTGAATAGGGTGGGTTGCCCAAGAGAGAGACACTGTTGAACTTGAAGCAAGGTAAAATGAGATCCTATATGTATATACTTGGCTGAATTTCTTCACTTATACCAATACAGTATAATGTTATGATGAATTCATTAGCAATAAATGCTAGCTCCTAAAATGTAATATAAATATAAGATACTAGTTTGGATATTAAAGAATTTATATTATTTGGATGTTATTTATAATGATTATATTGATTAATACATATATATATATATTTAAAGCTATAACTTTAATACTATGCACCTTGGGCGAGAAGATTTCATGAACGTTAGTGTTTAATAGAAATTGTGGACTTAATTAGTGAAGAGTTGAATAGCTTAACACTCTCAAATCAAAATGCTTTAGATTCATGTATATAATTAGAAAGTAGGTTGAAGATAAGAGTGGCCGCTCTTATCTTTATAAAGTCGTAATCTTGTGTGAAGATTTGCAGAGGTCCCTCTAGTGGCAAATTGAACACTCAAGGCACATAGTATTAAGGTTATAGCTTTAAATATTTATGTACTTACATGCGGATCATGCACTTAATGAATTAATATTTACAACTTTACATTGATTAATACAGTAATTAATACCCTGGATCGATAGTGCATAATGTTAATAATAATAGTTTATTACAATCAAGAAATAATCTACAAATAATATTAATAATGTGATGAATATTTGGGTCAAGTGTTTAGACCTGTAGTGGTATGGAACAACAGTCTGATATTTATAACTAAGAGAAAATATATGTGTTTATAATTAAATCTTAATAGAGAGATATAAAGTGAGATCTTTAACCTATAATTTTATTAATTTAATAAATATATGAAAAATCTAAATAAGTTATTTATATATGCTTGAATCAATATAATTATAATTTGGAATGATTAGAATTATCTCCCCTTACTTATGTTTATGTTTTATTATCCATTCTTAAGAGACAAAACTAATATAAATAATTTTAAATCGACATCATAAAATTCCAGAGTAGAACTTAATAATCCATACTAAGTGTGAATTGCTCAATGAGCATATATTTCTTAAATATTTCATATTTAATAAAATATCTAATGATAGTCAAACACAATAATATGAAGACATTATTAAATTTTCCATTAGTAGATAGTATATTTCTTATATCAGGAGCCGTTGATGATAGTAATGCATTTATCTAGTTACCATGCACAATGTATTTGTGTTATGTGTTGAATGTGGTTACGTTTTCATTTTAAAATATCTGTGCAATTTTATTATGTTAATTTCAAACGTTATGTTTTAGCAATGTTCTCTGTGAACTTTAAACAGCACAACTATCCTATTGAGTCATGCTGTTTGAAATTCTGACTTTATAGAGGATCTAAAAAACAACATTTGGGAAAGTAATTTAAACATTTTGTATTTGAATTTTTAGATAGTGATATGCACTGGATACTTTCATATGTGTGTGTGCATGCAGATGCATATATATGAATACCACATTTATTATGGTTTTATTAATTTTCCTTTTTTTACTCTTCACTTAAGAAATAATGATAACTGTGGACTCAATGCCCCTAGAAACATTACACCTTCTATACTAACAATGAGGGGCACCCCATACCATGTTCAAATTTTATATTTTTGCAGTCTTCTGAACAATTCACTTTAAACAGGGATATTTACCCATTTCATTTAAAACAGTAGACACCCATTTATCAGCCACCATTGGTTGATTAAATGATTCACTATAGGCTGAAAACAAAAGTGTAAGACTATGTCATGATAAAATGTCAAAGTTGACCTGATCTGAATGAAACCAGAGAACATCTGAGTATCCATTTATTGAATTATACTGAATATCCAATAACTTTGGTCCCTAAAATAAAATTTCTAGCTTTCTAATTTCTGAGCTTATTTGAAAATTTTACCCACTTCAATCACCTTCTCAGATTCACCAAAGACCTGAAACTATGATCACAGATAAGAGTACTCATTTAGTAAATTATATATTTCTGCATATCAATAAATAAAAATTTTAATGATTAGATTTTAGTGTTTTTGAAAATATGTAACATTATTTTAATGGCTAAAAAGGATTATAAACATATGCACTTTCTTTTCAAATATAGAAATTTTATTTACAATTGACTGATGGATATCCTGTTCTAACCTGGAAATCACAAAATCACTATGTGAGTGTTTGCCATCCTCAAGCTGTACATACAAGTGACTGGAATAATTTAGTTTGTAAACGGTAAGTTATGTTTGTAGAAATTTTAATTTAAAAATGCATTTTACAAATATACATATTCATATTATATATATATTTAAGAATACTAACTTGTATTAGATCAATAAAAAAAAAAAAAAATTGGTCAACCATAGGAGTTTCACCAAGATCTCTCCCCTATGCCAGCTCTGTAAAACTGACAATGAAAGCCTCCTGCACTTCCTACTTAAATGTCCCTTTCTGCTTGGAGTGAGACGTGTCATCAACTCCTGCCTTTCCTCGCACAGGAACACCATCTTCAACTTCAAGAATCATAGAAACAGGGGTCTTTGCAACTATTAGACTATCAATTTTCTTCATCTATGTACTCTGGTTGCTCCGATGTAACATTATTTTTGACCAGAAAGTACACTCAGTGAATCAAAAGCTATTGGACCTGATTCACTCTCTCAAAAACAGAGATACCAAATTAGCCCACCTCCACTTTTCACAGACACTTGGGCAATCCTCCAACTCTCATCTCTCAGTCTCTGTCAGAGGACTCAATCATTGAAATGTTTGTGACCCATGTGGTGCTTACTCAATGAAGACATGCATCTCAGACTGGCCTGGACTACACACACTTTCTACCTTATATTCCCTTTTCACATGTATCCTTCCCCTCTTACCATGCTGCTCCTGAAATTTCAATTTACCATATAATCACTCCCTTATAAACCTTTTCCTAACTGTATTTGTATCTGTTTTTTTTATGAATAAACTTTCATCACTGAGAAAAAATAAATAAATAAATATTTAACTGAGGATGTAAAGCTGAAAGTATGCTTCTGAAAATACATATTTAAAGTTGTATACCATTACTAACTTATATGTGTGTGTAAAGGTAGGTGAAAGACCATTTATCTAAAGAAATATCACTGAACAGAAAGTAACTGAAGCTTCTAATGAGTTATTTATGAAATAAACTCTTACAAAGACATGATACAATCTGTCTCTTTAGCATTTGTTCTTATGTATGTTTGTTTAGTTTATTTACATAATTTTAATGAGATAATGAATTCAATTTATTGAATATATATATTTATAGAATAAATATGTACATTCAGTAATAAATATTTTTGAGGTGCTAGGATATTCAAACATTAGACATGAATGTTCAAAATTTTGGATTTTCTACTTAATAGTTATCCATTAGATAAAGTGCTTGGCTTGGCCTGATATTTTAAGTCTAATGCTTGAATATCCTAGCACCTCCCTGAGGAAGCCAGTAGCAGAAACTGGTCTGAGGTTGGGGATATTCTGAAAAGCTTGTTAAGAGCTATTTGCAAGCTTATTATATTACATAAGTATATATATATGCCAAACATAATTACTTTACTACACAGCTATTTAGACAAGGAATAGAAATAATATTTGCATATGAGTTTTAGTATATATCTCATCAACAGACTTGAGCTATTGACATTTAGTAAGTGTTTAGTAATAAACAAGGTTAGTCAAATACTTCTTAATATCATTAACATTTCATGGAATTTTAACCTTTGAAAAAAAAAAGATTTGGATGTTGAAATGTGATGCTAAGTTCATTATTCTGACTCTGCTAAAATATATATTTCATTGTAGTAATATAATTATTGTAACCAAATTTATATTGTATATAAAATTTATTGTATAGACAAAAAACATCAATCTTCCATGTTCAATTAAGATGATCTATACTATTCTTAATAAATACACTGCCAACACTGTAAGGTCAAAAAATATATTTTTAATTTTCTGAATATAATAGTTCACATAACACATGTACATGAGGGATCAGATTGACTTTAGGTCAACATGGGTGTGATGAGAATCTTGTCCTCAGGGTGACCTTTGAGCATTTCCATCATCAGATTTTCAATTGGATGGATGGTTGAAAAGTTGGAGTGTGGAGTGGATTTAGGCCTGTCCATTAAAGTATGAAGATTTACTATCTTAATATATATCTGAGTACTTATGGCATATATGTGTAGAGATGGTAATCTGGACCAACTGATGACTCCTGGTTTAACATGAAATACGTATATTGGTGATTATTTATCTTTTCGACATATATGTGTTCAAGTGTCTTAGTGTTGTGAGATAGAGTGGAGAATGGTGGGTCATGTGAAAGTCTTTGCTCATATACCCTATATATTACATACAGTGATACAGGTATATAATAAGCCTATATTTCAGTTATCACACTAATGTTAAAAAAAATTATCTCAAACACACATGCATGATTGATCACTTAGCTAAAGATAGAATACAATAAAGAGTTATAATGAAATAAGATATTGAAGACTTTCTATCAATGAAGTTTGCGACACAAGAATTAAAAGGGAATCATGTTAAATGAACAAAGTAGGGGGCCAGCATATATATACATAAATATAATTATAGTCAATGATGATGATTTGTATAATTATCCAAAATCTTTATTTTTAATTTTTATTTTTTCTAATTGTTGGTGTTTTGTGAGTGTGTGTACACAAGTATGCATGTGTGTCTTATTAGAATAGCCATATTCTTTAAACTGGATAAGAAAATGATTTATTTAATTGTTAATATATTAGAAAAATATTAATAATGTTCAGTATTAATACATATTAATTTCTTAATATGATGTTTCAGAATTGGTAATTGGATATCTCTTGAAATGAATGGTGTTATTCAAGAAGTGATAATGAACAGTTCAATTCCCGAAGTACTTCATTATCCTACACATCTTTATATTGGAGGAGCTCCTGAATCTGTGAAGGTGTGTTAAATATAGACCTTTACTTAGCAATGGTTCTATTATTTTATTATCATTTATCTCTTCTTTTTTTTTTGAATTGTTGTCACTGCAAGAATTCGATATTGAATATCAGTAGTATAATAACATGAAACTGTTACAATATTGGAAAGTTCTGGCAGAATAATGTGAGGATACATTAATTCTTTGTTCAACAATAGGCAGAGACAATGAATCATCACATCGCTGGATGCAAGATGTTAGATGTGAAAGACAGTGATAACAAACATAAAAACGTATAGTAATGGAAATATTAGGTTTACAGAAAATGAATTGAATGAGGCAAGGAAGAAATTGAAAAGTGTTAAAAGCAAAAGGTTTATATGGATGGGCAGCAGATATGGTGATGAATTTAGGAAATATGACAAAATTAAATCTATTATCATGTTTTAATAAAATGGCACAGAAAAGAAAATTTCCAGATAGCTGGAATAATACAAGAGTAAGGCTACTATTTAAAGGAAAGGGTAAAGATAAGCAAAGCAATTATATACTGATAGCAGTAATGTCAGTGTTTTATAAAGTTTTTGCATACAAAACAATTAGATAAAGAGATAGGAATGAACAAATACATCTTAAAGTAGAAACAATGAATCAAATGAATGAGGATGAACAAGTTCAATTTGAACTCAATTTAGAAGAAGGCTCAACACAATTAGGGCAAGAGATAGAAATTGAGCAAGAACAGTCAAAAAATTTGAGCAAAGGATAGATGATAAACCTGTTATATTAAAACAAGATGAAGATGATGAACCAAAGCTATTGGAAAAAATAGAATGGAGGCAAAAACGGAATCAATAAATGACCCAACAGTA
The DNA here is from genome assembly GCA_028023455.1 of Epiperipatus broadwayi. Lineage (NCBI taxonomy): Eukaryota > Metazoa > Onychophora > Udeonychophora > Euonychophora > Peripatidae > Epiperipatus > Epiperipatus broadwayi. The sequence continues at coordinate 10,569,625 of JAQFVV010012422.1, forward strand.
AAAAAAAAAAAATGAAACCATATTAAAAAAAAAATAAAGATGGTGAACTCAAACTATGTGAAGATATAGAAATTGAACAAACAAATAGAAATAAAAGACCAAATAGCAGAAGATGAACCTTCTGAAATGAAACAAGAAGAAGATAATGAAATAAAACTATTTTAAAAAAATAGAAAGTGAGCAAAAACAAATAAAAATACAAAAAGATAAGTGTGACTGCTTAAATCCAAAATTTGAATGGATCAAAAGAATGGGATGAAAAGATATTAAAAGGGCAAAAACAAAAAGAATAAAAACTAGAGTATGCCTAAAACTAAACAAAATCACTGATAAAACAAAAGTCAAAAGGGGGCTTGCTATCCAAGCTGATCAATGTATTGGATAATGAAATTTAACAGCTTGAATTAAACATCAAATTTGAGCGTAATAAAATTCTTATTTATATATCTGCTATGCATTTTGATGTGCAGAATTTAGATGGAGTTGCTCAGAAAAAGTATATCTCTAGTCAACAATTTTATTTAGCACTGAAAAAAAAGAGAGATTAAATTTTCACATGACACTTAAACCCTGTCCAGAATTATTACAGAAGAAAGAACCTCAAGGTCATGATCAACTAGAGCAAAACAATTATATAACAATGATCAATAAACTTTGCAAAAGATTTACAAAATACCAGATAGGCAAGAGAAAAGTTAACACAAGTACACTTTTTTTATTTAAAAGTTTAAGACCTTGAAATGATATTATAATGTCTTATTCATTTCATTGTCAGCCATCATTAAAAACAAATAATATTTAATAAATTCTTTTTTAATGTTATGAGTAAATTAAAAATTGATGTTTAGTGAAAAGAATATTAATAGACAGATAATTTATTTTTATGCATTTATATAAGAAAAATAAGTAATTGTGAAAAATGAATATAAAAAAATTGAAAATATATGAGTAAAAATTATACAAAAAATATATAACACTAAAGAGAGTTTATTACTTTTGATAGTAGGATAAGAACATTAAATACCAAAGAAAAAAAGAAAAAAAAAAACAGAATAAGAATTGAATTGCATATGGAAATAGAATAAAGAATACTGAATACTTATTTTTGAAATATAACATGTGAAAAATCAACATACATTGTATGGAAACTTGGAGAAATTTAAAAATAAAGAGAGTAGAAGTTTTAGAGATTTTATTAGTTTTTTTTTTTTTAGATTTTATAACAAAATTGGAGAATATGAAGACAGAATAGTGGAACAATTGAATTGAAACAATAATTGAATAATAAAAAGTAGGAAATAGACAAATTTATTGTAGTATGTAAGAGTTTTGAAGAGAGGATGTATTTAATTTGGCTAATAATATTTTTGAACATACACTCTATACATAAGACTTTTTGATAAGAAGAAATCTTTTTTATGACATTCATATTTATATGCATTGCATATATCCTAAAGCAGAATTTTTTTTTATTATTTTTGCAAAATAATTGATAGTATTTAGTAGAAAATGCTGTGTTAGTAAGTTATGCATGCATACCATCATGTGAAAGGCCTAGTATTTGCATATTATTCCAAAAATCTAGGTTTGAACTCTTACTGGGTAAAACTTTAAAAGTGTTTAAGATTTTTTCTTTCAGAGTTGTACCACAGCCAACCTAATCAAACATTCCATATTGGTTATTAAATAGATATCTATCTAATGGAAGTTATAAGTTAAAATAAAGATGGAAACTATCTTTCACCAACCAATTTTTCCCCTTCATTGATTCCACATGAAAAGGTATTGGAGAGATCTTTGCGCTGCAGTTGGTTATTTTAAGGTTGTTTGTTATCACATCATTATATGTAAAAAATTATGTCTCTTGTTTTTATAGGCAATTACAAAATTTATTCCAGACATGGATGGTTGTATTAACTACCTCAAAATTAATGGGTTTGAAATTAGTTTGCTCTCATTCAAGAAAAATCGAGGAGTTCAACAGATTTGTACCAATAATAGGTAATTTTAAAAATCATGTTTTTGATTCTTATAAAAGTGACAAAAATAATTACTAATCATGTAATATCTTTTAATTAAATTTTTTTTTTTTAATAATTTTAATGAGAATTGTTGAATTTTGTAGTTTAATGTAAAACCTATATGAATATCAGTGTGTACATACTGCATGTAAAGTTTATTTAAGTTAATAACAGACAATAAAATAGTGATTAATAATCAATCATATTCTGTAATGTCAATGATTCTTATTATATTATAATTAGACATTGTCAAATTGGCATCATCTCCTGGTAATTATATAATTAACATATCTTCTGAATAGCCTATCAACTCAGACTATTTGTAATCACATTGATTGTTATATTTATAAAATTCACCCACATTGCTGTTGGTAGTATACTTTGTTTTTTACTACCAATTTTTAAAACAATAGCAACTCTCAATACAGTAGTGCTACCTAATGAAAATTAGAAACTAGTCTGGGGATTTTGGATGAGTAAGCATTAGGCAAGAATTTTATGCACAAACTTTCTTGCATCCATTGATCACTATGGCTTGCTCTGGGTGCCACTACTAAATGGAAAGTTTGCTACTGTTTTAATAGCTTGTGTAAGCATAGGAAATAATGATCATGTGATGTTTAGTGATTTATTATCAATTTTTCTAAGCATAATACATTTTTTTTAACAAATCAGATTATCTCATGATATAATCAAAATACTGTAACAGTTTTACACTTCCAGAAAAAATGCACATCTAATTTGACCAAATATTACTTTTTTTTTCTTTTTTTTTTCTGATCTGGAAACTTTCAAAAGTTCTCATCAGCACCATAATTTCATAAACATTAATACTTGTTCTAGTCCTTTTTTCATTGTATAACTTTCATATTCACAGAAAATCAGAAAGAGTGAAAATACTTGAACACTTTTATTCTTCATTTTTAAAGACATGTTCATATGTCTGAAAATCTTTTACAGGTTGTTTTATTGCAACTCAATATTGGATTAATCTTCAGTGAATCTCTTATTGCATCTCAATATTGGGGTTAATCTTGAGTGAACCTCTTATTGCAACTAAATATTGGGTTAATCTTCAGTGAATCTCTTATTGCAACTCAATATTGGGTTAATCTTCAGTGAATCTCTTATTGCAACTCAATATTGAGTTAATCTTCAGTGAATCTCTTATTGCAACTCAATATTGGATTAATCTTCAGAGAATCTCTTATTGCACCTCAATATTGGGTTAATCTTGAGTGAACCTCTTATTGCAACTAAATATGGGGTTAATCTTCAGTGAATCTCTTATTGCAACTCAATATTGGGTTAATCTTCAGTGAATCTCTTATTGCATCTCAATATTAGATTAATCTTCAGTGAATCTCTTATTGCATCTCAATATTGGGTTAATCTTTAGTGAATCTCTTCTTGCAACTCAATATTGGGTTAATCTTTAGTGAATCTTTTATTGCAATTTAATATTGAGTTAATCTTCACTCAATATTGGGTTAATCTTCAGTGAATTTCTTATTGCAACTCAATATTGGGTTAATCTTCAGTGAATCTCTTATTTCAACTCAATATTGAGTTAATCTTCAGTGAATTTCTTATTGCATCTCAATATTAAATTAATCTTCAGTGAATCTCTTATTGCATCTCAATATTGGGTTAATCTTTAGTGAATCTCTTATTGCAACTCAATATTGAGTTAATCTTCCGTGAATTTCTTATTTCAACTCAGTATTGGGTTAATCTTCAGTGAATCTCTTGATTAGTTGATGTGTTGCATTGATAAATAAAATTAAAAGTTGAATTAACTAATAACCGATGAAGGTTTAGCAGCATTGACAACTTTTTATATTTTATTCTTTATAGTTCTTCAATCTTTTATAAAAGTTAAAACATACCAAGAACAATATATAATTTTTTTATGTAATCGTATGTTTCCAAGAGCAATTTTTTTTATCTTACCCTGGAATTATCTATTGTAAGTTTGAGTAATCAATGAAAACCAAATGATAGATGTCAGCAAAAGCCAGAAATTAGTCTGGAGATATTATAATATTCATTGATCAGTGAAACTTATGGCAGATAGCTGAAAATTAAGATGAAGAAAACTTCTACTGATACAATTTAGAAAATATTCTTTAGGTTTTAAATCAAGCACCTGATGATTTAGATAACCTTATGGCTTTATTTTCTTTTTTGATGTGCCCTTATTTATTGAGCAATAAATGAGTTTTGAGTTATTTTTTATCTTCATGGTAAAATTGAAACAAAGCTGCAATGACTCTCACATTGTGGTCAGCTGATTGGCCAACATTCCTATTGTGCTATAGAATCAGGAAAGACTTCTGATTTACAGTAGAATTTTTAAACCTATTTTATTGTAGTCTTATTCTGAAAATTTTTATGTTTGTCATTATTTCTAATTCTGCATCAGTTTTTACATATTACATCTTTTATCACATGATTTGCTTCTACTTAATTTTATTGATAAAATAATACAGATTTTAAACTTCTCCCTCGATAATTTAATATACAAATTAACAAAGCGTATGCAACACTTGAAAGAGAAGCTATACCGATTCCCAAAATTGTTATGTGCTAAGTGCTTTCGAGGGCCTCGAAAGCACTTAGCGCATAACAATTTTTGGAATCGGCATAGCTTCTCTTTCAAGTGTTGCATACGCTTTGTTAATTTGTATATTAATTTTATTGACTAAAAAAAATGTCTGTGAGTGATATTGATAGAATCATAAACGACCAGTAAAAATTAAATCAGTTTAATTATGCCACCATTTTTAACCATTATTAATTCTGGTCCACATCGCGTTTCCACATTCCTTTAGAAAATGACTTATTCCAAATATTTTCAAAGTCTTTTAAAAAAATTTTAAAATTTAATAATCTTTCTATTGAATAAATATATTTTGCAGGTAGATTTTTTTTTAAAAAAGTGAACAGATTTATATTTATTATAATGCCTTATTTACAATGCACTATCCTTTCCAATTTACTTAAATAAGAGATATATCAATGCTAAAAGGACTAAAATAGATTCAATGGATTGTTTCAGAAAAGTAAAATAAAGATTGATAATCAGGAATTAGAAAAAGTTAATAACTACAAATACTTTGGTTAGATTATTAATAGATGGAAACATCATGAATGAAATTAATCATAGAATTAAATTTGAATGGAGTACTTTTGGTAGAAATGATATTAAAAGGAATTATGTCTATATGTTGGAATGGAAGATTTTTAATAGATGTGTTTTATCAGTTCTTACATCTGGACCTGAGACTTGGATACTTAACAGAAGATCAATACAGAGGCATGAGACTTCTCAACACAATATGGATAAATGTATGTTAGGAATAATGAGAAGAGACTATTGAGTGAGAGAATGAAAAAGTTTTATTGACATCTCATTAAAAAATTAGGAAACTGAAATGGATCTGGCTTGAACATATTGCTAGAAGAGATGATTATACATGGATGGTTGAAGTTTTAAACTGGACCCCAAGAGATGGTAAAAGACCTTTAAAAAGGCCACGTGAAAGAAGAAGTTTGCAGGTGCATTGTGAACAACAAAAGTTAGGAATCAGAGAAACTGGGATGAAACTTGGAAAGAACTTCATCCTTCAGTTAAATGATCACTGTTGAAAATGATAATAATGATCTTAAATTTTGAATTATACTTAATTGAGCAACTATCATGTACTAACCAATATTGGTAGCTATTTAAATTGACATTTGCAGCTGCCTGATAGATTTCTGAATTTACTCCCTCCCTGAACCTCCAAACTGTACTTGAAGAGCTAATGTACTATTTGTTGTAGTGTAATAAATTTATGAATATTAGAGATGTTTAATTACACTAATAAAACAAAACTAGGCTGAGTGTTTATTATATATGTCGTGTTGTCCAATGGATCTGAAAAGTTTTATCTTCCTACGATTTTCGTACATGATACTTAACTTGTGTGGTGATATTAATGTTGAATAAATAGCTACAATAAAGTTTTACTCAGAACAGTTAATGTAATACACATTATCATATGAACATGCAAAAGGCATTAGGAATGTATTTATGTACAATAAAGAGTGCCATTGTATATTAATATCAAACATAGAGAGTGCTTTAATAAATATTTCTGAAGTAATTCAAGTACTCTGCTCTTTGGCTACTTTTTGTGAGCTTAGTGCTGTTAAATCCACATCCCCATATTAGTTTCTAGTTTTTGGCTCTTGAGAGAGAAGATTTTAGATTTAAAATTAAAATTAACATATTTATTCCTTTTATAGTCATCTTTGATTCTTTTTTTACCAACAAACTCATATTTTGAAATTAAGACTGAGGTTTTGAGCACAAAACATGCTTGTATTAGATCTGACTATATATTTAAATAACTTCAATTATATCTTAGCTTTAGGCTCTTTCATCCAATGGCTAGAATGCTTTTTACCAACAAAAGATCATGTGACTTTATCTGCTTACACTTAATATATGTTTTAAAAAGCAGTTCACTTTATGCTATTCCAAGTTCATCTACTGTAAGATGAAGTGCATTAGCTAAAAGCCATAAACCAGAGAAACTAGTCTGATGATGTATAATGGCACTACTATCTAGGGTACATCAATTATTCAAGCTTACACTAGATGGCTCTGGGATAGAATGAAGTTAACTGCTTCTAAAAGCATAAGCTAAAAATAACTTAAGAAAATGACCTTTTGTTAAGTATATAATAAATTATATATTATTATTTTTAATAATCTAATTATAATGGTAATTTTTCGTTATTGCAATGAATAAATAATGCTTAAAATAACTTTTTAAAATTATAGGAAAAACCATAATTCTGATGTGATGTTTAATGGTGATGGATTTTTGCAAATTGTACCTTCACACTTAACCTATTTTAATCCCTTATCAGTTGAAATTAATTTTTCAACCATTCAAAAAAATGTTATAATTCTGTATGCTCATTGTGTCGACAAGGTTGGTTTAATGCTTTTATGTTTATCATAATCACAACTGTAAACTTTATATATTTTCATAATTTTATATGAATATATTTATTAATTGCAAAAACAAATCATAAAAATAAAATAACTTTATGTTTATTAGACAGTCACTTTTTTACATTGCTTTTATTTATAATGCTTCTGAATTATCAATGCATTTTATTGTTATTATTTCTTCTTACAGTTCAATTGTCTAGCTATCTTCTTCAGTGTTTTTATCTGCCTTTACCATTTCACCTTATAGTTTTCACTAGTTTTTGTTTTTTCTTTTAACTAGTAAAATTTTAACTACTAGATAAAAGATGGACGAAAGCTCTGAAGAAGGTTACTGGATTGTTGAAACTATAAGAAATAATGACAATAAAATGTTAATTTAAAAATGCAAGAAACAATATTATATCTTAATTAAGTAAAATGTTAATAGAGGTCAGTTGAGGACTCTCATTTATAATTATTGTAAAATATAGTTCTATAATCTATTAATTATGTATTGATTACATTGTTTGATTAGAATGACTAGTCAATTTTTTATTCAAGTAAAACTAAAAGAGGTGCCTATGATTCATACCCAGGAGACAAAATAAACTCTTAAAAAAACTGTACCATATAATGTCATTTTAATGTATGATTATAAACTCATAACTATTTGGTGTTCATTGTTTATGGAAAGATTATTGTTTTAAATTAAAATATAATGAAAAGCATAAACTGTCATGCAAAATCCATTATCAACTCTTAACACTAATCAAGTGATGGTAAACCACACAGTGTAAGTTTTGTCTGATGCCTAATCAATTCAATTTTTATTAACTCCATATAGAAGTCATCAGGTGTTTTAAAGCATTACTCTATACATTGATTATTGTCTGCTCAGTAATTACTAAGGGAAAAGTATTACAAACATGGAAGTTATTGGTGCTCTTGTCTATTCAGTCGGTAGTAAGTAGAAGTCATGACCTAAATATATTATGGTGCATAAATCCCATATAATTTCTATTTTTTATTGTTTATATAGTAATAGTAAATCAGGTTTATGGTTTTCTATACATTAATTTTAAATGCAGTTATCAAAGAAATTAATAAAAAAAACTCCTTTTCAGATCGAGTTGTATTTTGTTATCAATTGTGAAGCTAAAAGAATTAACAGACAATAAGAAGAAATTGCCATCAATAAACTTAGCTAATCTTTGTCTTAATATCAATGAAATAATGCAAGCTTTAAACAATATAAAAAGAAACAATGAAAATGTTTGGGAAAAGAATCAAAGGAATGATTTTTTTTATATTGACCTGTTTATAATCCACATAAAACAAATAGATGCCTCCATTATTATATATACATATGTGTTCATGTGTTTGTCATTGGGCTGATGAATATATAATAAAGAATTTTGATAGACAGTTATACTTTATTAATGATTTATATATATGGTGAGTGAAATTTAATCAGAAAACATGTAGGTTAATCTTTAACTGAGTTTAAAGTTTATATCTGGATTAAGAGTAATCTCTAGTTTAGCGAATGATTAGTAATAATTCTTAATTTATTCATATGAAGTGATTAGTCTCAGAGTTGTGAGTAAAAAAAGTTTTACACTTTTAAATTAAACTCTAATAGTAATTTTCATTAGTCATTCATTAGACTAGAGATTATCCAATAATGAATAATATTTCTGTAGGATAATTTTCACTATACCACTCTCACACAAGGTAGGGGCTGGTTTCTATCCACTTTTAACACCTTATGGAGGGATGCAATCATAAACATATAATCAAAAACATGTGAAAAATATCTATGATTCCCAAAGATGTGAAAAATATCTATGATCCCCAAGATGCACATTTCATGTTGAATGTGTAAGAGATTTGACCTGAACTAAGGAGCACTGTTTTAATAAGAAATGCTTCTTGGGAATTGTTTCATTTGTTCAGCTATTATAATTTGCATGTTCCAAGAATGTGTAAAAAAATGGAAGCTTCCAGTATATCTAGTTCATCTATTTATATATATATATATCATTAGCAAGCAGTCAACATATAGACTATATATATATATATATATATATATATATGTGTGTGTGTGTGTGTGTAATTATATAACTGAATATTTGTAAATACAGTAACTAAATAATTTAAAAAATTTTTATCCACTTAGGAGCGCTTTCGATTATCCAAATAATCTGCGTCAACTAAAGCTTTGAAATGCTAACTTTCCCACAATTCCATGATCTTAATGTTTGTTGCTTGCCTGTTAATTAAGTCATGTTTATATTTGTATATTAGCATAGCCTCCTTTATTTTTCTTTTACTGTTATTTTTTTCAATTTGCAATATTTTTACACTGTTAAAATAACAATAAAAGAAAAATAAAGGAAGCTATTCTAATATACAAATATAAACATGACTTAATTAACAGGCAAGCAGCAAATGTTAAGATCACAGAATTGTGGGAAAGTTAGCATTTCAAAGCTTTAGTTGACACAGATTACTGGGATAATCAAAAGCGCTCCTAAGTGGATAAAAAATTTTTTAATTAGTTAGTTACTGTATTTACAAATATTCAGTTATATAATTACGTATATTGCTTTAAAAATACAGACATCGAATCATAATATTATATATATAATCAAAACTACCCCAAATCCAAAATTAAACTAGACCAGCATAAAAATAATATAAAAAACACAACCTAAGGTTTCACTGCTACAAGCAGACTTCTCAAGTGTAAAGAACTACAAAAACTACACAATATATATAATATTAAAAACTACCCACAAATCCATTCATTTCTCATCCACCCTTAATATTAAAAGAACTCTTAAATAAGTTAATTGCTTCAGAATAATAAATTTTCAATAATAAAGACTCTTTAATTCTTCTTTTGATTTCATTTCTCTCAAAGAAGACAACCTTAGCTTCATCAAAATTAATAGTGTGGCCAGTATCTTTTTCATGGACATACAAAGCAGAACTAAGATATCTATTTTTAACTCTACTTTTATGAACCTTTATTCTTTCATTTAAACTCAAACTACTCTAACCTATGTAAACCTTCTTACAAAATAAACAAGGAATAAAATATACTACACCAGTAATAGTCTTTCTATCAAAAACTTCTTTTGTATTATTTAATAAATTATTCAATGTAACACCCCTTTTCCAAGCAATTTTCTTATTTCCAAACAATATACTATTTCTACACACAATTTTATAAGAAGACAATTTAAATGGCAAAGAAATAAAATCATATTTTTCTTTAACCTTTACATCCTTACAAATATTACTATTAAATAAAATACTTCTAACAAATTTATCACAGTATCCAACACTCAAATAATCTTTATAAAATTGATATTTCTGAAACAAAGCAAAAGAAATATCAATTTTATAAAGATTATTTGAGTGTTGGATACTCTGATAAATTTGTTAAAAGTATTTTATTTAATAGTAATATTTGTAAGGATGTAAAGGTTAAAGAAAAATATGATTTTATTTCTTTGCCATTTAAATTGTCTTCTTATAAAATTGTGTGTAGAAATAGTATATTGTTTGGAAATAAGAAAATTGCTTGGAAAAGGGGTGTTACATTGAATAATTTATTAAATAATACAAAAGAAGTTTTTGATAGAAAGACTATTCCTGGTGTAGTATATTTTATTCCTTGTTTATTTTGTAAGAAGGTTTACATAGGTCAAAGTAGTTTGAGTTTAAATGAAAAAATAAAGGTTCATAAAAGTAGAGTTAAAAATAGATATTTTAGTTCTGCTTTGTATGTCCATGAAAAAGATACAGGCTACACTATTGATTTTGATGAAGCTAAGGTTGTCTTCTTTGAGAGAAATGAAATCAAAAGAATTAAAGAGTCTTTATTATTGAAAATTTATTATTCTGAAGCAATTAACTTATTTAAGAGTTCTTTTAATATTAAGGGTGGATGGGAAGTGAATGGATTTGTGAGTAGTTTTTAATATTATATATATTGTGTAGTTTTTGTAGTTCTTTACACTTGAGAAGTCTGCTTTGTAGCAGTGAAACCTTAGGTTGTGTTTTTTATATTATTTTTATGCTGGTCTGGTTTAATTTTGGATTTGGGGTAGTTTTGATTTTATATTGACTAGTTTAGCTTTATGCTTGTAATGTTTATATATATATATATATATATATATATAAAAAGTCATCCTGAAAAATACATATATATATATATATATATATATATATGTATTTTTCAGGATGACTTTTTATTAATTCAATTACTAAATGGTTATGTAAATGTAACTTATAATATGAAAGGCCATGACATAGTATCATTACAGAGTAGAAAAAATAAATATCACAATGGCTTTTTTCATCATCTCAGGGTAAGTAATTTTTATAAAATTATTATTGTTGCTGTCACTCTGTGATATCTGTTTTAGAATTAATATTTAATGCTGTATGTTACTGATTGTTAATAGTTATAGGAGTATTATATTTTCAGAATATCTCCATCATATATTTTTTAGTTCATCGATTGTACTTCTTGTGCTTAAACATCATTTAACCTCCCAAGTGATAAACCGTTTGAATAATTTTTTAACAGTACATTCATTTTTGTTAAAACTGAATCCATACCTTCCATGTCAAACATATGCACTTTTAAATGACCTAGAAATTCTTATATGATCAACATAAGAATTTAGATTATGTTTCAAAAAAGTGGTCAGGTCTAATTTTGATCAAGCATCCAGTAATGTGTTTTTGTTTTGTTTTCTACTTTCACTAGAATGATATGGAGAGGACATTGAATACAAATAAGGAAATAGTGGAAGCATAAAGGGAGAAGTTAATAATTTTTTTAAAATTGTTCATATATCATATAACATAGAGTTAAAGTCATAGTAATTATTTTACTTTCTAAGTAAACACACAAAATGCAAGTTATAACAGATTAATGGTAAAATCTGCTGACTGCACTTAGCAACTAACTGTTGACAGTGAGCACATCATGCATTGTTCAGAAGTCCAGCATTCATCATTAGAAATAATGTACAATTAATGACTTAGATAGAATATAATATTATGAATAGGTGACATATGGAATCTAATTTAGATTGTTTGTGAATTTTGTGACAAGCAGTTAGCAGTACTGCAAATATTTAAGCATCATGGTTGTAGTATCATCAAACATTTGTCTACATAACATAATTTTTTTCTATCATAAATATATTAATATTTGTATATAGTTTATTATTAATAAAGTTTTTTAATAAAAAAAAAGTATTTAAATATTTTAATTCATATTCGATGTGTTTGATTTTTATGGATTATGAATCACATACAATGCAAATTGTATTATAGCTGTTTCAGTACGTACATTTTCTTGATATTTACTATACATTTCTGTGTCTTCTACTTTTTTGATATTAATAAAATTGTAGTAGGCTTGTGTTGATGCAATAATCAAATATATATTTATCATATTTTTATTATAATACTAACAAAAACTGAAGAATGAAATCATAGAAAAACTGATAATCCTTAACAATTATTTATACCTACTGAATCATGTGTTTATTGGAAAATAAGGCTTATGTTAATAGGTAAATATTATTTAAATAAGGGCAAATTAAATTAAAACTATTAACAGATTTTAGTTACATGTTGGCATATTTTTTTAATTAATTATTTCTTTATATATTTAATTTCTTATTTGACAATTTTCATACCAAGTGTATATATCTGATATTTAGCTATGAACAAAACCCAGTTTATCAGTTTTATAGTTTGTCTTTTGTCAGTTTATGCAAATAAAACAATTTTGTTTATTGCAAGAGAAATTGCACTTTTTCCAAACATATCTCTTGATAATTTTATATTCCTATTATAATAAATAAATGCCTAAACCTTACTGTTTTATCATGGTTGAATCTTAGAAAAAATGTAGATAAAATAGTATTCATATTTGAACTATAGCTTTATTCAGTTGTTTTCAAACAGTACAATACCAATATGTCTGATATGCCAAAAACCTTTATCAAATGAAGTTACAAAGCCTTGGAAAAGTATAAAAACATTCACCCCAAATTTATGCTGATTAAATTTTTTTTTATTCAAGCATGTAAAGAAACATTTTTGAGTAGCCAATATTGGCAAAATTATTTTTAATAGCATTCAAACGAGATAAGTTTCATGTTTCTTACAATATTTCATTGTTGAATGCTGTATCAGGAAAACTATCTTTCTATTGGTGAAGAATTAATTTTATGAGCTATAAATAAAGTAACATGCACTATGCTGTACAGGCCAATATCTGATGTTACTAAGATAATTTGATATTTCACTCAAGATTTTAAAGACTTATTATGTGCGTATTTAAAAACATGCCAGTTTACTGTACATCTTATTGTGTCAACTTTACCAGAAAATGAAGGCTTACTTTTAGCATAGATGTAATTCATAAAAGAAAAAAAAAGTTACCAAGAATTTTTAAGTGTTAAATATTTGCAAATTGATACTACAGGAGAAGTGTTATTTCATGCATTGGAAAAGTTTTTTAAAAAATCCCCTTAAGTAATATCTTAACAGTTGTTATGGATGGTGCTTCAGTAATGATAAGTTTTACAGTGATTTTATTGCATATTTTTAAAAAAGCATTTCCGAATATATTCAATGTATTATTCCTGTTTCATTCATTAATATTCAGTTGTCAAAAGTCTAAGTGAAATACTAACATAGGTAATTATATTATGCCATTAAAGCAATTGCCAAAATCAGAAGTCATTTACTGAATGACATATTGTTGGGTACCTTCATATTAAAAATGATGAAGAATTTAATCACTTGCTGCTTTATACAGACATTTACTGTTTATCAAAAAATATTAGATTGTATCAGTTTTATAAACTTTTTGACTTCATGCTAAAGATCTTAGAAAATAAAAATGATGCTTTATGCACCAACTTGCTTGATTCCAGAAATGGCACAGCTTATTTGATGGACTTGTTTAGTAAATTTATTGAAACAAATCCACAACTCCAAGCATGATATGCTGAATGTAATGAAAACAAAACTGTTATTACTGCATTTGTGGCAAAACTTTTTCTATACAAATGAAATTTAGAATAATGAAGAATTCAATCAGTTTCCAAATTTATTAATAGTTAAAAAACATGGCCTTACTTACCTATTATTAGCATTTGGAGACTTGGATCCATTGTGAGTCCAATCAAGAAATTTGAAGATGTTCTTAAAATAAACATACCTCATTCAGTTTTGGATTTTATTTCAAATACAAATATAGATCACCCCAGAACCATATGCAGAACTAATAAAAGTAACAAATCAGAAATTTAAATTCAAAGATGCCTATTAATAGTTATGGCTGAAAAAGCAGATGTATATATCTTAACCTGGATTATATGCTATAGCACAGAAACTTTTAATTGCATTTGCTTCATCATATTCAGTGGAACACGAGTTCAGTGTGACCATATACCTGTTAATTAAAAAAAGGACCAACTAAGTAATCATGGTGTATTGAAAATATTTCTGTCAAAAATAGAATGAACATTAAATGTATTGACCACAATGTGCTATGTTTATTCTTCTTATTAGGAGATCATTTTTAATGTTATTTTTTCATTTTATTTTAATATCCTTCATTGTCTTAATTACCTGTGTTGAATGCTATTATGGTTGATTTTCAGAAGTAATTTTGTAATTTCAAAGTTAAACTACTAAACATCACATGATCACCATTTCTTATGCTTGCTCATAACTGTTAAAAATTCTCCATACAGTAGTACCATTACTAGCTAGAAAGTAGTCTGGGGATATGGATGAATAGGCACTAAATAAGAATTTTATGCACAAGCCTTCTGGCATCCATTGATTACTCTGGCTTGCACTGAGTGGTACTACTGTATGGATAGCTTTGCCTGTTTTAATTTCAATGTTCAAGATGTTTATTAACAACAATGTGTTTTTATTATGTTGTAAGCTGTGTAGATGGAACTAAACATGCATAAAAGAATGCAAATTTTTCTGATTGTTTGCTTTTAAAAGGTATATTTCCGAGGAGATGCTTTTTTTTTCTGAAGAGAGGGTAGCAACACAAATAAGTTTGGAAATCTCTGGATTAAACAAAATGTTTTTTTTTTAAAAAGAACAAAAACAGTATGTTTATGAATAAAAACTGAAATCTAAAATTATGTTTTACCTTTGCAGCTTAAAAGAAAATAAATAATGCATGTATAACTATATTCACATTGCACACAAAAAGCATTAGAACTAGTCTTTTTTCAGTATATCTCTTAAAATCCTCTAAAGATTTTCATCAAAATTATAGTGATATTCTTAAATTTATTCTGGAAGTATTTAATATCAAGTTTAAACTGTTACTCTTTTTGTTAGAGTCCATAAAGCAGTTCTATTTATAATTTTTTGGCTAAGTAAAAATAGCAATATAATTTTGCAAATATTCAACTAAGTTTTCTGAAGTGGTGTAGGTAGCAAGTTCTCACTGTGAGGAGTCATAATTCAGAAATTAATCTCTAAAGATATGAACACAATAGCACTATCATCCAGTGTTTAATAATTACTCAAATTTACAATACATGACTCTGAAGTATGGTGAAAAAAATAAAGCAGCTTATGGAACACACTAATTCAATCTAAACAATATATAATTCTGCATCCACTTTTTTTTTTAAAACTATTTTATTTTATAAAAATCATATTATTTTACATAAGCCAGTGTTTTGATTGTCTTATATTCTCATGACCCTATATGGTTTTGTGCAGTAAAGATAAACTCCAAATGATTGATCACAGCATAGGTTGGCTATTTTTGGTGTTCAAACTTTTTATGAACTCCCAAGCAATAAACCATTTGATCATTATTATTACTTATATATTAATCTGTGTGGTTTTATGCAGTCATAGAATGGTGGACTCTAGAGCTCAGTGTTCATGAATCATGTCTTTAGCCCTGTCACTTCCAGTACCCAGTCTTTTAATAAATTCCTGAGCTATAAACCCTTTGATTATTATTATTACTACTTCTATTATCTTTTGTGGTTTAGTGCAATGGTAAAGTGATGGACACTGGAGCTCAAGGTCCATAGATTGTGGCTTCATCTCAGCCAGTTCCTGTACTCTGGAGCTCAGTTTCCATGGATTACAGTCCTGGTTCTGTCAATTCTGGTCTCAAATTTCTTATGGACTCCTGCCAAATAAAACCATTTGATGATTATGATTACTACTACTACAGTAAATAAATTGAATTGAATTATTACTGCTGCTGCTATTACTACTACCACCATCACCACCACTTATATTATTCTCTGTGGTTTAATGCAATGATAGAGTGATGAATTCTGGAGATCAAGGTTCCTGGATCTTGGCTACAGCTCTTCCACTTCCACTGTTTGAATGTATTAAATTTTTCATTGTCTTTTATTTGTTTTCGTATGAGGTGGGCAAAAAATTAATCAATGTAACGTAAAAAAACAGATTTTAAAAGAAAAAAATATAGAACAACTATTTATAGATCAATTGGGGGGGAGGGGGTGAATAAACAATTTTTATAATTTCACTGATAAAAATTGCATAAAATTTAATAATACAGTTAGATGACCATTAAGTGAAATCCATGTTTAGAGGCAGGAAGGAAGTAGGATTTGTGAATTTTGCACTACCCACTCCCCCATCTTTCTTAATAATCTAAACTTTGCCAAAAAATTTAAATAAACATTAGTTTTTATTGTTTTCCTGAAGGTTTGTGATGATGATGGTGTTCTAATTGTATTTTTATATTGGACTATTTCCGTCATCTAATATGCGATTACCTTAAAATTCAATAATCAAGAATCTAAGGACCCAAGTTCGAATCCCTTGCTAGTACTGTTATTGGTCAGGCCAGCAACACCCGAAGAAATGGGGAGAATAATACCTCTCGAAACGTTGTGCATAATCTAAACTGTTTGATGTGCTATTACTAACAGTTGAATGTATTTGGAATATTTAAATAAAAGTTAAATTTTTCTAAAGATATTCAATACGCATATTAGGTGATGGAAATAGTCCAATATAAAAATACAATTAGTTTTTATTGTATATAGTGTCCATATACATTAATAGTTTTGGTTACTGCATATATTTATTTATTAATAATAATTTAATAATTTAAAATACAGTTTTTTCATTTAAGTAATTATTTTTTAAATTTTTTTATAAATAAATATAATCCTACCAATAACTTAAACAAACAGGCTTATTACATACCTGTGTCTATATGTGTAATATATAGGGTATATGAGCATAGACTTTCACACGACCCACCACTCTCCACACTTTATCTTTTCGACATATATGTGTTCAAGTGTGTCGGTGTTATGAGATAGTATGGAGAGTGGTGAGTCGTGTGAAAGTCTGTGCTAATCCTACCAATAACCAACTCAGATAAATATCTCATATTGATCAGAAATTGATATTTAGCTATTCTTAGGTAATGAATAAAATAAAGATGGAAAATTGCTCAAATTCTCATTAACCAGTAATTGGTAAGCCCTATGAGATCCGCCTTTTTATACATTTAATCTTTTTTGAATGGCTTTTGGAGATCCCTTAAATAGCAATTTTACATATTGAGTACATATATATTAATAATCTCATCATAATATTTGTCATGTGGTTTATTACATCTCCAAGTTCAATTAATTAAAAAATTATTTTTAAAACATTTTCTAATTGTTTTTATTAAATTTTGATTCCAAATTAAATAATAATAAAAATATGTATAATTTTGACTGTCTTTTCTGATTTAATTTTAAATAATGGTTTTATATATAAAAAAAACATTTTGCGGGTTCATCCGTGTTAAAAAATTTAAATATTGATATACCGACGTTTTGACTTGATCACACAAGTCATCCATTCGGTGATAAAAGATAGAAAGACAGTTGTAGAGGTGCTACAATCACTGATTTGAAAAAAGAGATCTTACTACGCATTTGGAAAAAAAAACAACAAAAGCCATTATTAATAAATCGTCTATTGAAACAGAGATAAAAAATTAAATAATCCCTCGTGAAAAATCATGTGTCTGTCCAAAATTTTATGGACTTCCAAAAATTCATAAAACAGATACCGCCTTCGTCCAATGGTAAACGCAATAGGATCTCCAACTCATATTTTAGCTAGATATTTATCGGATTTCATTAAACCTACAATCCCATCTATTAAATCATATTTTAAAAACTCTTTTCATTTTATTTCTGTTTAAAAAATTTAAAAATTAATGCTAATGACATTCTGGTCAGTTTTGATGTTGTGTCTTTGTTTACAAACATTCCAATTGGTGAAGCTTTAAATATAATTTCACAACGTTGCAATTTACCAGACCATATTATTGCTTTAATTAAACATTGTCTTTTGAATACATATTTTGTATATAATTGACAGCATTACAGACAAGTTTTTGGTACTCCTATGGGCTCATCTATCTCAGGAGTAATAGCTGATTTATTCATGGAAAATATAGAAACTCTTGCTTTAGAATCATCATCTTTAAAACCTCTCATTTGGCTCAGATACATAGATGACATTTTTGTCATATGGCAACATGGAAAAAATAAATTAGATGTTTTTTTCTTACATTTAAATAATATGCATCCTCATATTAATTAAATTTACAATGGAGACAGAGTCTGATGGAAAACTCCCTTTTCTTGATTATCTAGTCACCAGAACACCAAATAGTTTATCTTTTTTGATTTACAGAAAGAATACACACAGAGACAGATATTTACATTTTCATTCTTATCATCACCCAACTCGGAAAGTTTCTGTAGCCAAAACTCTTTTAAATAGAGCAATTAACCTTTCAGATAAGTCACATCTGAAAGAAGAAATACAACATATTAATAGTGTTTTATACATCTGAAAGAAGAAATACAACATATTAATAGTGTTTATAGTTATAATTATAAATTTAGAAAAAAAGTCTTATTTCAAGCCCAAAATAGGAAACAAAAAGGTGATAAATCAGCTATTAGGATTTGTGTTCCATAAGTAAAAGGAACTACTGACAGTATTGGACGTATATTAAAATGCTATAATATCTTTCTACTCATCAAAAGATCAGCAATATAATAACCAAGCCTAAGGATTCAATCTCTCTTGAATCTCATGGTGTTTATCAAATCTCATGTGAAAATTGTAAAGCTTCTTACATAGGTATGAGTAATTGTCGCATCAGTGTTAGTAGAGGTGAGCATGCTAATGCATTTAAACAACACTCATCGTCAGCACTCTCACTCCATACTATAGATTCAGGTCATAAAATTGATTTTTCTAGTACCAGGATCATATCCAGATGTGATAATCTCTACTAGTGCAAAATTAGAGAAGCCATTGAGATACTTAAAAGGCCAGATTGTATCAATAAGCGAGATGATACATGCAAACTTCCTCTATTTGGAAAAATTTTTTAAAAAAACATTCTTAATTTGACATTTTTGCTATTGGTGGGACTTTAACGTTTTTTTCAAATCAGTGGTTGTAGCACCTCTACAACCATCTTTCTACTTTTTATCACCCAGTGGATGACTTGTGTGATCAAGTCAAAATATCAGTATATCAATATTTAAATTTTTTAACATGGATGAACCCCCAAAATATGTCTTATATATGCAACCCATGAAAATCTTCATATCAACATATATATATTGTACCCTCACTTCCAGGAAATATAATATTAAAATAAAATGGATCTAGTTCAGTTAATGATTATGCTCGGCTAAATGCATATAATTGACAAATAAAATTACTCTATGTTAATATTAATTATTCTACTAGCTCAAATTAATAAAATAATAATATAGTTCAGTTTATAAAATAAATAAACATTTATTAAATCATGAGACTTGGAAATGAGATACAAGTAGTAATAAAGAATACATTGAGCCAATATCCCACAGGATACTACCTCAATAGCATAAGAACACTATCCCCCTATTATTATCTCAAATAATAAATCTGTAGCATTCTTATGACTTCAAAATAACTAATCTTTAAGATTACACTAATAAATAAATTTTAATCTTTTATTTAAAATAATTTAAACTAAATAAATCTCAGGTTCTTAAAAACTACTTTAAGTTATTCAAAAATTACTGTAGTAAAGCATGATAAGGGAATTAATATCATACTCAACCACACCTAACTAATCACAATAATAATAAATAATAATAATATTCTTTATTGTATGATTTAATTTTACATATCTTTCCCTCCACTATAATTCTTATTCACCATAATAATAATAAAGAAATAATATAACATAATCTTTTATCTTTCATATGATCTTACAATGAATATGTGGTAGTATCTTATAATCTGAAAAATATAAGTGTGGTAATGGATAGCATTATAATTCTTTATAATATTATAATAATTAACTTATGACTATCAAGATAATGTAAAATGTAATTTCTTAAATAAATAATCTTAAGAAAATATTAGAATTCTTAAATATTACTTTTCTTTATTTCTGTGCAAAATGGTATGTTTTGGTTCAAATCTTCTGTGGTTTTAAAATATTGTAGAGTGGGATAGAAAATCAACTTAACACACAAATTTTGAAAACAAGTTTAACAAAAAATTTTATTATAACAAAATAAAATAAACAATGATATATTTACAATGTGTACAATAAGTCTTGCACCATTATAAATCTATTATTCATCATAAACTAATAAAATAAAACATAAATTTAAAGTCTTCACTCTGACTTAAAAAAAAATACAATTTTTTATTTCCATCTTTGTCAAATTGTATAATAAAGATACAATTTCTTTACATTAATTCTAAACATTATCTTTTACTAAATATCATTATAATATGCTTCCTTTAAGCATACATTGAAGCATAAAGCGGAAAATACAAAAAATAACATTTCGAATATGGATCTTATCACTAAACAATTTGTTATTTTGCAATGTTATTATTATTTTACACAAAATATCCAATGTTGGTTTATTAATAAAATATGTGGTCATCATTGCTAATCATATTATTATACTCAATATCTCTTACTTAGTATTATTTTAATATGGAATAGCTACAGTTATTGATGTACTTCTTAATTATTAAAATAATTACAAAATATACCTTTGCTTATCTTGTACTGTTTCGTTTTACTACATTATCTATTTTGAAAAATATGCAATACTTATAAATAAATAAAAAATATTTGAAGTTATTTAAAATTCTAAAGCAACTTCACTTCATTTATTTTATTCATGAAATTTATTTTATTTCCAAAATAAATATAGAACATATTCTATGATTCTTTATCATTTAATTCCATTTGATTTTTAATTCCATTTTGCATTGACTCTATTCATTCTCATAAGTAAACAAACCTATCCTATTCATCAAATAACAGTCCTTAAATTCTAAATTATTTATCATTTCCTTTTAAAAATATGATACTGTACGATGTAATGCTTTGGAAAAATCGTGATAGCAAATAGATGCGTAGGCATAGGGGAGAGACTAGAGTCTCACTCCATAGTACAATTAGATAGACATTATGACACAGTGTATCAATAAAATAGAGGCATGACCTATTTGTCTAATGACCTCAACTACCAACAACAATGTCAAAGCTCTTACTTCAGCTTTCTAGAACATCAATATTCAATATAAAATAAACACTGCCCACAGATAAAATATACCAGCTACAGGGCTTTGTTAACTGTACCTGTATACTTAATAAGATTATAAAATTTTATTCCTGTTCCCATAATAAATCCTACATTAATAACATCTCATTGGTTTCATGTTTTTTTTAAATTACTACCAAGTCACTATCTTATAAAATTTTCCTATAGATTTATCAAATCTACACGACAATGGTACTAACTAACATAGTCAAAATAACAAATAAAATTCAGTCACAATTATAATGATCTCAACTAATCAACAAGAAAAAGGTTACTTTACTTTCCTATCAATATTCTTAAACAAAATACAAAATGATTATTATCCATACTTTAAATATCTAAAAATATTAAAGTCCTTTATAAAAGAATCATAATTATTCTTCATCATGTTATATTATACTAGTAATATGAAATCAAAGTATGCATATCCTTAGAATAAATGAATTATAATCTTATAAATTTAATGTGTTGTATAAATGCGTTCACACATAAACCAACATTCATACTTCAACATTATATAATTCATTGATAATCTGCAAAAGAAAATACATCTTAAAATATCAATATCTACAACTATTACCTAAGTAATATCAACTTGTCAATCACTTATGATGTCTTCTTGCCCACCAATTAAAATAAACATTGCATAATATAATACATTCATACTATCACACTAACAATATTAACTTATTTAAAATTATCAAAAGTATTTATTATAAAACTATAATATTATTAGTGACTAAATTAATATTTATGTACCTATTCTACTAATTAAATAATATTACACTTAGAACTAAGGTTAATAAAAAAAAATAATTTAGACATAATTACGTATATCTTCTAGATTGAGATGAATGTTCTTTACAAAAATAAAATGTTTTTATTTTCCTTGTAGTTTTTTTTTTTTTAAAAAAAATCCTCTTGAGGAATGATTAAAACCGCCAACCTTTGTTGTAAGTTTTTTTGTTCAAACACTTGACGATGAAAAAAAAAAAAAAAAATTATCCTCCCGAAGATCAACACATGTGCCGTAGACTCCTTCCTACATGACGAATGCAGTTTAAAATAAATGACAAAAAATAAAAGTCGACATCTAAAAATCTAAAAAATATTAGCAAAAATAATCATTGATCTGTTCTAAAAAAGTTTGTAAAATAATAGTTCATTATCTCCATTATTCACAACAATGATTATTGAAATAATAATAATAAAACTATAATATTGGAAAATAATAATTTGAAGCTTCTCTTCCTTAGGATGCTATGCCGGCTTGTGGCGATGTGAATTCAGATATCCAGATATGTTTTTTTTGCAATTTTTTTAAAAATATTTTTATGAATTCAATAATTTCTTGTTACTCATAAATTTATCAAATCTAAGGTTTATTTATCAGGATAATTTATCATTCCTTATCCAAGTATATTTATTTTCATTACTATTCCAATTATCAGTTTTTCCAAAATTTTTATAACGTGTATAGTCTTTAAAATATAGTATAGACTTATTATATACGTTTTAGTAACTGTCTCCATTTAGCCATTAGTTTATGACAGTTTTAAAATTATTTAATAAGGTTTTTTTTCAAAAAGTAAACATTTATGCATTTTATCTTAATATAATTTTACTTTCCTTTTATTGAAAGATTTATTAAAAGTTTTGTCATATTATTTTCTCAGTTCCTAATACGATTATCTTTTCGCAAGAAAATGCATTACTAATTTAAATTTCCAAGTAGCTTTCTTGTCAAGCTCTCCACACAATGTCCAATATACATCCTTGCTTAATAAAATAGTTCTCCTTGTTAAAATTATTAATACTATATTAATAATTATAAATTTTACTTTTAAAATCATTTTAAATAGGTAAGTATTACTTGTTGGTATTTCCGTATTTTAATGTGAAATTGAATTAAATTTTGACGAAAATTCTGGCAAGAGAATTTAACTTTTAACACTACATGATTTAAATAAAACTTATTATAATTTATTAATAATATTCTCTTTGCAAATACTTAAAATTGGTATCCTTATCAGTTGCAAATAAATTGTAAGAGAGCTATTATAGCACTAAATTGACTAAAACAAATTTTTTAAAAAAAAAAAAAAAATTTTAGAAAAAATTACCACCACTGAACTAAGCGTGCATCAGTATTTATACCCAAATAAATACATCATTTGATTGGTTGATTATGCTTTCACTTGACTGCCTAATTTACATATAACTTCGATATTACATAATTAAAATCAAAAATAAAATAATGACTCATTCTTATTTAAAAATATTACTTAAAATATTAATTTTAAATCAGTTTTATATTTTATTAAAAAAGTTACTAAACACTTTAAAATGACTTTTAAAAGCAATATTTTAGCAATTTATTCCACCTTTTATTTTTAATGTATCTATTTTATTTAAAACAAAATATTTAATTTTAACTAATTACATCCGTTTTATAAAACTACTTAAACATTTTAGGATAGCTAATTTTAATATTTTCTCTTGTGATAGATAAATAAATGTATTCAATTCTATAGTGTAATTTTTTTAAGTAATTTTGAAACTTTGTTAACACAAACACTAGTAAGCACATATGTATAACTGTATACATATCACATGACTTACAATCGAGACAGACTGTATCAAAATTCTGTCTGGAAAATATTACATTTTAATTGCAACAATTATTATATTAAATAAATAATATAAAATTTGGAATAATTTGAAAACATAGAATTAAATACAAATTTTCCTACCACAAAGATTACTTTTAAAGCATATAATATTAAATATAATTATTGGATATAATTTATACTTTAAAATATAGTATTTATTTAATTACAAGTTTTAGCTATTAAAATTCAACTTTTAAAACATATTTTAAACATTTATTGTTACATTATTTATTATGGCCAGCTTTCCCAACCATATGCAATTAATACATTTAGCTTTATTTAACTGTTTTAATGTTATAGCACAATTTTAGGCATTAAATATTTTTATCTTGCTTTAATTGAATTTTTAAAAGATTATCAATATAATATAATTATTGTCCAAAGAGAACATATCCTAAATTTAAAAATTTTTAGTAAATTGTTATGATGAATTAATTCTGACCTAAAGAAAAGGGCACAATATATATATATATATATATTGACAATATAATGAATTTTTGAAAAATTACATTATTATTAAAATTAAATTAAAGCTATAAATATTGCAATTACTCTAACTCTAATTTTTCTCTTTTCTTGAGCTGTATTGATAAGTCTGTAAATAATAGTACTATTAATATTTATTAGTATATATCAATTAGCCATTTGTAAATAATTACAGCCATTATAACTCCAAAAGAAGAATAAAGCAAAGATATAAAGGAAAGGGCAAAAAGTTAGTATGAGATTTGTGATTATTATTCAACCTAATCTAGCCACATTTTTGATGCTGCTTTTAAACTACATCTTGGTTTGTTGTATTTCTCTATTGTAAGATGTTTTTTGTCCATTGAAGTTAATATTTCACTTTTTAAACATCCATTGAGATATTTATAATATAAATGGGATCTACCTCTCCCATAAAAACATGTTCAAGTTTATCATAAAATATTGTTTAGAAAGTCTGTTTTCAAAATTATTTGCTTCACAGGATGAAAATGTTTTCTCTTTAATGATTGACAAAGAACTTGAATTTTTTTCAATATTAGTTGCAAATTAAAATTATTATAGATAACATTCAAAACATTAAGAATCTTAATAGATCATCATTTGAATAATAAATAAAATAATTGAATACTTTCTTGCTTAGGAGATTACATAAAAATTCACATGAAATTAAAGCTCCGGAAGTGACATACTTGAGATACAATCTTCTGGAATATGAGATGTAATGTTCATTACCATGTCACTGCTTAAATCCATTAACAAAACCTAACACAAGCATCATCATATTATAAATTTGTAATCAAAGGAAAATATCTGAATTGAGTTCTTATGACTTTTAATGAACATGCAAATAACTTTACTGTTTATTGAATATATAACATTAACAATTTAAATCTATGCATTAAACAAACAAGTCCAAATACATTACTAAGATAATTCACAAGCTAGATTCCTAAAGAATAATTTAAATAAATTTATAAATAATGCCCACCTTTTCAATGTCAAAGCCAATTTAAATTGAAGACTCTATAAAAATGATAATCTTATATTAGTAAAACAGAGTCGCATTGATATAACAAAAAGATGGACATTATTTATGAATTTATTTAAATGATACCTTAAGAATATATTTCGTGACATATCTCAATAATGTATTTGGACTTGTTTATTTTGAGAATAGGTTTAGATAGTAATTGTAGTTCAAATTTTGAAGTTACATCATAGTAATTGTAGAGGAATAGATGGGTAGATAGATATCTAGATAGATAGGTAGTAAGTATTTAAATGGACAGGTAGATGAGGAGGAAGGCAAGCAGATAGCAAATATATAGAGATAAATAATTTGTAAAAATGTCAATCAAGTAGATATTTATATTTGGTTGCAAATAAAAAATTGCATAATTTTAAAATATGTAATATGTAAAATAATATATTTATTTTTAACAAAAATTCAAGAAAGTATGACAACAGTTAGTAATTTAAATGAACATACCAGTCTGTGTTCTATGTCAGTGCTTTAATGACTATGTTAGAGATCAATATTAACTCATTATAAGAAGTAGTTCTGGATTTATAACAAGTTTTAGATGAGTGAGTATCAAATTAGAAGATTTCAATGGATGTAAAGATGTGAACATTGAAATATAAATGGAAATCTATGTGCAGTAATCTAATTAAAATTTTCAGCCGTAATATAACTATACCAATAATTAATTACAACTGCTAATACAAGATGAAAACATGTGATGATGTAATAACAATTGTGTTTGTATGAATCATCTGAAGATAAAAGATGACTGTTTCCAGTCTAATACAGGAATTAGCAGTTAGACACATACTTCATGTAAGATAAATTGAAGTATAACAATTTCTTTGAATTATCTTAAGGAATCAAAAGCCCTTCTACAATGAGTTAAGTATATCAAATTAAAGAATTTTATGAATATTAGATATATGGGATAGGGATATTCTGAAAAGCTTGTTAAGAGCTATTGGCACGCTCATTATATAACATTTGTAATACAAGCTTATTAAATTAAGTTATGTGATATATGACTTGATTTCCTTGCAATTATATATATATATATACTAATAAAAGAAAAAAAACAATTACTTCTCTATAACACTGCTTTAATATTTCAACCAGCAGACTGGTTTTCATTAGAAAGCACAGCATGGCCATTTTGCTTTGCTTTCTGATGAAAACCAGTTTGCTGGTTGAAATATTAAAGCAGTTTTATAAAGAAGTAATTATGTTTTTTTTTTAGTTTTTTTTTATTTCCTTGAGTTAGTTTATATATATATAAATTAATAATTTTCAATAGATATAATTGTATAAATATTTTAATATGTGGGAATGTCTGTTGTATTTTTCAGATTGTAAATATTACCATCAGATGTCATAGACAGTAATTACTGAAAATACTAAACTCTAAATGCTTTCTGTATTCAAAAGTGTATGCTTTTAAATGCAATCTCTTGATGTTATAAATTATTAGTTTATATCATTTGACTAATTGGTGGAATAATCTACTATTTATAAGGAATTGTGAAAAGTTGTTAGTATTTTTTCCTTAAACTATAATTAAATACTGTAGCATTTTAGTTTATAACTAACATCAAGAGATTGCATTTAAAAGCATACAGTTATTATTGTAGCAAGCATTTACAGTTCGGTATTTATTAATTACTATCTATGGCATCTGATGGTAATATTTATAAATCTGAAAAATATAGCAGATATTTCCACATATTGAATGTATATATATATAGATAAATTATTTTTTGGATAAAGCCGTGTATTATAGTAATAATTTATCTACATCATACAATCGCGAAAACATTAAATATAATATGCAGTATATCATTATTTTCAATTATTATTAATTCATTTTGGAATAAAGATCTCTTAAAGTTTAATCAAGTTAAAGTTAATGCAATATAAAAATGTATGCATGCGATTTGCCTTAGAAAATATCCATCCCTTTTTTGATTTGTTTTTAAATAATGATGGAATTTCAATTTCATCAGAATTTTGTATTAAGCATTTAAGATGGTTAATTTATGTAAGATCCGATTACCAGATTGTAAATGACAGAACTGGTTGAATGTCTGGTAAAGCCCCAGTCAGATTGGAATTCAAATCATTCACATCGCTTTATGGTTATTTTGCCATCTAAATAGCTTTAAATGCAGCTGTCTATGATTTCATGCAGTGATAGGATGGTGGACAAAAGTTAAAGATTCTAGTTAATTAGCTCAATTCTCTCGTGCTCAAATATTAACAAACTTTCAGGCAATATTTAAAACATGATTATTGTAATGCTTAGTTGAATGATCTTTCATTATTAAAAATTACTTATTAAAATCTATGAATTGTTACAACTTTGTCATTATACACTTCAGATGTTTTTATCATATTATGCTATGTAAATGAATATATATAGAGAGAGTTCCTAAACAAACTCTTAACAAGCTCTGTGAATATCCTCAACCCCAGACCGGTTTTTGCATCTAGCGTTGTCAGTGAAGTACCAGGATATTCATTAGATTAAAAATACTAGGACTAGACCAGTACTTTATCTAATGTATAACTATTGAGAAGAAAATCTGAAACTTTCAGACATCCATATGTCTAAAAATCCAGCTATCTAACTCAAATAGCTGTATGAGACTGAATTAAGTTCAGATACACCATTTATTAATAGCTCTAGCAATATAAAATCGCCAAAGCCTTAATAGCAAAAAATAAAGTGATAAAAAATCAAGTCAGATGTCACATGACCTAATTTTACTAAAGCTCATATTTACAAATGTTATATATAGAGTTCGCAAAACAAATTCTTAACAAGCTTTGTAAATATCCTCAACCCTATATATAACATTTGAGTTTTATTAAAATTAGGTCATGTGACATCTGACTTGGATTTTTTATCATTTTATTTTTTGCTATTAAGGCTTTGGCAATTTTATATTGCTAGAGCTATTAATATATGGTGTATCTGAACTTAGTTCAATCCCATATGCTTATTTGAGTTAGATAGCTGGATTTTTAGACATATGGATGTCTAAAAGTTTCAGATTTTTTTCTCAATAGTTATACATTAGATAAAGTGCTGGACTAGTCCTAGTATTTTTAATCTAATGAATATTCTGGCACCTCAGTGAAGACGCTAGATGCAGAAACCGGACTGGGGTTGAGGATATTCACAAAGCTTGTTAAGAATTTGTTTTGCAAACTCTATATATAACATTTGTAAATATGAGCTTTAGTAAAATTAGGTCATGTGACATTTGACTTGATTTTTTATCATTTTATATATATACACAATGCATTAATTTAATGTATTATTGAACTAAGTAGGTGATAAAATATTTTTAATAAATGAGGATTTCATGTTGCTATGTTACAGCATTAAATTGACGTACAGACTCACAATTAGAAAATTTTGATTTTAGACAAGGATTAAGAGAAGTTTGTGATACTTCTCATACCCATATATTTATTACCACTTAGTTCCATCTTTTGCTTAAAAAGTAGCTTAGACAATACACTATCATTTCAACCTGAAAAACAAGTTTTAATTGACTTTACCTTGGAAATAGGCCATGGAAACATCATGGCTTGAAATTTTAGGTTTTAAAATGGTCCCGTTTATTAAAAGTGTTTCATCACCATATAAAATGGGTCTATATATGTAACTTTTATTTCTTATGTATTTTAGCTGGAAATCAAAGACCATATGACATCACTCATATTGGATAAAAAAGATCATAATATATTTATCGTTTTAAAATGGAATATAGGTAACAAAATAAAATCATTCTATATAGGAGGAGTACCATGGAAAAATAACAAAAGGTATGTTGTGTGTTATGGGTAAAGTATCATTGCATTATATCTATTATTTTTAGAGATCACATTAATATCTAACTCATAATTTTCACTTTTTTTAAAAATCTTATTAAACCATTATTTGTTAATTTTATAAATTAAATATTAAAATATAAACTATTTCTTAAAGGAACTGAAATTTATTTATTGTGCTGAAAGAAATTTAGTTTTTGGACTTTTCTTACAATTAGAATAATTTAAAGAATATATATAAGGCATATTTTGTGGGTTCATCTGTGTTAAAATATTTTAAATATTGATATACCGACATTTTGACTTGCTCACACAAGTCATCCACTGGGTGATAAAAGGTAGAAAGACGGTTGTAGAGGCGCTACAATCACTGGTTTGAAAAAAATGTTAAAGTTCCACCAATAGCAAAAGTGTTAATATATATATACACTATTTTAGTTTACATATTACCCACATTACATACCAATAGCCAAAAAAAAAAACTGAACAATAAAAAATAAAATGTATAGACTTTGAAAATAATTTATTTAGCTAAAAAGTCGGAAGTTTCATATATATATATTTAATTAAGATATTTATCACACATGTTATTGACTCCATCTTATACAACTGATACACATGACTAAAAAAATTAAATGATCTCCAATAATCGTATTTTGTGCTGAAGCAGCACTCATCAGTTGGTCCAGATCATCATCTTCTACACTTATATAGAATCAGTGCTCAGTTTATATTAAGTTAGCAAATCTTCAAACTTTAATGAACAAGCTTCAATCTTCTCCATCCTCCAACTCTTCAGCCATCCATATTTTGAAAATTTTTATGATGAAACATTCAAAGCCCTTGTTGATGCCAATATTATTGTCATATCTATGGCGACTTTGACCTCTCATATATAGGACTTTAATATATCTATTTATATTTGAATATTTCATATTCAGCCTGTATTATGCCCATCTCTCTTCTGTGTTTTTAAATGAACATATTAAAGTCCTATATGTGAGAGGTCAAAGTGACTTAGTCAACATAGGTATGACAATAATATAGGCATCAACAAGGGCTTTAAGTGTTCCATCATCAGATTTTCAGTAATATGGATGGCTAAAGAGTTGGAGGATGGAGAAGATTGAAGCTTGTCCATTAAAGTTTGAAGATTTGCTATCTTAATATAAACTGAGCATTGATTGTATATATGTGTGGGAGAAGGTGATCTGGACCAACTGATGAGTGCAGGTTTAGCACAAAATATGTATATTGAAGTTTTTTTTCACCTGTATGTGGTCATGTATATCAGCTACATAAGATGGAGTACATAGTTGTAGGGAGCTTGAAAGTCGAAATTCAAGTCTCTTCTAATTACATTAAATGTAGTATAGTCAATCTACCACATACATTATTATTGTTATATTATGAATAATTTATTTATATAGCACTGTCTTTTTTTAATCTGTAATATTCATTGACGATCACCAACTTCACATGCCCTTTAAAGTAATAAACTGTTTTGAAGAATATTCTTCTTTCCAAACATAGCAAATGGGATTAAAAGTGTTTAATTAATATCTTCAAGCTCTCATTTGAAAATGCTTAAGATTTACCTATACATAAACATTTAGGTTAAAAAAGGAGAGTGGATTCATTTTAACTTTTCAAAGACTTTATCTTGTGTTTGGAAAGGAGAATATTCCTCAAAAGTGTTTATTATTTTAAAGGGCATGTGTAGTGTGAGTGATCAATAATGCATGTTACAAATTAAAAAACATAGTGCTATATAAATAAATTGATCATTATATATATATATATATGTTTAATATTACATCTAATATTGACTGTGCCATAAATCATAAAAATTTCACAGACATTAATAATAAAAACATCACAAATGGAATTAAAAGTGATTAATTAATATCTTCACACTCTCATTTCCATGCTTAAGATTAGCCTATACAAATATGTTTAGGTTAAAAAGGCAGAATGAATTCATTCTATCTTTTCAAAAGAGACTTTATTTTGTGTTTAGAAAGAAGAGTATTCCTCAAAAGTGATTATTACTTTAAAGTGCATGTGTAATAGGTGATCCCTAATGAATGTTATTGTTATATTGGTAAAGGCAAACTTTTTAAATAATATCTATAATTTTTGGTTAACTAAATTATTTGCAAAGTCCTTAATTGGTCTAGCAATCTAAATTATATCATTGTTGCAGATGAAAAATGAATCAATTTTTATCTATTTTTTAAGTTTTTATGTGAACACTTGATTAAAATGACAATTATAAAGATAGATATTAATTCATCCAAGATATTATGGCAACTCTATTCAAATAAATTTAAAATTAAAATCATAAGGTAGAATTAAATGGTGTCTCTTTTTATTTGCAATTTCTAGACACTGTTATGTTTTACATTATACATTTGATTTTTGATTATTTTTTTGTAATGCTTTAAAATGAATAGAAATTAACTCTACATTTGTGAATTTAAATTTAAACCAACTCAAATGAAGATGCTAAAACATATTGGCTAACTTAACATTCATTTTTATAGTTATCATTGTATTGATCAATTGTTCAAATAAAATGAAAATATAAATGATGATGAATTCACTTTTCATCTGTAATATTAATAAGATTTATGAAGCTAGGGAACACTGCATTAATATAGTTAGTACTAAAAGTTTAATCACTTCCAATGTTACACACACATATATACATTAAAATCAGCAACATTTAAACAATCCCAATATCAATAATAATCAACAAACTCCTTTTAACAATATATATATATATTTGCAAAGAAATCAAGTTGTGTATCACATGACCTAATTTAACAAGCTTGTATTACAAATGTTGTATAATGAGTTTGCCAATAACTCTTCTTAAGCTTTTCACAATATCCTCAATCCCAGGCCAGTTTCTGTTTCTGCCTTCCTCAGTGAGGTGCTAGGATATTCAAGCATTAGGTTTAAAATACTAGGTCAAGACCAGCACTTTATCTAATGGTTAACTATTAAATAGAAAATCTGGAATTTTCTGACAACCATATGTCTTCAAATCCAGATATCTAACTTAAATACCATATGGGACTGAACTAAGTTCAGATATACCATATATTAATAGCTTTAGCAATATAAAATTGCTAAGGCCTTCATAGCAAAAAATATAATTGCAAAGAAATCAAGTCATAATCACATATCACATGATGTAATTTAACAAGCTTGTATTACAAATGTTATTTAATGAGCTTGCCAATAGCTCTTAACAAGCTCTTCAGAATATCCCCAACTCCAGACCAGATGTATCTGAATTTAGTTCAGTCCCATGTGGCTATTTAAGTCAGATAGCAGGATTTGAAGACATGGATGTCAGAAATTTTTAGATTTTCTACTTAATAATTAATCATTAGATAAAGTACTGGGCTTAACCTGGTATTTTAAATTTAATGCTTGAGTATCTTAGTACCTCACTGAGGAAGCCAGAAGCAGAAACTGGTCTGGGGGTGAGGATATTCTGAAATGCTTGTTAAGAGCTATTGGCAAGCTAATTAGATAGGCACTGATACTGACTTAGTCCAATAATAAAATAGAAAGGAAAATTATGTTCCACTTCTTCAAGCATATATATACATACATACATTGCAAAATATTACATATATGTATGTATATAAACTTAGAAAAAATATAGACTGCAATCATAGCACATGAAATATTTATTAATCGGTCATCTTACTATATAAAAAATACTGATTACACATTTCAAAAACAACTTTTCTCATCAGCTATTTAAAGTGTCATCAAAGGTTGGTGCAAGTACAGTAATAATCAATTGACTGACTTGATATTAAAATGTGAATAATCAGTGGTAAGATCTTTCATAAAACCTCCTATTTCAGTATGATTAAATGTCCACCAAGTCAAGATAATCTACATGTATTTTATTAATTAAACCTTGATCCATATATCATACATAAAAGAAATCACATTTTATGAAATAATAACTAATGGTCTCCATTCTAGGTATAAAAATAACCGTTTGGTATATGAAGTGAGTCATTTTAATATTATTAACAAAAAACGAAGATTTCTATATTTGGTTAAGCAATGTGTGGATTTTATATAAATTGCTCTTGAATTTATATATACTGCAAAGTGATTGATCAGTTTTTACATTGTATGGTAATGAAATAACAAAGTTCTACATCCTGTGATTGGAACTTACAACATATTCTAAGCAGGTTTATGTTATTCTATTTAATCTCATGAATAAATGAATTCATAGTATTATTTATGGGAGCTTCCATGTGATAAAAATATAACTAAATTACTGACGTTTAAGGACATTAATAAGTACTTTCCTCAGAACTCCTTTCTCAATTCATAAGAATGTGTATGGTAGGATTTAAAATCATTACTTTTTTCATTTGTTATTTTCACCTCATTCTCAAATTCTGTTGGTTAAGAAGTTATAAAAAGTATTTTATCCTTTAATAGTTTTTTCAAATAAAATATTTTGTAAAATTTCTCAACCAATAGAATTTGGGATAATTTTGAGCATATGGGCATATATAATTTTTAATAACAATTTATTGTTCTTAGACTTCATGCAATTTAAAATCTAAATGTCCCTAAGATGCAAGTTAATCAATGTTATTGCTTTTTCCCCAATATTTTTTATAATTGTTTTGTATTTACACTACATTAGTGTATTTTATGAGCTTTATATAGGTTAATAGAGAAAATTTAGAAATCAATAGTTTCCTGGTTGCATCAAAAGATATACTTATGTCTGTTTACTTGGATATTATTTTTTTATTTTATATTTTTTATCAATTTAAAAGATTGTAAAAGACCCAGAAAGAGAACACATGTGAGATGAATGGGTGAAATAAGAAAGTGTGCAGAAATGATGTGGAGAAGAGAAGTTAAAGATCAGAGAAGATGGTTTGAACTTAGAGAGACCTTCATCCTGCAGTAGATTGATAATGATTCATGATGATGATGGTCAATTTAAAAATCCATGGAAATATTTAAATCAACATATACAAATCTGCAAGCTGTCAAAAAAGATGCTAGACTTCTGCATTTTCACACCTCTAAAAAAGAGCTTCGTGTGTTTAAACCTTACAACAATTTGGGTTTGAAATAAAAAATGACCCATTTACTCCATTAAAACTCAAAACAAGAGAACTATTGTATATGTTAATAGTGAAAACATGTTTAGCCTCAGATTATTGATTGTTTCCTGGCAATATAAAAAGATAAAATTATTTCTGTTTACATGGATATAATCTGTATTTATATATATATATATATATGGGGATGGGGACAATCTAAGATAAAGATGATTTGAATGCCTTCTCTTGTAGTAGCATTTATATATATTATATATATATATATAATAATTCAAACAAATATATTTAACACAGTATTCAAAATTAAATAATATATTCTTTACCAGAAGTATTGTTTCACTGACAATCTTTATCAACTGTACATTAACAGTTGATAAAGATTGTCAGTGAAACAATTGAAAGTACTTCTGGTAAAGAATATATTATTTAATTTTGAATACTGTGTTAAATATATTTGTTTGAATTATTATTATATAATTTAAAAATACAGACATTTAATGGTTGTAGTTATATATATATATATATATATATATATATATATATATATATAAACATTATTAAAATATATTTATTATATATATATATATATATATATATATATATATATAAAGCAAATAAATATATTTTAATAATGTTTATATGGTATTAGTGTTAAATGTATTAATATACTTTGTCTTTATATTATATATAGATTTACTTCCTTGGATAGTCTTCTAGGATGTGTTTCTAACTTTTCTATAAATAATGAAACTGTAGAACTCACTCAGCATCGAGTTGCAGAGGGAATCATGTTTGATAAGTGTTCCCAAGATGTAAGTTCTGGACTCAGATTATTCAGTATTTCATTTTAGATTTTAAATTTCATTCATCACTGCAAGTAAATATGAAATAAAGCAATAAATGATAACTGACTGATGAATAAATTATTACCCCAATATTAGTTCACTAAAGATTTCCTTTGTTAGGTCATTTCACAATTAAATAAACTAGAATGAGAGATCCTAGCTTGACCAATTTAAATAGGTCTTTGTATTCTTCTCTTTACTTTAGTATCCAAATCTTTTAATAGACTAAGTAGATAGCCATATGATATATATGTGAATTTTGGATTATATCATATAGTATCAATGTTTCCCTTTTATAATTATCATAAACAATCTGAATTATGTTCTGACTTTCATGCCCTGTACTGATTTACTCATTGTAGAGTTTGGCATTCTAAACATGCTGGGAAATTTTCATAAATTTAGTAGCATCATAGGACTTTTTTAAATTTGTGTTTTAGTTTATGGTTGTGGTAGTATAACACACTAATGCTTACTCTACCTGATTTTTTTTTGTGTGTTATGAATTGCAAATTATATCTGTATTTTGTTCATAATTGATTTTGACAGTCTGTTATCTATTTGTTTTTCTATATGCTTTCATTTAATTCTATCTTTTGTGTGTCTGTTTGTAAAATCTTGTAACTCAATTCCACCCATTTCTCAGTTTCTGATCTAGCTGAAACTTTGCATGCATATATATATATATATATATGCAACTGGTTACATATATATATATATATATATATATATATATATATATATTGTAACCAGTTGGCTTACATAGCATACACTAATATAGTGTGTGCGCATAAATATATACATAAAATAAAGGAAAAGTAGAAATAAACACAGAATAAATTTTTGTAGATATTTTTTTATATTTCCTAAAATAAAATAATAATAAGTAAAGGGTTAAATAACTCTGGGCTTAAAGTAAAATTTCATTTTGAAATTAATATTTTAAAAAGGTCTGAATAAATATAAATATTGCATTATTATTAATTATTACTCTGATTTTGAAATTTAAAATTACCCTATTGTATTTTTGAAATTTTAATTAATTAAACAAAATTTTTTATCTATTAGAAATCCCCTAAGTAAAAACATGTATATGTTTTCAAAGGGATTAGTGAGATAAAAATAAAAACTCTGTTTTTAATCAAACTGCTGTTATCACCTTAGATGATTCTATAAAAGGGCTGATAACAAGCTAGCTCCAGTCTGGGTAATGATTTTTGAAGAGAACAGTCTGGATAGCAATTTTAAAAAGAACAGTTTGGCTTTCAGTTTTATAAGAGTTATACAAAGCTCCTATGAAGATCTAAGGACAGTCCAGTAGCTGCCTTATAGTTTACTGCAGAGTTTCAATTCATGAAGCCAGGGTCACTTCAAATGGATCAACTAGTGGCTTAAATATGTTCTAGAAGACATCTTGATGATTGCTTGGACTACAAAAGAAATCTCATAGTATGCCAACAAATTACCGGAATTATATACTTTTACCTGATGATGACAACAAACCTGAAATTATATTTTTCTGCTGGACCAAAAACCAAGCTTGCCAAGAGAAAGCTTGAAGAAATTGGTGTACTTATGCTGCTGTTCATCTATACGTGCAGGGAAACACAGATAAACATGTCTTGTGTATATAGTGAGTTATTTTATTTTAATATTTCTTAAAATGACTTTTAAAATTATAAATTAATAACTTAAAATTAATTCAAACAAATAACTTTTGCTTGAGTTGAAATATAACAGCAGTTATATATAATAATGAATTTTTAAATAATTTCTTTGGTCTGAAGTGACAGCTATATAAAACGATTTAATTTTTCGTTTATTAAGAAAAAAAAAGAGACATTTTATATTTAGAGACTTTGATAATTAATCAACAAGTACCTGTCAAACAAAAGTTGACTATTTAGTTTGAAAAATAAAAAAGAACTTATAAACTGAAATTAAACTTTAAATTATATATTTTGTTTATACACACATATGTGTGAAATTTATGTTTTCCAAATGGATTAAGAAAAAAAAAAAGTATTATTGTAACAAGTTTAAATAGGTAAAACCCAATGTGCGTATATACACGCATACTCGTATATGTAAAATTATAATCATTTTTTTTGTTAGTGAATATTAATTGTATATTATAAATTGTGTGTCTGGGCCCACATATATGTAGATTAATGTAATAATTCAAATTTTCAATAGCAGTTATGTAAATCACAAATATAATAATTATTTTATGTTTAATTGAAATGTCTTCATCATATATTATAAAACGCATGTCTGTGTACGGATATATATATGCGTTTATAGAAACTAATTAAGAAATAATGCAATTGATGTAATAACTTGAATTTTGTAGTAATCTTGTAAATTACAGAGGGATGACTTTATTATTGTGTATCTTTCAAAATCAGAACCCTTAACCTATAAGACCTTAAATAACATTTGTTTTTACTGTTATTAATAAACTTATTTAATTGTTAAAAATGGTTTCCATCATCTCTTGTTCACATACAGTAATAGAGCTTGTGTTCTCTGGGCTAGATTCATGCACGGGATGAAAGTAATGAATGGAGATGTATATTTAGTACTTTGGGGCATCCAGAGATGATCAATCATCATCCTGGTTGGCACAAAAGAGGATATTCTTTAAAGCCCATGCACTATATTTTATTTTAATTTAGTCTTATTAGAAGTTCAGTTTATAGTTGACCAGTACAAGTGACCTGAGCATTGATGATGATCAGCATGTTTTAATGTCCCAGCATTATTGTTTTGATTTCTGATTATTGTGTATTTTAATGGATGGGCACTAAGCTGGTGCATCCAAGTTATTTTTTAAATAATTGCCCAAGCTGGCAAAGGCTCAATAGTTAGCCTGGTCTACAGAAGACCCATTTCCAATCCAGTCACAAGGTTGACTGCTGATTTATATTTTTTTTTACTGTTCAAATCCAGCCACAAGATGGACTGTTGATTTATATTTTTTATTGTTCAAATCCAGTCACAAGATTGACTGTTGATATATTGTACTAATTTGTTTATTCCCATCAATGATGATGATGGATGGTTATTTCTCTCAAGTATTTACTTGTACTTATTTTTTTAAATGATAATGCTGGTGGTTAATTATGCTTGTAGTTGCTCTTCTGAGTTAGCTGGCTGATCTCTCAATGATCTCAGAGATCTCTTGATCTCATACTCTTATATCTTACTTATATACAGTTTTGTAAACTATTGATTTTTGATTTTAAATGGACTGTGAGTGTTGATGATTTTGCCATCACCCAGTTCAAACTATTTTTATTATCCCGATACCCCAGCCCATTACAATATATATATTCTTAAAGACAATATATTGTTTTAGAACTTGCAAATAACTTTGGTAAAAATTAGTGATATGGGATCTAGTGCTGTTCTCTCTACTATTAAATTGTCTCTAAATTTTGATCAATTATAATTTCTGGAACTATATAAAATTAAAAAGTAGAAAATATTTTTTTAAAAAAGAAAAAGAAATACATTTGTCCCCATGAATGCACTAATAAATATATACAAAATCGGTGTTAAAAAGCAAAAATTGTCTGTAGCTTTCTCAGTATTCTTCTTACTATGTGACAAAAATAAACCATATGTATTAAGAATACTGTGAAAGCTGAAGAAAATATATTTTTTACTTCATTTGTGCGAATAAAATCATTTCTTTAAAATATATTTTTATTTTTTGTAAAAGAGTTTTTTTAGAAAAGAAATTACTGAAAATTTAATCTTTAAAATTTAGAAAGTAATTTTAAGTTATAATTAAATACAATGTATAAAAGGTATATTTTAGCAGTACAAGTTCATTAGAACTTTTGCTACTTGTATTTATCATATGCTTTTAAAAGCAGGAATTATTTTTAGAAATTTTTTGTAATCTTGAGCAAATAATAGATACTAGATGGTAAATTCACCTGACAGCTATAATGCACAGATATCTTGAATGTGTGAACCTTTATTGTTATATGTTACTGTTAAAGGTCTCTATACTGAGAAAAAAATCAATCTTTCATTAGCTTTTTCACACACATTATTACTGTATATTTATATTTTAGCCACAAAATCTAGGTGCAATATGTGTGTAGAAATGTATTTACATGTATCTGACATTATTATGTTGTATATAGCTTTACGTTATAAATGTGATAGTACTATTTAATATTATTATGTTGTATGCTGTATATTTGACAATTAAACATCACATGATCACTATCTCATACTAGCACAATAATTGTTATTAAACAATTCAAAACAAAACAACACTCTCCATATAGTAGTGCCATCTTGTGCTAACTAGAGCAATCAATGGATGCCAGAAGGCTTGTGCATAAAATCCCTATCTAGTGCCTACTCATCCAATATCCCCAGACTATGGAGAGTGTTGTTTTGTTTTGAATTGTTTAATAACAATTATTGTGCTAGTATGAGATAGTGATCATGTGATGTTTAGTGGTTTAACACCAATCCTGCCTAATAGGATAGTGGTGGCTATGGTTGTTAAAGAGCCAAAGACACCAAAATGTATGGGTACTGAATTGAGTTCAGACCCATATGACTATATAAGCTATTGAGCTTGGATTGAAAATATTAATAGTGTTTTCAATTTCATTCTCATAGTTTTGTAGTTAAATAGAGTTAAAAGGTGGGTGCTGGAGGGTTGCATTAGATCCCAAGATCTAAGTGCAGTGCTCTCAGATCCAAGGCTCCTCACTGATGAAGGCCACAAGCCAGAAACTAGTCTGGGGATATTGGATGAGTAGGCACTAGATAGGGATTTTATGCACAAGCCTTCTGGCATCCATTGATTGCTCTAGTTAGCACAAGATGGCACTACTATATGGAGAGTGTTGTTTTGTTTTGAATTGTTTA